>WEIT01015085.1:23827-87259 GCA_013389985.1 Dryoscopus gambensis | reverse complement strand
CTCCCCTCCCCTTCCCTCTCCCCCTCCCCAATGAGGGAGCAGTGGCAGGAAAAATGAGTACCTTGATAAATGTAGGATCAGGCAGACCCTTCAAGAGAAAGTATCTTCCAGGGCCACGTAGGGAGCAGGTGGAAGGTGTCCCAGTTCCTGGTGGTGGCATTGGAACTAAATGATCTTTAAGGTCTCTTCCAACCCATACCATTCTGTGGTTCTATGATACTATGATTTCTATGATTCCACAATTCTAATTTGATGAAGGTCTAATGTGTGCACAGATTTCTGTTCCCAGATATCTGCTGAGTCTATGACCCAAACTGCAACTCCTCAGTTCCAGCCTGGGTTCCCAAGGTTTTGACAGAGGTTTTAAATTCCAGTCAGTCTCACTTCAGGAGCCTAAGCTTCTGTTTGCCATTGAAAAACAGAGTAAATTAGCTCGTTCAAAGCTCAGTGGTATGGCAAGAAGATGGATATAGGTACAAAAACTAGTTTATTGCAGCTATCTGAGATAGTGCTTCAGTCACTGCAGTGTAGGTGTTTAGGGGTCTCACTTTAAATTCAAATTAGTAAAGAGTGAAAAACAAAGGGATATGTGCATGTGTGTGTGTAAGAGACTGTTGAAATAGGTCACCATTTGTGTCATACATTTGTATCAGAGAAAGGCTGAAATTTTCAGATTAGATTATTTTTGTTGTTTTTTTTTTTTAATTTTCTGAGTGCTTGCCATGAAATTGAAATGCTTCTTTAATTCAGTTTTTGACAGATTAGCAAGTAGTTTCTTAGCCTACTGGCATATGCTTAGGTCAGCAGTAGTAACCAACATTTAAGAATATTGATCAAGTTTTATCTGTTCTTTAGATTTCATTCATATTACTTTTGGGCTTTAAAGTATTTCTGTATGTATCAATTACAGGAAAAGCAGAGTCTCTGCTTCTCTCTGGACATCATATGGCCATATGAAAGAAATGATAATATTCTCCACTGCTAGAATTAACTAGAAAGTGTCTGAGTCATACATTTGGCATAAGCAAAAATGTTCCCAAATTAGGAAATATTCAAACTCTGAGTTTTTATTTCAGCTTATTATAAAGCTTTGAGCTGGCTGTGAATGTCAGAAAGAAATCCAGATTTTACTAAGCTCTGGAAATGTTCAACCCCAAGATAGAGGGATTGTCTTCAGGTTCATATCTAGATTTACTAAATGTCTGATCTCGTTTCCTAACAATGTAGAACTTCACTGATCACACTACCTGTTAGTACCTACCTCATAAATACTGAAGTGGCTAATTGCAATTAATCTGGAAAGAGTGCTAGGCACCTCAGAAATTAAATACAATGCAATGCCTACAAGCACTGTTAGTGATGAATGCTCCATAGAGCATTCCCAACACTCTTCGCATGAAATAGACATTCTCCCTTGCTTAAGTGCCAAGGGACCTCGAAGCCTAGCTACATACATTAAGCAATTTAGGGCATTCAGGTGCCTAGAGAATATTTCTACCAAAACCCTACATGTTTAGAAGTGTGAGTGCAACTATAATGAGGTGGCAGCACAAGAGGAGCTAAAAGTATGCTTTGAACTGAAGTTGCTCTTGAATGGAAATCTAATGAAATTCACTTAATATAGTCCAAAATTTGTAGCTAAGAATAAGGAAAAAAAAGAAACCAACAAGCAAAATGCATATGTATGTTAAGAGTTGAATAAAAGTCTTTGAAGAGACACAGGTATGAGTTTATAAGATATTGGGTTCCCAGAAAGTTGTAAGGCTGTACAAGAAGTCAGAAATGTTACGAGATCATAATTTCTGCCCGAACAGCCGGTACCCTCGTAAGTATTGCAACTCATATGTTCCATGTACAAGCAGACTTTCTTCAATTACACAATTATCATTATAGTTTTTACACTTGATAGCACAGTAACTTGTTCCAGGAAAACAAAACCCACGGAACTATTACTCTTGGAGAAATATAAGGCAAACAGAAAAGGAGAAAATCCTATCAGTAGTAATACTTGTGGAAAAAGCTCCAGGAAGGTAAGAGTGAGCAAGGGATGTTTGATGAAAAAGGTCTTCTTATCAAAATAATAAACTACCGTATTTTGAAACAATGTAGGATGTAGGAACAATGAAACGATGTAGGAACACTTCAGCATACCAGTGAATTTACCAAAGCTCCACTGTAATTTTCAAGGTTTATAGCACAAGGGCCTAGCTTGCTCCTTGCAGACTGGTTCATGCTTGCCTGAAAAGTAAAACAAGCCTAGCAGATAGTTTCTAGCCACTATTTCTCAGAAGTTCTTTATCCATATTCCTATTTTGTATCTAGGTAAGTTCCCAAGAAACAACAAATTCATTTCATATATGACACTGGTGATCTATATCTTAATCTTAGGTAATACAGGCCCTGGAAACATATTTTGGGAGAAATTATCTACCTGGCAAGAGCAAATTCCTTGTATGCTCAAAATCTTCCCATTAGCTCTTGATTCCTTGATGGATTTCTGTTTTAATCCTGCACCAGCAGCAATATTCTGTTTGTAGAATTTTGTCCCCTGGAGCTCTCAGTAACTGGTGAATTAAATAGTTGAATAATCGTCTCTAAGGAGTCTCTACTACAGGCAATGAGCAACAGCACAAGGGTTTTACAAAACATATCAGCACCATTCCCATTCATTATTTACCCAAGCCTTTGGTGTGAACTCAGCTGCACTCTCATGTTCCCTTAGCACTGTAGGAAGGGTCCGGACTTCATGTAGATAACCATGAATAGGTAAAGGTATATAGACAAACACACTAAAAAATCTTAATTAAAGACCTTAATCTAAATCTTGTGTGGGTCAGTTGTAGATATCCTTTCTATAGATGTCTAGGGATCCTTCATTTTAGCCTAAACATCTGCTTTCTGGATTCTGCCTGGGCTCCAGCAGACCCTTCAGAAAGGCACAAAATTCATTTAGGTCTTTTGTGATATTTGAAGCCCCATATGGTTGTTTAACATACTGTAGTGCATTTTAGATGACACAGCCCCAATGTTGAGTTGACTGAATTTACAGATGAAACCTAAATATGAGTATGCTGCTACTCATCTTTGTAGTGAATCTTCTTTTGTGGCTGCTATGCCATTAACATTTCCTATTTTTCTGTGCCCAAGACAGCAACGATGCTTGTCTTATATATATGTGCGTACCTCCATTTATTTTCCTAAAAAATAATTAGAGGGGCGTTCTCCATCAAATCAATTGAAAAATCTGAGTCGTGTAAAAACGGAAATATATAGATGTTAATTTGATGTCTCTGATAAAACCTTTCACAATCAAGCTTTCAGATCTACAGCTAATGGAATTTGGATAAGACTAAGTTGAATCGGGTCAATCTATCAGCAGAAGATTCAACCATATGATTTTAAACTAAGAGTAGCTTTGGCTTCTCAAATCTCTTGAACTTGAAAGGTAGTGAGCTAGATCTGGAGCTGTTCAACCAGACTGAAGCAGTGATCGGTGAACTCAATTTTGCAAAAGCTAGTGTCCTCCAGGATATCTGCATCTCCATCCAATTTTACAATGCTCGGAGCATTGCAAGAGAAGTCTTCTGCTCAAGGTGGCATGTGAACACATAATCAGATTCTCCAGAGCCATTCATTCCAACTCCATATAACTTATTTAATAGACAATATTTTAAGTGATTAGGTGATTTTGAAAATGCAAACCTTCAAAAATTTCAACACTTTATTTAACTAAGTGGTAAATGACTGGTGATTTTTAGTACAACAGTGGTTCTTGACGGGTAGATGTCATAGAGGACTGAGCCATAGAGTCCTATTGAATGTAGTTTCAAAACTGAAAGTGTCTAATTACACTTTCCAAGCGGTTACTGTTTCATGAGGATTTATCAAGATTAATTATCATGATTGTAAACAATTTGCCTTTGAATAACGTGAATGTAAAGTGACCTATTGAAATTCACGCTCTCTATTTATTAAATACAGGGGGTCAGTGCCAGTTTTTGTTTGTATATTTGGAGCATTCATCAGTCACGTTACTGACATGTAGTCAGTCCTCTGAAACACAACACAGCAAGTTCAGTTAAATTCAGACTGACAGAGTGAAAAGAAAGTTGGCAGAACACAGGGTCCCGTTGCTAGGCAATGCTTGGCAATACAACACATGCACATTATGGTTCTTGTGATGACACCATGAGGAGAGATGTTTTCAATTTAATGAAAATCCATCATTTCAGAGGAGACGGGGTGGAGCAGTAGCAAACAGGATGAATGGATGGGTGACGTGTCCACAGGGAACCAAATTTTGCTATTAGTTACATCAGCGTGAATACACTAACCTAATCAATGGTGCTCTGGGTTAACTGTGGAGTGACTGCAAAAATTTCTAGGCATCATACTGAAAACGTTTTTAAGGGATACTTAAAAACCAGTCCAAATGTTTCACAGTGCTTCCAGCATACTTCTTTGTCACTTCAAGTCAGTGTGAAAATTACAGATAGCTCCACCGGGCTGTGGACTTCATAGTCAGAGTCATGTTCCTTCAGGTTATTGCAGCCCTCAGCATGTCCAGTCCTTCAGATTAATCCAGAATGGTGACTGTGTGCTTGGGCCTGAGGGGGACTGCCCACAGAGTTGAGCAAGTCCTGGGACTGATGGGGTGGGGCAGGCGGAGGTGGAGGAGAACCTTTTTACCCACTGAGGAGTCCCCACCACAGCTTGAGTCTGACAGATGGCTGTCTTTTCCTCCCTCAACCTTCCTTCTCTGCTCTGACCTTATCTAGGCATCCTCCCTGTGCTTCCAGGTCCAGCCCTGCCACCATACATCCTGCTATAACCCTGAATAGCTGTTTAGCATTTTGAGACTTTGCCTGCTTCCCCTCTCTTCTCTATCCTACCAGTCTAGTTGGATATTTTCATTCAGGTTTTTTTTGTAATGCGTCATTTTCACTCGGAGCTTACTAACTATTTCACATTTCATAACAGTACAAACCAAATTAACTTCAGCTCTGCAATTTTTAAAGTTAATTAAAGTTTAAAGTAACATTTCATGCTTAGTCACATAAAAATGAAACAGAGTGAATTCTCAACTGGTATTAAGTCAATGACAAAAATCATGTTAACTTTATGTCTATTGCTAAAAAATGGAAATCAAGAGTCCTTAATAGTTCTGGAGTCTCGTATGTCTTCTGGGTATATCCTGGCAAAAATGCCAGCTGCATTACCCTCGTAGTTTCTTTTCCCACTGTTTTTACTGGGAGCAAAGCCAGACCTCAGAGCAGTAAGAGGCCTGTGATCTGGACAGCATAAGACTGCTTAAGAGATGACCAGTCTGAGTTTTCATCTACATCTTCCAAGTACAGGATCACCAAATGATCAGGGAGGATAGTTAGGAAGGAAAGATCAGCCAGCCATCAATTCTGTGTTTCCAAATGGTAGATAGCATCTCTATTTTGACACCTTTACTTGAAATATGTTCAAATCAGTAGGAAGATATCAAAACTGGCTATTTTTACGTGTTCTAACAGCTGTAGGAGGAACCACTTAAAGTTAACTCAATGTTTGCTCTTGTAGGTGCTGAAAGCTCTGGTACGAATCAAACAAGTGTTGAAGAGTGCAACTTAAGCACAAAAGAAAACTCTGTGAAGCCTAGGAATGCATGAGAGTGCTTTGCTAGATCAGATCAGCATGGCTCATGTGTCACAGGATAGAACCAGATGTCTATACTTTAAAATACTCCAAAAATATGTGTTTCTGTAAAAGAGGCATCACCAGTTGCAGGAGAAGTTAAATGGTATTAGAGACAGGATTTTAAGCAGTATTATTTGTTGTTTTCACTTCATAGTTTGTTTTATAGATATTTTCCAAGCAACCTCTTACCTCTCTCTCTGTACTACAACATGTCTATTGAGATAGAACATCTTTTATGATACAATATTCAAATATTTTTTTAATATGCACTTATTGCAGTGAGAAAGCAGAGACTTGCAGGTTGTGGGCTGGCTGTGCACACTGTTAAACTGCATGTGGAGTGAGTCTGTTCTCACAAGAGCAGGGACACCTGTGCAAAGATGCATTATCATCACTGTCCTGTGCCCTGCACCCTGCTCTGAAATTCACTCCCTTTCAATTTATGTCTCTTTCTTACCTGCAACAGGTTAATCAAGTGATTTTTGGGAACTTATTCCTGCAGTACTGTTAGAGATATAACAAAAGTCAGGGAGACTCATGGCAGAAGAATTCCTAGTAGAAAAAAAAACATTTTTGAAACATGAGGATGACCATGTGGCTTTATGTTAAATAATTTGAAGAGCAGCTAAGTCTGAAATCTGACTTTTAAGATCAGATTTGTTATGATATTTTATTATTAAGTCGTGGTAGTGATTTTCAGACCAAGCTAAGAAAACACTTCACTTTCTACATGGTACTGCATTTGAACTGGTCATGTAACAACATTTTCCCCCTACCTTTCTAATGAAGAACATATCTTAGAAATACAACATCCATGCAATGTGATCTTTAAATACATCAGCAGTGATTTTTTCCTGTTATTTTGACAGCTGAGCAAAGAATATAGTGAGATTCATCTGATATTCCTGCAAAATTTATGCCTCTTTACCTTGTATAAAATATAGATATTTGATTAATTTATTTTATAATTAATTACTTGTGATTACTTGATTAATGAATTGTGATTACTATCTTTAAAGAGCATCTCATAGAAATAAAACAAAGCTTCTATGTTCATACATTTTACAGTAAGATCTCACTAGATAGAAAGTCACAGTTCAAGGATAGCAAGTTCCAATCTGAATGATCAAATACAGCTGTAGAGTTCTGTTTTTCTTTCAGAGGCAAATGCGCTATGTCTTCACTTCCAACCACTCTTTCCTTATCTCTTTCAGTCTACTAACACCTTTCTGTGTCTTTTCTTTCACTAGACTTCTTTCTTGTGTCTTCTATCATAGTCTACCTCCCCTCCTCCTGGCCCTGAAACACTTCACATACTCTACTGGTATCTTCTATTCATTCTTTTAAAACTTGATACACCCTGGAGTCAATAATTAGCATATCATAGTTAAACTGAAACAGTAAAAAAGCAGGGAAGAACAAGAGCCAACTGTGAACAAAAGCTGAAAAGCCTTTGGAAATTATTTTCCTCTGTTAATTGCAAGCAAATGGAGGGATTTTTTTTGTATCCTGGACAGTGCTTTCTACATTGTTAATGATGACTCAATGAATAATTGCTATGTTTTTGCAGAAGGAAATGTGGGATTTGTTTGTTTGTTTGTTGGGTTTTTTTGAGAATGCTAGTTTCAAAACTTAAACTGAAAGTAAAGAAATACTAGTTTCTTAGGAGTTCTTCTGGGGAGGACCAGATCTGGAAGTGCTTAGTTTAGCCGAACTGGTGAAACTGCCTAAAGAAAGTGCCGAAGTTCACAATGCTGTTAGCAGAGATAGAAAGGTGCTCTTATTTAACTGATTAATTAAACCAAAATTCAAAGGTGGAACCTAGTGAAAGATATCTTCTAAAAGTTAGATTCTATAAATTCTTAAATTCTATAAATTCTTAAAATTTGTATTAGGTGAATTGAGATTCCTCTGAATGCAGTTGAGTCATAGAATCATAGAATTATTCAGGTTGGAAGAGACCTCTAAGGTCATCAAGTCCAACAGTTAACCCAGCACTGCCAAGTCCAGCCCTAAATCATGCTCTTTTTAACTGCCTCCAGGAATAGTGAGTCTAGCACTTCCCAATTAGGCTGTTCCAATGTTTGACAACCCTTTCAATGAAAAAAATTTTCCAATATCCAGTCTAAACCTCCCCTAGTGCAAATTGAGGGCATTTGCTCTCGAGTTCTTGTTACTTGTGACAAGAGGCTGACCCCCACCTGGTTACAACCCCCTTCAGGGAGTTGTAGAGAGTCATAAGGTCTCCCCTGAGCCTCCCTTTCTCCAGGCTGAACAGCCACAGCTCCCTCAACTGCTTCTCACAGGACTCATGCTCCAGAGCCTTCACCAGCTTTGTTGTCTTTCTTTGGTCATCAGCACCGAGGTCAGGCTAACAGGGCCATAATTCCTTGTATGCTCCTTCCTGCCATTCCTGTAGATGGGTGCCCCATGCTTCCAGTGGACTGGGACCTCCCCACTTGACCAGGACTGATGGTAAATGACTGAAAGCGGTTTGCTGAGCGCTTCTTCCATCCCCCTCAGTACCCTTGGGTGGATCCCATCCATCCCCACAGACTTCTGTGGGTCTAAGTGATGGAGCAGGTTGCTATTTCCACTTGGATTATGGGGCTTCTTTCTGCTCCCTGTCTCTGTCTTCCAACCAGGAGGCTGGGTATTGGAGCACAACTGCTCTTGTTATTAAAGACTGAGGCAAAGAAGATATTAAGTACTTCAGCCCTTTCTTCATCGACTATGTTTCCACCGCATCCAATAAAGGATGGAGATTCTTCTTAACCCTCCTTTTGTTACTTTTGTTGAAGGCACCTCCATTGGTGAGGCGAAGGCATGTCCTTGTTGAGGTATGTACCATGAGGCACTTAAAAAGGAAGTAAGAGTGAGGCAACCCAGTCAGGGGAGTTGGATGTCCTTCTCTTTGCAGGACAGAGTTATGCAACACTCCATGAAAAAGTGATAATTACGGTAATTTTTCACCTACATATCACAGAGTCACAGAACATCTTGAGCTGGAAGGGACACACAAGGATCATGGAGTCCAACTCCTGGCCTTGCACATATCCTTTACTCCAGGCTTATGGGAGACAGTCAGAAAGGGTAAACAAAATAGGAAAGAAATTATCTGCACTGCTGCTCACAGTCTGACCTATCTCATCCCTGGAAAAATCCTATTTTCACTGGAGACATTTTGTATCCTTCTCTACAGATGGGAAATGCATCCATTTTAAGTTAAGTACAAAATACAGCACAACCAGAGTGATAGGCAGATATTGAATAAGTTGCAGGATTGCCTGAAAAAACAATGATATTCTATGAAACTATAGCCCAAGAAATGGACAGCAGTTTTTGACACCAGAAAAAGCAGACTTACAGACTCACCAAATTCAGGGTTAGTTCAATAAAAAAGGGAAAAAAAAAAATCACATCTCTAAAACAACAAACAAACAAACTTTAAAAAGTTACAGACATTGAAGTGAAACAGTTCAGGATCAAGGTATCAAGGCTACTCATTCCACAGCTGTAAACCAAATAATTGTTTTGAGCCAAGAATGAGCCATGAACAATGAACAAGAAAATGTATACTCTGAAAATCAAAGAGCTGTTCTCTTTCTCTCATTCTCAGCACCCAATAGTACCTTTTTACCTTTACAAATATTTTATGAAATTCTACCTCAGGTTTAGGTAGCATCTAATTTCTACAACAACATACAAAATAAGGCTTCATGCTTCTCTAAGACTGCCATTACAAGGAATCCTGGTTATTATCCATTGAGTAATAAGAATAAAAGTTCTTCAGGCAGATGATTTTCGTGGTTCATGAGTCTGACCTGAGGCATATATGGTGAACCAGGACATTGTCTGATTAAAAAAAACAACTCTTCCCACCTGGTCTGAATTTTTTAGGCAGGATGACTAGGAGGTTATGTAAACTTCATAGCTTTTGTAACGTTCTTCAAGGCAAATTAAAGTCTTTCAATGCTAAAGTAAAAGTGAAAAGAATAAGAAAGTGATCCTATAAACAGTTACTGTAAAGACAAATACTTTGTCCTTTATCATGTTGTATGCCAAATCAAGGCACAGCTAAACTCAGTTTCTGTATTTTGTTCCACTTAGTGGAGAAAAAATGTTAATAATGCTATCCAGGCCCATTCTTTAGCAGACTAATAGTATTATGCATAATACAGATCCTTAAAAGGACTGAGTTTCCTTAACACATTGAACTTTTCAGGAGAACAAGGTGTTCTTGCTGATGGAAAAATGAAATCCCTCCTTATAAAAAGACAAACATTTCTACCTAATGCTCCCTCTTTGAGTGAAGGTGGCAGGAATCATGCTCATTGAACATTTCTGATGGTGAGGAATGCACACTTCCTGGAAGACATTAGGAGGAGGGCCAGAATTCAAAACCACTAGTGAGAAAGTGCCTACACATCTCTTTAGGTCAATAAAACATGAAGAAATAGGTGTAAGTCTCTCTTAGAGGCACAAGATAAGACAGATAATGATAAAGAGAAAGATCTCTGATAAATTTCTGTAAATAGAAAGATTGTCACCAATCACTTTAATTAAATCAGCAAATCAGAAACCTGCGTGGGGTAATCTGTAACACCCAAACCCTTTCTGTCCCTCTCTGGATACTGTCAGGGTCCTTCCTTGCTATGACTTAGATTAGCAGGTGGGCAGCCCTTGCTAGAGGACTTTATGGAAGTCTAATACATTTATTTGTGTGATTCATCAAGAAGAGCTTAATCCTAGCAATAAGAACCAGATTTTTCATCTGATGTACTTAGTGTCTTGTACTTTTACAATTATTTGGGATGGGGGAGGGGAATACATCTACCTAGTGTAATAATAATAATAATAATAATGCAGTAAGGCATCTGAATAACAGATGTCTCATCATCAAAAAGGGTAGATGCAAGAGAGGTGTCAGGTAAGGTCAGGTGAAGAATCAAACCCCAATATAATTATTTTTTATGCCAGATGAAGTGGAAAGCCACATGAAAGCAGTAACTCGTTCAGCCTGTAGCAACTTGCCTCCTAAAAGGATTAGACGGTAGACAGAACACCACACCAGAGCTCTGGTCCTTTCCCTGGCTCCTGCTGGTAGCTCAAAATTGCTTCAAGATGTTGGTTCTAAAACTTTAATGAATCCTTTCCTGTGCCCCTCAAGGCAGCTGGCATTAATGGGGATGCTGCAGCTGAGGAAGCCCCCAGGGGAAGCTCTCTGCCACACATGACACAGCACCCTCGTCTGGGGCACTACTTAATCCCAGAGCTGAATGGACATTTGCAGTTTGCCACCATTCAAGCAAAATGCTGGGTTCATTTCTCTGTGCAAGTGCCTTGTAATAGCTGTGTTTGTTTACAGAGCGGCTTGGCACTATTTTGCCCAGAGCTAATCCAAGACATAAACTGGCATAAACAATTGAGGGAGTGGAAGGCACAGACTGCCGGAGTTCTCACATGTCGTGCTGCTAACCCGTTTTGAAGAAACTTTTATGAATGTCAACTGAATTAGATTAGCTATACAACAAGCTTTGATTTCAAAGGAAACATCCCAGCCAATAATACACCTTAAAAGAAAAGTGGCTACTGCAAAGTTTGAGTTCTCCTTGTGCTTTGGAGCTTGTCTGGATCAAGGGAGAGGGGAAACCTACACTCTTCCAGTCTCTCTGACTTCAAGGGAGGCAAAACATTGTTTGTCTTGGTCAGGCTGTCATGAATTGCAAAGACAGTGTCCCTTCAAACTACTGGTGCAGACCAGAAACTCAAAGGATGGGTTGAAAAAAAAATATTTAAACATATTTCTCCAGTATTATAATTAACCCCCTGACTGACAGCAGGCAGGGATTAAAATTCTGTGTTCGTGCGAATGGAATGGAATTTGGAACAAATAAACAAAAATAATCCTGGGCACATTTCCAAGAGAGTTCATAAGAAGAATGCCATAGGAATAAGTGTCTGTCAAAAGACAAGGGTCTAAAAATGAATAGATTCAGCTTTTGGTGCCAAGAAAATTTGACTCTAGAGAAGAGTCTTCATCTTCTTGACTGAAGTTCCAACTGTAGACTGTAAATAGTGAAAGAGTTTTAAAATACCTCTTTCTGGTAATGGCAGAAGTAAGAATACCTCTGCAACTAGCAAAACATGATCTATTTTAGGCTAGTTAAAAAGAAAAAAGAAGAGATTTTGAGGTCTTCAAAAGTAACGCCCTGAGGCTAATCTCGCTAGGTAAATGTAATAATACAAAAATTATAGCTAAAAAAAAGGAAGCAGTCTAACACAGAGCCAAGAGGAGCAGACATTGTCAAGCTGGCCGAAAGCAGAAGGATGTCATTATGGATCAAGATTTTAATATTTAAAATGCATAAGTGGGTGTAAAACTCAAAGGTGGGATGATTTTTCATGTGCCTTTCCACAAAGATGGGCTTCTTGTAGAAATGAAAAAACACAACACAAACCACCAAAATTCCCAAAAGAAAAATATATTGTTAATATGTAAGTCATTGAAGCTGAATAAAAAAAAAAAGAAACAAATACAATATGTGCTTTATTTTATTAGGAACTCAACAACTATTACAATAAATTTTAAAGAGAGACAGATGTGGCAGCAATTAACAGATAAAAGCTTTCTAAGAGAATACACGAAAGTGTGGATTGGGGTGTGATCCAATGGACTTGGATGAGGCCCCAAATATCTGCAGAAAAAAAACATGAGAAATTTCCTGCAGCCCTCAAGGTCATTGAATGCTCAGAACAGCCTTCAGCAAAATGGGGGATACAAACACCATCAGAGAAATAGCACTGAATACAAGAAGGATCAGCTTACCAGGAAGTCTGTTAGTTAGTGGATGTAAGATACCAAGGATACCTGATGCAACCTGCAGGCCTAGCTGTCACACTCTGAAGAAATCATGATCAAGGTAAACAGCTCAGATCACTGCTAAATTTTGCTTTTTGTGCTTTTTGCACAACTAAGCAAACCAGTTGTACACCTCAAAGTTAAAGAAAGATGAAAATAATTGCTTGCTTCTGTATGTGCATGTCCTGAAAAAGAGAACTCTAGAGAACTGCATAATTGTACAGGTGTCCCAGGGTGTTAGCCAAAGAGCTGGTTTTAATTTCCATCTTTCTAAGTATTATGTTACATTTAGTCTTCTTATATCTCCATTCCTTATGTGTAAATCAGAGGGGTTTTTATACTACCATGCTAGAGATTTTTTTTAGGATGAAAGTTAGAAATTATTATGAAGTACTTCAATTAGGTGGCAGTGGAGAATGGACACGGTTCAACGGACCTTGTAAAAAATAGGTCAGATTATTTGTTGATAACTAAAATTCCAGAGACATAAAAAATAAAGGTTTTACATTCATCATGATGGCAGTTGTAAACAACAGAAATTATGACAGTGGTGGATGAAAGAGTGCCCTCTGAAGCTGCCCTTCTGCCACCTCGAAAATAATGGTGCAGGAAAAAGTCTACTCCTTTGTAATGCTGATATTTAGAAAACCTCAAAGTCATAAGAAGCAGAATGCAAGTATTTGTACAACCTTAGAGAAACTGAATGCACAGATTCTTTAAATGAAACCTTTAGGCATGTCTGGATCTTGGCCATCACTCCAAAACTTAATGCAAGGGTTCAAATGCCACTGATTGCAATTTCCTTCTGTTTCCTTCAACTTGTTCTTTTATCTTATGCCACTCAAAAATAAACATTCATAGATTAAAATCCAGAGGTCCTGTTATGGTTCCTCCATTACTGTACCTCTTGCTGAGATGCTGACGGTGTTTTTTCAAATGTAAATTTCATGGCAACAGCGTGTAGAAATATAGAATGCTTCTGCATCATCCATAGTACATAAAGCAAAGATAAAGAATCTTGTTATTGGGCATCCAGTTTGCTACCCCTCACCATGTATTTTTTTGTTAAATCCATAGAAATCCTATTTTTAGCACTGGTTTATTAAGCCACAAAATTTCATTTCATGGGATGCCTTCAGGATTAAAGAATATGTTAACTGCAATCTATTCTTTTCACCTGTCCCCAAAACCATGTCAGTTTCAGCCCCTTCTTGCCAGTGTGCAGAGCCTGGGGAAGATCTCTCATCCTTCGGTATTTGCAGCCACCCCCACTTGCAGCACCCACGTTTCTGCTTTGCCACTGGTGCTGTGTGGGCAGGCAATTAGTATGTGGCTTGCCATCTCCATCTATGGAGTGGGTTTCTAAAGCTTCATGGGTCTCATCTACTTCATTCTGAAATCCACCCTAAACCTCCCACCAGCCAAAAATCAAACCACTTTACTTAATTCTTTCCACATACCTCCTTCAGGCAGACTAATGATCTGGTCCTGCTTGTTTCTTGGTAGGAGGGTGCAGTTCCTCCAACACAGTAACCATTTGATTATATTGAGTAGTGCCTTTCAGATCCCAAACCTTTCACAGCATTTTCTGCAATTCCCTGTGAGCTGCTCTTCATCATTTGTAAACAAACCTGTCAATGTAAAAGCTAAAAAAAACCACCAAAGTTTTCTCTATACCTGTTTCTGTCAGGTCTCTCTTGATGAGAAAAGTATTTTGCTTTACAGAGAATCTTGGGGTCAATAAACTTTTGGGTATAAGCAGATAAGGTATGTTAAAAGTGCCCTGCTGAGATTATAGGTGCCTTGTACATCAAGTCTGACCAAAATATGTTTTGAAATGTCCAGGATATTGCATTCGGTAAAAAGTATCGTGAGTGGAAACTTTGAGCAACTTGTAATAATAATAGTGCTGCTGAGTACCATTATGTACCAGTATAACTTCAGTAACAATTCTTTATGTGTCTATTATTTTTATCACAGTTTCTTTGTTTTCTGTTTCAAGAATCTAAAATTTCTGAAAGGACAGTATGAAACCAAATGTGAGGAATTGTTTCCAAGAACAGCCATAAACATTTTTATCCTTGCTAGGATTACTCCCTGGGTAAAACTGGAGTGTTATCAAACTCATCTGTGTGGAAAAAGGCCTCTCCTTTGCAGAGGGCTAGCACAAATCCCAAACACCAGCTAAGCTACCCTCTTGCTGTCAGTATATGCAGCTCCAAGTCTCTGTTTCATACACAGACTCACAGACATACATGGTCATGACAATGCTCAGCTGGGATCATGAGAGGCTGTGGGAAGTGAAGTAATGGAAGAGTATCCGAAAACGAGCCCAGCACAGAGAATACCCACACTGAGAGGGGAGGAGGAAAGCATCAGAGCTGGCCATATTACAAACACGGCAGTGGGAGCTGGCCTGACATAAAAACATCTCCCTACAGCTCTGTGTACAGACACACACACATATGCATGTGTAAAACAGTACCATGTAGGCAGGAAGTTTCATAAATAAATGAATAGTTGTAATATTTACAGATGGAAAACATTTTCTGGTGCAGATAATCCACACAAAAGTGTATCAGGTTCACCCTGCACTCCATTCTTGGTCCTTACTCTATGTGTCTTTCTGGAACATATTAGCAATATGCAGGTTTAAACAGGACCAGTCAATTCTGTTGCTGACTATTTAAATGTATATATATGTGTGTGTATATATATATTTGTTTAAATATATTTAAATATATACTCAGTGGTATATTTTGCCCTCAAGATTTGTGACAGTCATCCAGAAATGTAAAAATGTAGGTGGTAGGAAATACTGAGGGTTTCTACCGTACTGCAGCATTTTAGGAAAATTATTTGGTGTCTGACGATCCATGAGAAAGACAATTTCATAAAATAGATGATGACTGTACTTTAAAGGCAGTTGTGATTGACGTGCCCATGGGCATTGCGTACATGGGCACTAATATGTGTGTAGGCTGCTTAACAGGAAGGATTCCTTCCCCATACATGAAATATAGATGTCAAAGGACCAGAGCGTGAAAATCCCGCTCACACCCATAAACGATTTTTTGAAGAAGACCACTGCTGTAGTCCAAATGTGGGTGTAGTAATACCTATATAGTAATAGGATTCCTAAGGTGAACAATTGCTCAATGATTCACTAAAGAGTTCACTGCTGGCCTAGAGGGACTGATTGGCACACTCGTCCTCTGGCTAAACAAAAGCTGGCGTCTTCTTCTGGGAAAAATTTGAATACAGTCATTTACTTAATTTGTTCCATGACACAGTCATGTCATTGGAGATTAACATGTCTGTCTTCATTATAAACAGTATTTGCTTATATTAACAAGTTTTTCACTGCTAAAGAAATCTAGTCTGCTAAGTGCCTTACTAAACATTTAGAATAGACTGGTGATGGTGGTTTGTATGAATAGAATACATGTGTGATAAAAAGTGCTCTTAAGAATATCAGATAGTTCACGTAAAGCTGAGGACTTGGCTGCATAGTCCACTCAGAATTTTGCAGGGTAGCATCTGTTAATCATGGCAAAATTATAGTTTGGAGCTGTTTAAATAGATTAATATATATTGCTACTTCAAAAGTGTTCTGCAGTTTTAACTTGATATAATTTTCTACACTTCCTGGAATGAACTGTTGGAGTAAGTTCCCGGGTACTGCCTGCAGCTTCGGGTTTTCATCTCTGCAAGAGATAAATTTGAGTCTGGGACAAAAATTATATGAATGAACATATGGCCAAATTCCAAGGCTGTTTTGCAGCCTCCTATAGTACTTTCTTCTCAGATATAAATATAGAAAAGTCCATGGTTACATGCTGTCTTGTTCTGTATGGGCAAACTAAAATGCCCTCTTTTTTCCAGTAGTCCACAAAAAGCTCTACCTGATGGAATGTGTCAACACAACAGGAAGCTAAGACCTGAGGGAGGAGAGAATGAGTTGGTTCTCAAAGACTCTGGTAGTATCAGAACTATGAAGGAATGAGGTTCAGACCCTCAGGCAGCAGCCTGTCCTACCAAGGCAGCTGAAGAGCAGCACCTACCTGAGCCCAGCCCAGGGGAAGTACCTGTGAAGCGTCACCGCCTCATTGGTGCAGTGGGCCCTGGAATGGTGGAGGTCATATCTTGCTGGACATACACTCACTCACCCTGTGGTCTGTGCCAGTGGATCACACTGCCTCCTAAGACTGTGAATGAAGCTATAGGACACGAGACTGTAAAAGAAGGACTGGGAGCGATCAGGCTGAGAAAAAGCTGTGCCCCAGTTTTCATTCACATACTGAACACATGAAAATGGAACTAAGAAGTGTCCGGGAAGCTGAGGGAGTTTTGTGTATGGATGGAAGTGAAACCAACAATAACAAATCAGCAAATTCTGATTTAGTTCCGAGTGGATGCCTACCTGCAGAGTGGGATCAAGAAATGTGTTGCGGTGGCTGAGCCAGCAGCTGTGACGGCCAAGGGGCCAAAGAGCTCAGGTGCAGGAGGGGCCCACAGGTGGGCTAGCTCCGAAGTCTAAGATCACCCCCTGACTAAGGGTGACAAAAGCCCCTCCCATCAGGCCTTGAGGTTCTATGCAGATTTGGTCTGTCTGGTTGGCCCATTGCCATATGTCCCTTTTATCCCTTAAAAGGTCGTAATCTAGTCCCTGCTGTTGGGGTTGCCCTTCCTGTGGGGTGCCCCCCCTCCCCTGGGAGGATGGGACCCTGGGGAGGTGGGGGGCATGCCCTGGGCACTCAGGTTTCTCTCTCAGGAGTCCTTGTTATGCTAATGTACCCAAGTTCTGCGTCCCTATTGGTCCCAAATGTTTTCCCTGCCCCTGTGATTCTGGCTTTACTCTGGGGTCTTCCCATGAGTTTTTGGTCTTTGCTCCTCGGATGGCCACCCGTGTGGGAGCAGAAATAAATATCTCTGAAACACCTATGCAAAGACCATTCCCTATTCTTTCCTGCTGGCAAAACTGTCTTTGGGAAGGTTAGAAATGGATAGCAACACCCAACTCCGCCCCTTCCTTCTCCCCACTGGTTGTTGTTGCATTACCCCACCTTCTCTCTGCCCTGTACCCTCAAACCATTGATCAGTGGTGCTCTGCCCGCCCTCTTTCTGTACTCCTATATAAGTTTGTCATGGCTCGCAGGTCAGCCTCTTTCATGCATGGACACCTTTGTTGTGGTTTGGCAATAAACCCACTGGAACTTGAGGAGCCTCCTCCTGACTCTTTGCCTCTAGTGACGCCTGAGCTAGCCAGCTTAGTGTGAGCGTGTGTTTTCATGCTTACATCTGCACGGGTGTGAACGCCGGCCAGCTAGTTGCCAAGTAGCACCGCCGGAGTGATTCCTGGCAAGGGACGCTTTCTGGACAACGCGGTGGCCTCTGCACCGACCACACACACCACGTTAGAAATGGAAATGAAGGAATCTTAACCTTGATTCAGAATAGCCTTCTAATCAAGTGCTTAAGGCCACAGTTTTCTTCTCTAAAAAGGTATTTCCTACTAGTCTGAGTTCAGGAACAGAAACCAAGAATGCTCAAATTCCAGTGTTGTTTTTTTATCACAGGATAATGAGCACGGGAAAGAATAGTTAAAGGTATTGATTAGTAAAAATACAAAGGTTCTTTCCAACTGGGTAACACCTTGTAGTTGCTAGGCATAGTATTCCCATTTTGAAAGGAGTAGTTAAATGCACTTTGAGACTCTCAGAAAAAGTAGCTTGATATTTCTAGAAATACAGAGAACTCTTAGCCTCTGTTATCTTCAAGAGGAGTTTTGGTTGTTGAACACAACTGGAAATCAGTCAAGCATAAAGACATGGCTTCTTAATATGAATCATGGAAATACTGACAGCTAATTGTAATCTGAGTAAATACAATCATTTAGTTTATACTGGATTAAGATGTCATGTACTTTTTTGCTCTTCTTTTTATTTGAAAACAGCCCAATACCAATAACAGTGGACAGCATTCATGACAAAGGAAGGGGAAAGGTAATTCCCCCTCTTCGGACTAGTCATCTGAAGACACGCCTGAGAATTGCTACATCTGCACTCTTCCTGGCATGAGAACAGGAACCTTAGGTTGATTACACAGACCACTGTCATGTCCCTACTGTATATTTTACCCTAGGCACAAAATAAATTAATATTTTATTAGGCATGCATCAGATTGAAGAAAAGTAATGGTGGAAGCAAGGTGATGGAACAAGCATTTACATTCCTATGAGATTCTTACAAGTAAACAAGTAAATTGCTCCAAAAAAAGAAAAAAAAGATGAAAGCGAACCTCTGCATTCCTGGAGTTATTCCCAGGATACTCTATCTACTAAAACACATGCTATTTTTGGTTGAATTTAATAGACATGTAGCTTTTGGACAGCATCTATGTGTTCTTTCATAGAACAGAAATACATGCCTTTCATCTGGTCATAAAAAGGTTGATTAGTGTATATCGGTTAAAATTATAACCTCCAAAGGCAGATGAAAAAACCTATATAATTAATAAAATGAAGTGCAAGTTTTAATTAAAAAAAGAGAGAAAATATCCAGTTTGTGAAAAAATCTTTAAACAGCTATTTTCCTAGCATGACCTTTTTTGTTTTAGATATTTTAAGGAGTCTTCTGCGGCAGACTTCCACCCAGTTGTAGCTTTTGATTAATTTCTTTAATTTCTAGATGGCCAGTGATCTGGTTAGAGACTTTAAGAGTTGGAAATGAGACTTTTTTTTCTTTCTTTTTTTTTTTTTTTCCATTTTAAGGGTTAGGTCCTTTCTGATATAATTTTGCACAGTATTTCCTTGTGCTGAAATGGACAGAGCTTTGAACAACCTAATCTGGTGAAAGATATGCCTGCCTGGCAGGGTGACTGAAACAGATGATTTTCCAAGGCTCCTTCCAATATAAACCATTCTTGGATTCTATGGAATCAGGTATGAAATACATTTGGCTTTCATTATGCCTATCTTAAATTCTCACCCATCACATGCATTCCATAATCTTCCATTCCCACAACCTCATCTGCAGTTGGTGTGAATTTGATGGGAAACCTATTTGTCAGAAAGAAATCCATGCTGTTACAGTCATGTATGACCCTTTAAATGGCAGTAGCCTCATGACACAAATTTTATCCCAGGTAGTTTTTAGAACTACAAAGCTTGAACAAAAACAATTCTAAAATCAAATGCTGCAACAGAATGTCAGAGTGCTCTGACAAAAGTATACATGAATAATAGCAAATAAGCTGGTATTTGATGACATTGATAGGATATGATATTCAATCTAACTGTATGAGCCTAACTGCAAAATGTTACAAACATATTCCATTGTAGCATTTGGTGTGAAGATTGTATAGAATTTATAGGCTTTTAAAAGTGCTTTGAAGTTCATGGTCATCTTAACAAGAAGTGATACTTTAACCCTAGGGCATCAATTATGTAGCCACTGCGCTTGTGTAGCTTGGGATACAAATTTTAAAGGAAGGAGGAAATAATTTTCTCTGTGATTTTCACTAATCAACACAGTTTTGTAGTTTCAGTGACAAGAAACCTTAGCTTTTTGGATTTCCAACTGAAATTTGGCTTCATGGAAGTAAACTAGTCAACCTACTTGCACCTCTTGGCCTCTTCATTATTTCTATGAGAACAGGTCTCCTTCACACCACACAGTGTGGTTTTATGATCTGACATGACAATAGGCTTGTCAGTATCACTTCAGTGCCTGGTTAGACTATGGAGAAGATTATTCTGGGAGGTATTGAAAAAAACCAGAAAGGCAACACAGTCATTGGTCCCCCTTCATGTGGGGAAAATCCTGTTTGTCAAACCTGATTTCCTTTTATGACAAGGTAACCCACCTACTTGACCAAGGGAAGCCAGTTGATGTAACCTTTTTGGATTTCAAAAAAGCTTTTGATACTGTCTCTCATAGTATCCTTCTGGAAAAACTGTCCAGCACAGAGCTGGATAAACACATCATGTGATGGGCAAGCACCAGGCTCATGGGTTGGGCACAAAGAGTTACAGCGATTTGGGTGTCATCAGACTGGTGCCCTGTCACTAGTGGGGTTCCACAGGGCTCCATCCTAGGCACTGCGCTCTTTGACCTCTTCATAAATGACTTGGACACAGGACTGAAAGGGATACTAAGTTTGCAGATGATACAAAATTGGGAGAAGCTGTTTACACCCTGTTTACAGAGAGGCCCCGCAGAGATACACTGACAAATTAGATGGCTGGACAATCACCAACTGTGTGAAGTTGGTGTTTTGCACCTGGGGATGGAGCTACGCTGGATGCATGTACAGATTGGGGAATGAGATGCCACAGAAAGGGACCTGGGGGTCCTGGTCAGTGGCAAGCTGAACATGAGTCAGCAGTGCCCTGGCTGCCAGGAGGGATAACTGTGGCTTGGGGGGCATCAAGCACAGCATCACCAGCCGGGCAAGGGAGGGCATTGTCCTGCTCTGCTCCGCACTGGAACAGCCTCACCTCAAGTGCTGGGGGCAGTTTTGGGTGTCAGAATATAAGAAAGACTATTACAAAGAAAGCTATTAGAGACCATCCAGAAGAGCACCATGAAGATGGTGAAAGGCCTTGAGGGGAAGCCATAGAAGGAGAAGCTGAGGTCACTTGGTCTGTTTAACCTGGAGAAGAGGAGGCTGAGGGGAGACCTCATTGCACCCCACAATTTACTCACAAGGAGAATCTGAGGGGCAGGCACTGATCTTGTCCCCCTGGTGACCAGTGACATGACTCGAGGGAATGGCCTGAAGCTGTGTAAGAAGTATAGGTTGGATAGCAGAAAAAAGTTCTTCACCCAGAGGGTGGCTGGGTACTGGAACAGGCTTTCCAGGGAAGTGGTCACAGCACCAAGCCTGACAGAGTTCAAGAAGCATTCGGACAGTGCTCTCAGGCACATGTGTTGCATTCCACAAGGATGCTGGGTTTGAGCCCACAGGGCCAAGGACAAGAAAAGTCTGCTGGTGGGATGGCCCACAGGCCAACACCTCCCTCTAAGTTAGGGTGAGTTCTCAGGTGAACTTGCTGTTGCTGTTGAGCTCAGAGGCAACTGGGCAGCAACATAACTTCAGACAAGCAAGTAGCGAGCAAGATGGAGAAGGTCCTTTATTGAGAGAACAGGTTTCTTATATATGTTAGATAACACAAGTAGAAAGAAGGTCGTAGGTCCGTTAGATGGATGCCTCTCAACATCATTGGTCAGTTAATTAAATGTGACAATTAACACCTGCGGGAGATAGTTTACAAAACATAGAAAATAGTTTGCATAGTTGGTTCCCAGCTCCGTGCCGTGAGAAAGAACAGGCCTTTCTCACAGCCTGCTAGAAGCTGGAGTTTTCTCTCTGATGGAGCTTTTCAGCATCCACACCTTGCTGCCATTATGTTAATGTATGTATTTCTCCCGTTTGGGGATTGGTTCTGTATTCTCCACCCACTTTTACTATGTACATACCCTGCCTAGAAAGTTCTTTTTGATTGTACCCACTATTGGCTCCTTCCCCTGAGTCCCTCCTCCCTTTTATCCCTATTGGCTCCCCTACCAATCCTTTGTCTCCTGGCCCTCAGCCATTGGACCCGATGCTCTGCCCACCCCTTCCTTCCCATATATAAACCCCTGCCTGGGCTCTCCATCTTGTTGTCTGCCCCTGGACCCGTCTTGTGTTGGACATCAATAAACCCTTGATGGACCCCCATACAGGAGACCCTTCCCTCCTCCTTGCCACTGGCTGCCATCCTGTCTTGTGTGTGTGAGTGATTGTGCCCTGCTCCACTGGGAGTGTGTGTGTGCCGAGGCTTTGCATGGCCCCTAGTGCTGAAACGGTCTCCGCTGGCTGGGGGAGTGTCTCCCCTTCTAGAAGGCTGTGGCACTCACCACCGCTCCACGCCACGGCACACCTGGTGTGACTCCTGGGGATGATACTGTACAGGGACAGAAGTTAGACTTCGATGATCCTTGGGGGTCACTTCCAGCTTAGGGTATTCTATTGTTGGTGGCCTCTGGGAGTCTGTTGGTCTGACCCTGCAATGCCCGATTTCCCCAGAGAGAGAGGTCCTGCAAGGGACAGCTTCCTAGGGGGTCTCAGGCGATCCTCGGGCCACCGGGATACCTCAGGAAGGAGACAGCCTGTGGCTGTAAGTGACTGGTGATTTCAGCCTAGTGATTTCAGCTCTGTCATGCGAGGGTACCCCAGGCCAACACAGAGACAAAGAGACAGAAGCGTCATGTGGCAATTCCACATGGAGAGCTGTATTGTCAAGCACCTGGCAAAGGGGACCAGGGACGGCGACTCCCTCCCAACCTGGTCAGAAGCTGTTCTTTTATGGGGAAAAGCAGGGGTGGCACCCAGGGGAGAGACCAATGGGTTACAAAGGATTTACACATGCATCAGAGCATGGTGGGGTCTCCTTATAGGAACTGTTTTTTCTTTCCTGGGGATAATTGAGGTAAATTTGTCACAGCAAATGTCCTTAGGGACATTTCCCCAAGGGAGAGACCTGGCAAGCCTGTTTCCTTCCACAGGACCTCACCTTAATAGAGGACTCCTCCTTCCAAGTGGTATCCCTCCACGGGACAGTCAGGATAAGCCTGTCACGGCCCATTCAAGTGACATCTCTCCAAGGGAGAGACCTGGCAGGCTTACCCACCTCCACATTCTATGATTATGGGATTTGGTGATTCTAGGCCTTGACATGGATTACACAGAGAAGCTACACTGCTGAAGCATTGTGTTGATTCATTCAGTTTTACCCCTTGTCCACGGTTTCTGTATGCTTTAGAAGCTGGAAGGAACCCTTTGATACCATTTTTTGGAATGAAATGACTTCTCACCTACAAAATCCTGGCAAGTGCTTCTGAACAAAGGCAGAGGCCTGGGATGATTCATGTACCATGTGCAAAAGCATGAGCCCTCAAACATACATCAAGTTTTCATGCTTAGTTTACAGATGACCTGTTGGAGGGTGAGAAGGGGAAAGAATAAGTAAAACATCTTTCCATTTCTTTAGATCTTTGGATCCTTGATCTCAGGTCTGAGTTAAGCTCTCCAAGACTATCTCCCATCTTTGCATATCTGATTCAGCTTTCTTTCAAGTCAATGGAGAGACTCCCATTGAGTTTGATGGAATGTAGATGATGCTCTTATGATGCTATAAATCAAAATTGCAATGCTCATTTCTCGTGGTTGTGAGCGCCATAGCAAAAGGCTGTGTCAGCCAGCCTTCTAAAACCTAACATTACATGGATTATAAATTTGTCATAAAGCTTGACTGGAGACTAAAGCTTGTCAACAAATCATATGGCCTTGGTAAGCAGTTAAGTTTCTTTTCTTCTTTCTTTTCAAAATAGAAAATAATTAGGTGTGACTATTCATTAAGTTTAAAGCTGCAACAAAATAAACCATGGGTTTTGGTGAAATATTGTATTTTTTTATTTTCTTCCTTGTTTAATATGAACCCAGAGCTTAGATTTTAACTCTGGAGGCCTGTAGAACCATTTCACATTCAAATATCTCAGGAGAATTGAGAGAATTATTTGCAAGAAAATTTTCCTGCATGAAGAATCTGTTTTAATTCCTCATGAAACAGTTTGTGAGACTAGTTGAAATGAGGTTGTGAAAATAGTTTTCCTGTGTTCTCAACACTGCATGTTTGTGTGCATGAATATATTTACTGCACTGTCTGACATTCAAGTTTACCTTGTTGTCCACAAAAATGTGATAATGAGCTACCACACTGTGTCAAAAATGTTTCAGCTGTGGATAGGACTGTACAGCTGGGTAGTGATTAGACACTCCAGAACACAAATAGCATTCTGTCAGTGTATTGGTTTAATATTCCTATTCATTTTTGGAGAGAATACGCTTCATTTCTTTTCTCCTAACATTTGCTTATATATCAGTCTTAGAAAACATATTGATAGCTTATATTTATTTTTCTTCTTGAGGTCCTCTGAAAGGTTTTGCCAATTTTGATTTGTTTCTTGCACAGAGACTTACGTCTCTCATAGTATATGAGACTAGACAACATGCATAAAGAAAGGCAAATTAAGTCTTTTGCCCAGGCTTATGTAAAATTGCCTTGGGTTTATGTCCTGTTTTTTGTACTGCCTTATGCATTTAGCATTTCACAACAAACTGAGCTGCCTTTCAGGAAGATGCTACCTGGTTAGAAGGTACAGAATGGCCACTGTCCATGAGGGATCATCAGGAGACGTTGTTCATGAGGGAAGCACAGTACCAATTCAGACTTCCCCTAAGTGTTGGGCATTTCTTTTCTAGAGCCTCCAAATGAATGTGGCATACTCTCCCCTCCTCACTAAACCTGGCACAGAAGCAAGAGCAGAAGCAAAAGTGCAACTGGTTTTTCTATTGCACTCCCTCCCAACACTCATTTTTCTCATGAGGCGCTCCACAGGGTAAGTGATCTTTCCTCTCTTGAAGGCAAGTACGGCTCTCAATACCCCTTTTTATGCTGACCATGTAATAGGAAGAAGAAGGAACCATTTAGTCTTTTCTTCCTTGCATGTCCAGGATGCTGCCTCCAGCCTATTTCTGTATAAAGCTATTTTCACTTAAATTGAAATGTAGTTGATCATCCCTCTAAACACAGGCAAGACTTGCTGAAGACTTTAAGAGGTCAGTTTTTTCCTGGCAGCTAAAACCAGAACAATAGAAAAAGCTCAGCTCTCACTGAAACTCTCTTCTGGTCACTATAAATACTATGGGAAAGAACGCTAGTCCCAGCGAAAGGAAATGTTAAAAACTTCAGTCTGCTACAGAACAGTTAAGATCTGCTTTCAGTTTTCACCATTCAGCCACCTGAAAACCTAGAGACACCACTTGGATGTAACAGGATTTCACCATTGCAAAACATGCAGTATATTTCAGAGGATGTCAGATTTCACTCCAAGTGTCACTAAGAAAAATTTTCATGACAATGATTTCCTGTTCTCTGACTTGTCTCTTTCCAAAGGTCTTCGTACCTGTCCTTTCCCCTTGGACTAACCCCCCTACCCCCTCAGTATTTACGGACCTCAAGTGAAACTCAGTCAATTTCTTTTACTTTTTTTTTTTTTTCCTCTGAAGATGGCTCTGTGAAATTGTTTCATTCTGACATTTAAAAACACATGATGAATGCTGTCATTATTATTACCAAGAAAAACTGAGTAAGGAGCTTTCCAGTAGCTATCTAGCTTTTGTGTTCTTTTGTGTCTTTTTATGCTATTTGATTAAAATTTACCATTATGAATATAAATGCCATTATTCCTTTCTAAAAAGATTATTGTGGTGTCTATTTTTCATCTGTATTGACCTTGTCCTTTTAATGTGACAGAGACTTCATTCATATATAATCACACTGATATAAAAGTGGCCCATGAAATTAGGTCCTGGAAAAAAAAATTAAAAGGAGAGAGGACTGTGACCTAGATGTTAAGGAAAAAAAATCAGTTTAGTTTAAAAGGTTTTCTTCACATTTTGTTTGTTTGTTTTTAACTACAGCAGCATAATGAACAGGCTGACAAATTTATCACTCCCTCGTGAAAGAAAACCAAAACAGCACAACAATTTAAAAAGCCCAACAAAACCCCCCCCAAATCAAACAGAAGACAAACAAACAAACAACCCCTAAACCCCTGAATTGGAAAGTTCTTATTTGTAGCAATGCTTCTGACTGTTTGCAATGTCCTGTTCTGGTTGGGTTTTGATCTGCAGACAATAGGCAACTACTTGGCACTTATGAGAGGAATTCATTTTTGTGCTAATTCAGTCTTCAACTCAACCCAACTGTAAGAACAGAGACCTTTTTCTAAACCTATTTTGTTTTGCAGTTTCTCCAGTAAACTCTTTTTCTTTTCTGTCCTGTATCCCTGGCTAGTTGCAAACAACGCAATGAGGTAACAGAATAAAGTGATATAATAAGAGCAGAATCTGGCTTCCTAAAATTTTTAATACCTTAATGACCAGAATAACTGAGATAGCTACTGCTGGGGCTTTGAATTTTTACATTCATTCATTCATAGATTCACAATGAAAGAGTTTCTCGGCTGTTCCCATTATCATTTAAAGTGCACACACATGTCCTCCTACTAATTCATAACCTATGTTTGCCAGCTAGTTGAAGCATGAACCAAGCTTATTGCAATTTTAGCAAGCCTGAAAATGGGGCAAGATTTTCTCCAAGCTATTTTTATTTTTGGAATAGATTTGCTTCACTGGATGTAGGATGTTTTAAGTAGTAATTCAATATCAACTCATCTTTCAAAACAGACAAAAAAAGAGCTTTTGTTACTGGAGATGGTAATTAACATGTAATCCACATAAATTTTTTCCAAATTTACTTTTATGTTTGCACAGGCTTACATGGTTAGTTTAGAAGCTGTGTCTGGAAGAAAATCAAACATGAGACTTCTACACTGATGATTCATCCACCCTCTCCTATTGGTTATAGCAGAAGGGAGCCTACCAGAAAGATGGAGAGAGACTATTTACAAGAGCAGATAGTGTCAGGACAAGGGGGAATGGCTTCGAACTGAAGGAGAGCAGGTTTAGATTAGATATTATAAAAAATTCTTGATTGTGACAATGGTGAGGCACTGGAAGAGGTTGCCCAGAGAAGGTGCCCCATCCCTGGAAGTGTTCAAGGCCAGGTTGGATGGAGTTCTGAGCAACCTGCTCTGGTTAAAGGTGTCCCTATCCATAGCAGGGGTGTTGGAACAAGATGATCTTTGAGGTCACTTCCAATCCAAACCATTGTATGATTCTATGATTGTAAGTGTCATCTTTACAGACTTCAAGTGTCCATTAGGAGGAAGGGAAGGAAGCAAGCAAGCAAGCAAGCAAGCAGGCACGCTTGAGTATTTTTCATTTCACAAGCCACCCAGCACTATTTCATACAAGAGCCAACACAAATTCCAGAGTTCCACTCTGAAATATATCACGTGTTGTGCAATTCCCACTTACTAAATGATGTAGTTGCATGTAATGATTCTGTGTTATATACTGAATATACATTTGTATTCAGTCCTGTTTAAAATCTCCATTGATGATCTAGATGAGGGGATTGAATGTACTCTCAGTAAGTTCTCAGATGACAGTAAGTTGACTGGGTCTGCTGGAGGGCAGGAAGGTTCTGCAGAGGTATATGGACAGGCTGGTTGAGGCCAACGATATGAGGTTCTATAAGGCAAAGTGCCGGCTCCTGGCCTTGGGTCACAACAACCCAGTCAGTGCTACAAACTAGGGCAGAGTGGCTGGAAAGTGGCATGGAGGAAAAAGAACCTGGAGGTGCTGGTTGACAGCACCTGAACATGAGCCAGTGTGTGCCCAGGTGGCAAAGAAGTCCAATGGCATCCTGGCCTGTATCAGCAATAGTGTGGCCAGCAGGACCAGGACAGTGGTTGTCCCCCTGTATCTGGCACTGGTGAGGCCACACCTCAAGTACCAGTTTCCATTTTGGGCCCCTCATTACAATAAAGAGATGGAGGTGCTGGAGCATGTCCAGAGAAGGGCAACAGAACAGGTGAATGATCTAGAGGATAAGTTCTATGATGAGCAGCTGAGGGAGCTGGGGTTATTTAGCCTAGAGAAGAAGAAACTCAGGGGAGACCTTATCCCTCTACAGCTGCCAGAAGGGGGATTGTAGCCAGGTGGGGGTCAACCTGGACAACTAATGGCAGGACGAGAGAACATAGCCTCAAGCTATGCCGGGGAGGTTCAGGTTGGACATCAGGAAGAGTTTCTTCACGGAAAGGTTTTTTGGATGTTGGAATGAGCTACCCAGAGAGGTGGTGTGGTCACCCTCCCTGGAGGTGTTGAAGAAATGACTGGGCATGACACGTAGTGCTATGGTCTAGTTGTCTCTGTAGTCATGGATCAAAGTTTGGACTCAATGATTTCAGAGGTCTTTTCCAGCCCACATAATGCTGTGATTCTGTGATTCATAGCAGAGCACTTAATTAAAACACTGAAGATACTGATCAGTTATGCAACACACTAGACCTCAGAATCTCAAGAAGGCTCTGTTATGTGGATGGGAAGAATAAACTTTTGTGCAGTCAAGAGTACGGAAATGCTGTAGAAAAGGGGTCTGCTATAACTGTAGCTGAATGGGGGAAAAAATACAGGCTCTCCTGTGCATGCCAGGTAGGCTATTTTCAGAATCTACTTAATCAATTTCTTCTAACAGTCAAAAGACCTACTCATCAAAAACCTTCAGTATGAAAAACTTGAGTTTACAATGCTCCAAAGCCTTTAATTGTTTAATTAGAATAGCCTACACTTCATTATTACCTGCATTATACACAAACTTTTTCTTTCTTGGAAGGCAAATGGAAGTGGAATGATCTTCAAGGAGACAACAGGCCTGAAAGATACATCTTCCAAAAGAGAAATTCTAGAATGGAAAAGGGCTTTATAATGTGGTATTAGAATGTAAATAATTATGATAACCTAAATACAAGTAGCATGAATGTTTCTCTTTAACTAAGGAAGACAAACTGATTAGGTTTATCTTTATTAGGAAGCAGTTCCTTCACATGAATTACTACTTGAATTTGATTAATGGGGAAGCCAGAGACAGTCTATACAATGTGGTATTCAGAGTCCATAGATAGTATTATTCATCCATTCTGTGTATATACAGAACATTTATGGATTTTAACAGTCTTTTTTACACTTTTAATTCTAACCTATTTTTAAAATGTGTAAATGTAATTCAGCTGTATCTCACTTATCCACGATGACTATATCTATACAAAACCCAAACAATATCAGCAAATTTTCACAGACATTACAATACAATTCTCTATCCTGTAAGTTGCTTGAACAACCCTTGGCATTGTTTTTGTGTAAGCCAACTAATATTCATCCAAAACAGTTTTGTGAACAACTCAGTGTTAGCACGGACCTGCAATAATTATCAGGAGGCAGTTTGGTCATTTTGAGGTGTGCTACTTGTAGACATGTGAGTTATGGGAGTGCTCTGCTGTTTAGTATTAAAAACACAGAGGTGAGATCTCAAGAAAATATTTCTTAAAAGGGACAAAAGTAGTCCCT
Source organism: Dryoscopus gambensis (assembly GCA_013389985.1). Taxonomy (NCBI): domain Eukaryota; kingdom Metazoa; phylum Chordata; class Aves; order Passeriformes; family Malaconotidae; genus Dryoscopus; species Dryoscopus gambensis. The sequence continues at coordinate 57,630 of WEIT01015085.1, read as the reverse complement.
GCTACTGACAGAAGTGAAATTCATATTTTAGTCACACTTAAGCATCCAAAATTTCATTAAGAGCGAGTCTTCCATCTAACAGTACAAACATGGGATGTGGTGGTTTGCTGATTTATTTTTTTTCTTCAAATCTGGCTGTGGGGTAGGTGACAATTTGACAATTATTACTGTTAAAATAAAACATAAATATTAAAGTAACTTTGATGGCTGAAACCTCTATGTCTTAATCTTGCATGAATTTCTGTGATTTTAAATGAGGAGTGCCTCATTTGAAGCTAATGAAGTCACACAACTGTGAAAGCAGGATGTGAGGATTTAGGTTGTTTGGGTACGTTTATGTTGTAAAAAAAAAAAGTATGGCAATGAATGCAAGTATTGGACCACTGATCTTCCACAAAGTTTATTTGTTGTTTTTTTTCCCCCCTGTATGTTGCTTCCAATGGCTCCAGCAAGCTGCATACAGCAATACCTGTCTTCCTTGCTTTACATCATCTGACACCACTGGGCTCTGTTTTCTCATGTGCTCTCATGTGTCCCAGTGACAGGGCATGTACTTGCTTTTTCATTATAGAAACGCTGTTCCTGTGCTCTGCAACACAATCCTTGCAGTATTTTAGTGAGTTTGAAAAGAACCTCCTATCTCTTAATAGCAAAAGATAACAATTATATCACAGCCCATAGGGGCAAAGGAGGATCAAGGGGTAAGCCGTACAGTGAAGGTATGGCTGTTCTCTCTGGATGAGATAACACCAACCAGCAGAGAAGTGAGCCTATTCTTTTCAGTTAGCCTGGGGTCTGGGGACTAGAGCTCTGTTACTTGGTGACATGAGCAGTTCAGCCAAAAGAACAAACAGTCAAGATACCAGCATTGGGAAACACAAAACATAGCACCTGACAGACTGAGAGCAAGAGAAATCAGGAGCAGAGAAGCAAAGAAAAGATTCACAAAAATGGAAGGGACATGTTTATAACAGAGGGAAACGTTTTACATTAGCCAAGGAAGACGGAAACAGATTGCAATGTGGAGGCAGATACACAGCATAATTAAGAAAAGGAGTCACCGAAAGGAAGAAGGATTATAAACTCCTGACTGAGCAGAGTATTTGTGTAAATTATTTTTAAGAATACTGATGAAACTTGGAGAAGCAAATGCATACAGTTATTTTACTGCAATATACAGATAATTCTTGTACTAGCTTAAGTAAAGACTTATCTAAAGGTAGAGTTGGGGATCTTTGCATGTTTAGTGACTTTACGCATCTGCTGCCACATGATCCATGATCTTACAGGTGTGGGAGCAGATGGGCTTAAGCTACTTGTAAATCATCCACTCAAAACTACTGCGATGATCTAGGGCAACTGTGCTGTGGCATCCCATTTATGTGAAAGGATAAAAAAAAAAGAGTACCAGAATATGTGTCAGTGAGACCAATGGATCTGAGAGATATGCAACCAAGTGAGTCTTTGGAGCACATAATTCAAAGCCAGAAGAGGCCTGAGAATTAGCATGAATGTATCCAATGGATCATAATTTTATTAGGATTTTAAAAAAGTTTAGCTATCATCAGCTTTTGAAAGCTAAGTGTTTATTATGAAGTTTTATTATTTATTGCAATAAACTTGAAATACTGCATTTATTTGCAATGTGCAAAGACAATATCAACATTCTTTTTTTGCTTAATGAGGAAATGAAGCTAGGAGAAAAAACAATATGAGATAAAGAGCTTTGTAGAGTCAAGTTCTCAAGATTACATGGAGATAATTTTAAGGTTTTGTGTACACCAAATCTCACAGACTTAATAAAAATAAAGAAAATCATGCAAGGCAACTCTCTACCTCATTGAGAATATCATGCCTAGTAAACATACTTTCAATGAAGAAGTCTGACTGCAACAAGAGCTGTAAAAGCCTTTATCTCCCATCTTCATCAGAAGGATGTCAATAATTTAAGACTTTGGATTCTCAGGCTTCTGAGCAATATGAGTGGTTTTTGTGTTTCTGCACAGCTACCTCAAAGTAGAAACTGTAATGCAAGCCATGTACACTTCTCAGTGGAACACAGACTTAGAAGGGTTACCTCTGTGTAGATACAATCAGAATTTACCGGAAGATGCCGGAATATTCCCCACTGATTATTGTCAGCTGTATTAATGCAATTACAATGGCTTGAACACTTTGGTACTTTCCAAGGACCTATTTATATAGCAGTCTATTACTAAACTCTGACAACAGCAGTCCAAATTATGATGCACTTACTCACCCTGGAGAGTACTTTGTACCACGAGCAGTCTCACTTTGAATAAAGCATTCACGATCTGGCCCATCACCCTTTAATTATAGATGTTTCAGAGAAGAGTGAGCATCATGGTTTACTGCACTATTTATAAAACAACTACCAGCCAAATGTTGTAGGACTTTTACAGCTTTTAAACTCTCAACATTCTTTCCCTTTAGGAGCTCTTCCACTGTGCACTTGATGCTCATTTGAATGTATTAAGAACTTCATTGTAGTAAAAAGAGGCATCCACAGATGAGAAATAATCCCACTCTTGGAAAAATTCAAACATCAGATTTATAGTTTCTGTTTTGGAAATTAAATAGAATGTGTTTATTAATACTGACAATAAAGCATTCCGCAATCCTAGCATGTCATCCTACCATAAAGTGTTCTAGGATGCACTACAACAGCTATCATTGTGTGAGCTGAATACCCTCTGTAATTCCATGAAATCTGTGTTCATTGTCTCTTATACGAATATGACTACACCAAAACACTAATCTACAGAAACCAGATTCTATCTGGCAAAAACTAGGAGGAAGCACTTTATCCTGATCTCTTCATTAACGGAGTGCTACAGCTTTGATTTGAAGTTGCTAGCACTGAAGATTATTTGAAGTAGTACATGAGCCTGATGCAGCAGTGCTTTGATTCAGCTGCACTGAATCCAGGTGGGACTTTCTCAGTGTGTAGGGAGAAACATATATGGTGTTCCTGGGCACCAGGGCAAGGATATGTGATATGTTTCCATGTTCCACATATAGGTGGAAGCAAAGAAAATGTGGCAGGGGTCTCCAACTGTTCTGACCTTACTTAGTGGCTCTTGGTTCTCTGCCGCTATATCATAATGTATAATTTGCTAGTTTTCCCCACTGGGTACAATTCTAGAATTCATGGGGAATGTGCCCTTCCTCTTAAACATATTCTTTGTGGTTTGGAATTTTTATTGTTTTTGATGGCTTTTCAGAGCTTTTGCATGTTATATAGAGGCTGCAGATTATAGACAGTTACTAAAATACATGCATATCCAATGCAGTTTTGTCTCTATAAAAGTTATTTTCAGCTTTTACCCAATAAACATTCCTCTCTATGATAGTTCCTGCTCCCTAGATACTTATATGACCTTTTTTGCATGGTTTGTAAGTGGGTCATTATCTGACATGCTCCCTTATCTTTATTTAGACTTACAATAGCTTGTCAGGGTGAAAATTATTATCTTCCATCCAGAAAGAATGCCATTGCTTGTCTGTATTTCTTACAGTTTGCATGGCATAACTCTCCTAACCATTACTCTCCCTCTCCCAGAGGCAGTCGTTCACAGAGGTGAAAGGATTCTTCTACAGAGTTACGTTTAACAGTCCTTTCCAGATGGGGGGCACTCTATCTTTGCTACAGGAATTTCAGCTGGTATAATTGCTTCTCTATATGAGTATTTCACTATGTAGCCATGTCAGCGAAGTACAGCTTTATCACTCTATGTTTCAAACCAGTAAAGTTAAACTGGCAAAACTTCTAAGTGTACAAACAGCAAAGTCAGACAGATTTATCTGTGGATGTAAAGAAAGGGCATGAAAAAAGCAGAGGACTGTTTCTTCTTCGGGTATAAAAGATACTTGCTTTGTGTTCTAAAGCAAAACACTAGATCAGCTCAGTTGTTGCTGTCAGCCTTTATCAGATCCTACTGACAAGAACTTGGGAGATGTGATAATTTCTTGAGAAATAGCTGAAGAACTCCACAGTGACAGGAAAGGGGAGAATTACACTTGTATTCAATATGTTCCCACTGCCTATAAGGACAGGTGTGTGAAAAAGAAATGTTCTTGCTTGTGCCAAAGTTTCATTTAAAATGGAAGCAGTTCTTTTGCTCCAGGTGCTCTCTGGGAGCAGACTGTTCTACCAAGTCACAATATAGGGATCAGAGACCCTGCAATAAATGCTAAATATCTCTTTACATGAAAGATGTATTACCCAATGCTATGCTGTCTAGCCTCTGTTTGTGAAGACATCGCACCATAACATGAAGTGGAATCAGAAAGCCTAAGCAAGGTGCTGAATGAGTATCAGCCTAGTGTCATCTAACACAAAATATTAGGCACAGGGGCCTAGGGAAATTTAGGTCATCTGACTCAGAGACTCAGTTCACTGAGTCCATCATAAATGCTGCCTTTTAAATACTGTGTTTTGGAAAAGAGCTTAGAGTGTGTAGTAGAAATGACTTGATTTCTAATAATAGTCAATTAGAAGTTCTCTGTAATTGTATTTGGAAATGCAGTGTAAGTGCTTCTGCTGGAAAAAGTTAATTTGTCTGGATTTTCCTATGATTTCTAAAAATAGATTAGAATTAAGTGTCATGTACCTTTGGAATGTGTATGTTTGGTAACTAACAAACTCACTTTGTCACTGTTTATGATCTCAGAATTCTTTCCATGGAAACTATTATAAGGTCACTACTATCATCAAGCAGCAATGAATGCTGTTCATATTTGAGAGAGTCCTTAGGGAAAGGACAATCCTAAGGCCTTAAAGTCCATTTGTGTCTTCAACAGGGGAGGAATGTAAAGTACCTTTCTGTGCATATATGGTTTCATGTGTTCATAGGCAGACACTTTTGGTTTGAAGATTCTAAGTCATGCATACCACCTCTTACAGAAAGCTACTTGTCAGTCAGAGAAAATTTTCTGGATTCCTAAACTACATCTCCATAAATGGCATATGTTTAAGTGAAGACAAAACCTGTAATGTACTATACAATCTCAGTTTCCATTAGCACCTTTTGAGGGTATCCATAACCTGGCAGAACTGAGGTGTTCACTGAAAGCCAGATTCTGAATTGTCTCCACTAAGAATACAGAGGTCTTAAAGTGAATGTACATGTACTTCCACTAGAAGATGTCACTGCACTGCCAAGCTGGTGTAAAGGAGCACTCAAACATTTGGTGAAGCACTCATTTATTAATGTAAGCTGTTCCCGTGGAAAGGTCTGATATTTACTCAAAACCAAACAGAAAAAAATACACAAACCAATAATATTTTTTTCAATAGTTCTTTATGTGAGGGCATTTTTCCTATTTCACTAGGTTCCACAACATTTATATTGCCAGAATAGGGGACTCAATAGCACAAGATTTCGCCAGTATACTGGAAATGAGAATGGTTTTTAAAAGATTTATTGTATATGCATGATTATATATATAATTCAGCTAATGAGTCTAACAAACCCTTGCTGAAGAACTGCCACTGATTTATAGGATAGCACTGGAAGGAGAAAATGTTGTCAATAGAGAATATATATGCATGCAGATATATATCATAGTAAGCAGAAGATAACTTTCATCAGTTAAGGCATTTGTTCACACTTTTCTACTATTAATCTGCTAGCAGGTTTTCACATTAGCTGAAACTCTTCTCTAACATTTGAGAAGATTTAATTAGAATAAGGAACCAAACTGTGAATTTCAAGATCTGTATTAAAGCAAAAAAATAAACACAGGAGTGGGTTTGAGATGACAAATTGAACATGGAAGTTTAAAATTGTTTTACTCAGAGTTGAAACTGAGAAGTAATGGATTAACAAATGTGTCTAAAACCTTGATTTGGTAATCTAATAGAAACATAGATGTTAATACTTGCAGCGGTTTGCTAATACAGACTCTAGATAATATTAGTTGGCAAATAGAATAGTTTTATAAATAGGTATGATGTAACATTCACCTCAGAGTATCAGAGTACCTCAGCTAGTTATAATAAAAAAACATGCATAATTTCTTCTTTTTTTCCCTCCTGTTGTCCTCTTGTCTTTAACCCAAGTACTCATCTAGTCTTACCACTCTTACATAATGATTGTGGAGGCCAGTGGGCCTGTTGACCAAGGGACCATGAGGGTCCCTGGAGGGAGGAGCCCTAGGTGGCACTCCAAGGTTATGGTGACATAAAAGACCTCTCCCAGGATGCTTTGTCCCATTATGTTAATATACCCCAGTTCTGCTTCCCCAGTTGGCTCATTGGCCTCCCCGCCCCTCTCTACTTATCTAGAAGGTTCTCCTATTTCCCTGTTCCCCTCATTGGCCCTCACTCCCTTGCCACTCCCTTGGAGTTTCCCCATTTGCTCCCATACCCTAGTCCCACCTGTGCACCAACCCCATGCTCTCAGATTATTGGCCCCTGATGCTCTCTCTCCACCCTGACCCACCCCCTATAAAAACCTGGACCTTTCTGCTTTCCCTCCTCTTCGTCCTCTCCTATGTCTCCCTCTCTGGGTTTGCTTCATGTGTGTGGCTGGAATAAACTTCTCCTGTGGACTCTTTGCTGTCAGCTTATTGAAGAAGCTATCCGGTTCGTGTGTGCGTGTGTGTAGTAGCCTGCCGAGCACCTCCCAGCTGGAGATGCTTTTGGAAGGTTACGGTTTACCACCACCAGACCACTGCCGTAACAAATGATAATGAATTTTCTAATGGTTTTGTTCTTAATAAAACTGTCTTTTTACATATTTCTTTTTCTATAGACCTTCAGAGGTGTTTGAATTTTCCATATGTAGCACTTAGGTTACAAATCTGAGTGTCTCTGAGGTATGGCTAGTTTAATGAAGATTAACTTATCTCAGCAACTTAACCCATTCAATGTTTCTTACACATGCCATCTTTTGATTAATTTGTATTTTTTGGGAGAAAAAAAAAGGTTTCCCTTTTTTTAAAGCAAGCAACAATAAAAAGCTGTAGTTGTGTGCCTCATACCACACACACATGTTTGTACAAGAAAGCTAAAGGGGGAACATTTCTATATATCTTAAATGATAGCTATTAAGCTTAATGTAGTCTGATGCAGAAGTGTGTGGTTCTGCTTTGAGAAGCAAAGTGCCTGACTGAGCTACCTTTTTTGCTACACAGACAAAAATAGAACAAGGAGCACCTTGTTTGCTTGTTGCAACCATACCTTCAGCAGTATTAAGGCTCCACAAATTACTGGGTTTTCTGTGGTGTCTAATCATTGGATGGCACTGCTTTATCGACGATGTATTGTCAAACTCATGAAAATATTTTTTTCTTTTTTTCATGCTGACCATAAATTTGCAGTTATTTTTGTTTTTTATTCTGCTATTTATTTTCTTCCAGGCTTCCAAACATCTTTGTGACAGCAGTAGCTGTGTTCTTGAGAAAGTAATTTATATCGGTGGCATTTTTCAGATAGAGGTGGCCACAAGTTACCCAGGTTTCCCAACTTTTTGAACAGACTTACAGAGCCAGAAAAGGGCAGGACATCTTGGATTTTGGGGAATGGTTGGAAACCAGGTGATAACAATCTATGTGTTTTCTGTTAGGAGTTACTGTAATACTGAGTATTTAGTGGTATTTACCCTATTCACACCATGTTAACTTTAATATCCACTGGCTGGTTTTATCAGATTTGGCACAGAGATTAAGATCTCAAAGAGAAATGCTTATCTAAAAGTCTCATTAAAAAAAAGACAGTTTGAAGATAGATACCCTAAATCTGAGTTTAGCTTAATTGTATACACCTTTCTTTAGGATCTTGCAATATATGTTGTGTTTTTCCAGTCGCTGTCGCAGACCACAGTCAATGACAATCTGAAGTGGTAGTCACCTGTCTAAATATAGACCCCCAGTGCCACATGACATGCACTAATTCATTTCTCCTAGCCTTCAGCTGCCACTTCAGAAGACCAGTGAGCCCTCATCTTACCACAAGGATGGTTCAAATACCTTATGAATTATAAAGAGCAACTAAATCAAGCTCTGGATCTTCACTGACTATAGTAGGCTCTTCAGTGCTAAGTCTGCCTGAGTTTGTACTAAATCCCAGCCTAAATGGGGGATGCCATTGCCTAATGTCAATGACATTGTAAACACTGTCGGCTTACTCACTGCTGCTCAAGAAAGATGCAAATCCTATAAATCTTGTCTGCTGGTTCTGTTCCATTTCATTTGGCTTCTTGACTAAAGGAAAGCTGCAATGTAATTTCATAGGCTTTGAAATCCATAACTGGAAGAAGAGTTAAAAATGTTCCAACTCTGAAGAAAGTGCCAATAAAAATTTTTAATCAAAAGTGAGGATCCCGTGCAGGAGGTGCTGGGACTTGCCAATCCCAGGGCTCACCAAGCAGCTTCTCTCATGAAAGCTGAGATTCCGAAGCCAGAGCAAAGCCACTGCAGAAAGCCACAGCATCCCCTGAGTGACCCCTTTTCAAAAAAAAATAGGTGTAAAATAAAAAGGCAAAGAGTAAGTTGGTAGTTAGCCAGGATGATAAAATACTACCTTATAGTCTTGACCATCACCTTGTCTTCAGAATTAATTTATTTGAGCGTCAGTCTTGAATTTTCCCCTAAACTCACTGTCTAAAGTGCATATTCAGATTATTCAGTCAGAACCATCAACATGTGATGGACAATGACATTCTTCTGGGCTAGGACTTTCCATTTAACTTTGCCCTTCAAAGCAAGTCCCCAAGCCTTACAAATAGCTATGGGGTTGCTCTTTTAGCAACTATTGAGAAGTAACTTCAGCAGCTCCAGGGCTGCGCAGGGGGCTGTCCGTCTCCATTAGCCACTAGCAAGTACAATCCTCTGCCTTTTGCTAGACTTCTATGAGGACTTAACTCTAGTGGATACCAGCCCCCTCCTGCCTACCTTGGCTTTAATCTTCTCCTCCTCTCCAGGCCTGATTCTCATCTTGATTTTGAGCTGAAAGCCTTATCCCTGATCTGCCTTCTCCCAGCCATTCCTTCCGATGTGGGTGCTATTTCTTGATAGCATACCCATGGCAAGGGGAGGCAGTGGGTGATTAATTTGCTTAATTGGCAGCCAAACAGATGGCCTTACTGGCAGCTGCATCTTCATTTCATAGGAACAGTCAATATGGATCTTGTTGAAATTTCTCTGGTGTGCCTCTCCAGAGTTGCCAGAGCTGTTGATTGAAGTTTGTGTGATGCTAGTGTTTCCCTTCAAGTTAATTTTCAATTGTTGTCCGGTGAAAGGAAATTATATAAACTGTTTTGTGGGAAAAGCAAGTACTGGCATATGACCCTTCTGCTTCAAGCCTTATTTCCCTTCATTAGTGTCTCCTAAGTGACAGGCAGAGTGACAATTATGTGGGCATTTTTGCTTTGGGACAGGCTGTTATTTCAAGGTGTGTGTTCTTGCTGTGACCAGAGCAGTCTGCATATGTGGGAAATGGGGCAAATGAGAGAACGCCTAATTTCTGTATCCTGCCAAATAGTAGGGAAAATTAGGCTCCTTGTAGCAATATTTGAACACCCCTAGTTGTTTACATGTCTCCAAGACCTTGTAAGAGCACATGTGGTCTTGAAAGAGCACCAGATAGTGCCCCCACACAGATGTCTTCACCTGTTAGAAGTCAACCAAGACTTCCCTGAAAGTCAGTGGAGTAAATGGATGCTTTGAAGATGTGATAAATTTGACTTATTTGATTTATCTTTTTTTAAAAATGAGATGAATGGGTCCTTAGAAATACCTATTTTTCTCTGTTAGCTGTGAAGGGTGCTGACTAACTCAGACACTGATGTCTCCATCACAGATGTCTTTGGCCAGATGAATGCTCCCTCCATTGGTTTACAAACGTAAATAAGTGGTTTGTGAGTGTCTTGGTAGCTGCTGAAATATGGGACAGGACTAGAGGTAATGGGCTCCGCCTGAAACTCAGGAGGTTCCTGCTGAATATTTGGAAGCCCTTTTTCACTGTGAGGATGACCAAGTACAAGCACAGGTTGCCCAGGGAAGTTGTGGAGTCCCTGTCCTTAGAAATATCCAAAAGCCATTCGGACATGGTCCTCAGCCATTTGGTGGCCCTGCTTGAGCGCTGGGTTAGGAAAGATGATCTCCAGAGGTGCCTTCCAACCTCAGCCTGTCTAAGATTCTGAGAATTTCCTGTTCAGGCATCTCAGTTGCCTTTGTACATCTAGTATGAATGGTTATCAATTCTACTGGTGATAACTTGTGAAAGAAAAACTAGTGTAAACCCACCAATACTCTTCCAAATAAATTCCTAGCAAAAATCTGTGTTATTGTGTAGCCAGCTTTTCCTTATTCTCAGAAGAAAAAGGGGAAAAAAAAAGCAGAGCAGCTGAAAAGGTCAAGCCTTCTGATTTTTCCTATTTTGTGAATTAGTACCCCTGAGTGGCCTTGATTGACACTTTATGAACATTAAAAGCCTTCATAGTCTTTACTAATTGCTATGCTTCTCCACTCTGGGAATACTGCAGACCCATATCTTCCTTTATTAATTTATATATTTATTATAGTGTTGTTTCTTACACTATAATGTAGAGAGAACATTCATCAAAGTCTTAGGCGATCACCTTTTGAAAATAATTTTTCTCACTGAGAAAAGACTGTTTCTGTGCCACACACTGGATTTTCTGCCTTTGCTGAGAAAATGCTGCAGGGGAGGTGGGCATGGGGAGGGAAGGGGTACCTTGCATTCATCTAAAAAAAGAAAACCCCAAACCAACAGCCTCTGAAGATGTTTTGTTTTAATCACTGCATATGAGGAAGGTTAGTTCAGTATGTAATAACAGGCTGTCTTGACAACAAAAGGCTGAATCAACACAGAACATGATTGGCATTATGCATGTCAATTATAATGAATCTCATTATGCAACACGAAAGTCTAATTCTATTGTAAAAGTCTGCAGTCTGCAGTTTTAAGGCTGATGTCAATGCTGCACAATAACCACCCTCTCATCCACCTCACAGTCATAAAGAGTAAATATAAACCTAATTTCTGAAGATTTTTAATATGCAAATTTCCTTGCTGTAAGGGAAAAAGAAAATATTTCTATTTTTTTAGTTAAGAAGAGAGAACGGTCCTGGTCTTAAAGCAATCCATCATGTCCATGGCTTCTTTGGCTTTAACATTTTGCTGTCCACAGGAAAAACTGGTGTTTGAAAGTTCTCTCCTTGTGTCAAAATATAAATCAAGAATGACAGTTTCTCGTATTGTACCAACACAATACTGTGTTTATCAAAATAAAATAAAAAAATTATGTAGCTGTTAGTGATTAGGCTCTAAATTTCTAGCAAGAAGGCTACAGTAATAAATGTGTTCAGTAACACCTTTATGGAATTACTGGGTAGTAGGAGTGTTGTTCTGGTTCTTGTTGCAATTTGCTCTTTTCTCCATTATTTATTGCATGTATTTTGACACTTGCACTTGAAATGTCTAGCTTTGGGAGTTTATTTTGCAGCAATAAATACAAAGATGGACTCTCCTTTGATAACATGTGATTGGAACACTGCTTGAGCACTTAAATACTTTCCCATAATTCATTTTTCAATAGTGGATAACTTCAGCTGGAAGCAGGCATGTAACAGGCATTTTTACTTGCAGAAAGAAACCACTTTTGTGACACAATGTGATTCCAGTGGAGTGGGAAATGTCAGCAAATAGTAGCCAGAATTCAAGACTTAAGTGCCTTCAAATTGCCATGCAGAGGAGTTAGGTGAGCTCATTACTGTGGGGAAGAGACATCTGCATCCCTTGCACTGAAGCTGGCCGGTGGCCATCAAAGCCATATGTGGCCTGTGGCCATACTTTGCAGAATGCAGCAGAACTAGTCAGTAACCTCTTGTGCTACTGGTTATTTTTGTTAGCTGTTATGACAAAGTGATGCAGTTGACAGCAAAGATTATAGGCGTGAATACCTCCACTCCAGGAGATAGGACTTTTGAATGGAAAACAATCATCAGTTCTGCATTGCAGTTCTGTGTGAGAATTCATGGCTCAGGGCTAGTTATAGACTTGTAAAATATCCATTTGTAGGTGCTATAAACTGATTTTTTAAACTCATCATTTAAAGCAAAATTGAAATTAGACATTGATTTCATAAGAGATGACCCAGAATTGCTTTGACCTCACATCTTACTTATAGATTATGGTTATTTGTTTTTCCTGTTAAAAGACAGATGATAAATAAATTTTCACAACACTGAAAGAAACTTGCAGTTATTAGAGCTAGGACAGTTATTCAATATGCAATTAGAAAAAGATGTTGAATTTTCCTCGTTTAGAATTTCTAACAGCTTTCATGGGAGAAGTTTGATTCAGGTTTAGCAGCCTGAGAAAACTTCCTAAAGCTGGCTGTGAAATTAACCATACTTTCTGTCTTCTTTTGAAAGCCAGCTTTACACTTGTTCAGCAGAATGTTAATGTAACCATGAACAGCACAAGAAATAGTAGACCTGACTGGAGAAATTATTAAAGACAGCACTTTGATAAACAAATAAAGAATGCTCTTTTAAAATAAAAGATAGGTTATTCCTGTTATTATTGCTCTTACTGTTACTGTCATCTTCATTGGTACATTTCTACTGCGTAGGTAGAAGGAAAAGAAAAAAAAGGAGAAAACAGCATCCAGGATATTTCCTCAAAGACTGTGATTCCCTTTCAATTGCTCTCAAAGATCTGTGGAATCTTTGTTTAACATCAACTTTTTTGAATTAGTTTTGTGCTGCTTTCTGCAACAGCAAGAGGATAGGGCAGGAAATGACAACAACAGCAAAAGACTAGATGCTTTGCAAGCTTGGTGGAAGACCTCCTATTGGATAAAGAAAGGGAAGAGGGAGGTTTCCCAGTGCCAGAGGCACAAAAAGAAAGCAGGAAGATGGAATTCATTGTAGGCGACTTCCAAATTAAAGTGAAGGTGCCTGGGTTTGTTGTGGAAAGGGGAATAAGGAAATGGGAGAGGTCTGGAGTGTAGTGTTTATATACCACTGTGGTGTGTGTAGAGTACTTCAGAACTCAGGTGGATGATGTTCACACAGGAACTTGCACAGCTGTTGTAGGAAACTATTTTTCACTGCAAGGGTGACCAAGCATCCAGGCTGTCCAAATAGATTGTGGAGTATCCATCCTTCGAAATAATTAAAATCTGTTTGAACATGGTACTGGGCTCTAGGGGGCCCTGTTTGAGCAGGGAGTTGTATCAGATGACTTCTAGAGGTCCTTTCTACCCTCAACCATTTTCTGATGGTCTCACCAAATCAGCCAAATGCTCTTCCTAACTCAGCTGCTTCAGCTGTTTTTATTTATGTCTATGGGGATCATGTTCAGCATCCTGCCACTGTCTTCATGAAACTCAGGTTGAAAGAATCATTCCAAATCTAGTTTTACTTGGGGATAGAGGTAGGTAACTACACTTTTTTTTCCTCATGCTCTTACCATTTTTATATTTTTGAGGTATCATTGTGGGTGTAGTAGTGAACATGCTTTCTTTTCTAAACTCTACCTTATTTTTTTCACTCTCTTCCCATGGGGAGCTGCTGAAGCCAATGCTGCCTGTGTGTCCTAAATTTCACTCTCTGCACACTGCATCACCCTCTTTGAGTGCAGACATGGAAAAAATGAGCCGCTCTGTTTACTGGGAATGTCATTAATAGATCTGCGGCACAGAGTGGATGAGGACTTCACCTCACAGCTGGCACCAGTGTGTGATGCAGTCTATTACAGATCACAGTGAGTGTGATGGAGCCAGCAGTTGGTGGGAGAGGCAGTCAAGCACTGCAGCAATCACTTCTTTTTTTCTCATGCTTTGTCTCTCTGTGTAATAGGAAAACAGAAACATCAGAGACAGTCACCATGTCACTTACATCTAACAGTCTGCAGGGCTAGAAAACCAATGTGAGCTCAGTGTGCTTCTAGATGCACTTCCAGAGACCTGCATTAGCCAACACCCTGAAATCTTGACAGCTCCCAAAAGCAGGAGGACCATGGAGGAATACTAGAAAAGGAAGTTCCTTCTGGCCCATGTGCCAAGTAGGTTCATGCTTAAAGGTAACTAACTGCTGATATTCCTGAGCTGGGATGACCTGAACATTGTCTCAAGACCTGGCTGGATTTGCCACCAAAGAGTATCACCATGTACTGGGTTTGCAGAGCCAGCTTTGGTAGGAGGGTGGGAGCTACAGGGGTGGCTTCTGTGAGAGGCTGCCAGAAGCTTCTTCCACGTCCAGCAGAGCCAATCCCTGGCAGCACCAAAGACAGATGTGCCACTGGCCAAGGCTGGGCCAATTAGAAATGGTGGTAACACCCCTGTGATAACAGATTTAGGAGAAAGGAAAATAATAAATTATTGCACAGATGTAATTGTAGCCAGAAAAAAGCAGAGTAAGAAGAACAACTCTGCAGACACCAAGATCAATGAAGAAGAAGGGGGTGGAAGTGCTCCAGGTGCTGGAGCTGGAATTCCCCTGCAGTTTGTGGGGAGACCATGGTGAGGCAGTTGTGTCCCTGCAACCCATGGATATCACCGTTGAGCTCAGAGGCAAAGTAGCAACACAACTTCAGACAGGCAAATAGCAAGCAAGAAGGAGAAGGTCCTTTACTGAGAGAACAGGTTTCTTATATGTGTTAGCTAACACAAGTAGAAAGAAGGTCATAGGTCCGTTACAGACGCCCCTCAACATCATTGGTCAGTTAATTAAATGTGACAATTAACACCTGCAAAAGATAGTTTACGAAACATAGAACACCTGCAGGAGATAGTTTACAAAACATAGAAAATAGTTGACATACTTCTCTTGGTTCCCAGCTCCGTGCCGTGAGAAAGAAAGGCCTTTCTCCAGCCTAATAGAAGCTGGAGTTTTCTCGCTGATGGAGCTTTTCAGCATCCACACATGGAGGTCCATGGGAATGCAGAGATCCACCTGCAGCCCATGGAGAAGACCTACACCAAAGCAGGTGGATGCCTGAATGGAGGCTCTGAACCCATCAGAAGCCCAAGGGGAGAGGAGCCCTTACTGCAGCAGCCTGTCCTTGAAGGACTGCACCCTGTGGAAGAGTGAACCACGCTGCAGCAATTTTGGGTGNGCAGCAAGTCTGGGTGGACTGTTGCCTATGGGATGGACTCATGTTGCAGCAGGTCACAGAGAGCTGTTGCTCATGGGATGGACTCACACTGGAGAAGTTCTTGGAGAACTGTCTCCTGTGGGAGGGACCCCACCACCATGGGGAAGGACTCTTCTCCCTGAGCAGTGGGAGAAGTCTCTGGTGATGAACTGACCATAACCCCCATTCCCAGTCTCCTTGTGCCACTGGGAGACGAGATAGAGCTGGGAAGGAGGGAGGGCTGGGAGGTGTTTTAAAAGTTTTATTTACGTGTCATTAACTTGCTCTGATCTTGTTAGTAATAAATTCAATTAATATCTCTAATTCTAGCCTGTTTTGCCTGTGACGATATTTGGTGAGTGATTTCTCCCAGTCCTTATCTCAACTTGTGAATCCTTCATTATATTTTCTCTCCCTGTCCAGCTGCAGAGGGGACTGAGAGAGAGGCTTTGGTGGGTGTCTGGTATCCAGCCAGCATCAACTCACTACACTACATCACAAGTTAGGGCCCATGTCCATCTTTGAAGTGAGAATTATGATCTAGACAGAGTATGTGGAATGGATTGAAGTGTTAGAAGAGCATACTTGTTTGGTTGGTTTTTTTTCTTGAATTTCTATATATTGAAAAACAGCTAAAATAATGATGTCTGCAATTCTCAGGTATTATTATACTTCAGTACCTCACTTTGGAATCTCGAAAGCTATTGTTAACCCAATAGCTCCTAAGAATCTTTAAGGGACTGTAATAGGCACTTGGAGACACAAGTATTCTTCTGCAAAGTGTAGCTACTACCTGAAAAGGTCTTTATAATTTTCTGTCAAATGAAAAATTAAATAGCCATGTAAACTAATATTATCAACCAGTGAATTCTTGCACTGTCAGCAGCAGATGTCAGGTGCTGTACACTCAGATCTTTGGTTGTATTCCCGATGCTGTCTTCTCTCAGACAATATTTAATTTTTGCACACACATGGTTGTACTATAATTAAAACTAGACTGCAGGTTTCTCTGCTCTGTGGAGCTTTTCTTCTGATGCACAGACAAAGCAGTGCATAAGCCAAGCGAGCGACTGTAGACTAGCCAGAGGATTCCCTGGGGCATGGGCCCTCTCTCCTCAGGTCAGGCTCCCAAGGCTCCTCATTTCCTGTACACAGGTTGCAAAAACATGTCAAAGGCATAATGGCTTCTGCAGTGAGGAGTGAATAAAGGACAGACGGTAATGAGGTACCAGTGCAGACAATTCTCTTTGGTGCAAAGAGTCATCAGACTTGGGGTACAAGAAGCTTACTATGCCTATAGGAAGCAGGATGCCCCAGTAATGAGTGAGTCACAAACTTTGGATATCTACGTGCCCATACTTGTCCTGCCACAGACTACCTCTGTGACCTCTGCTGTGTCATTCAAGGCCAAAACCCTCCAAGTTTTTTATACACTTTACCTTCACTGAACTCCAGTTTTGGCTGGCCCATCAGGTAAACAAAGTTGATATTTTGGAAGCCTGGCAGCTTGCATGTGTAGTTTTGGCTCTAATAAAAGATCTTGGCCCGTCAATAGGGAAGCAGAGAGTGTCTGTAACTACCTAAAGGGACTGCACTTCAGTACAGAGCTGGGTGCAGTCCTGAAGAGGAGGGACGCTGGGCATGGTCTGTGGGGCAGCTCCCCTGCTCCCCTCCCCTCAGACTGCAGACCCCAAAGTGGGCAGTGGTAACTGGGAGAAGAGAGGGAAGGGGTAGAATACATCTGCTGCCTTCTCCAGGAATGCCTACCTCCATTTAATAGGATTTAAAATACTGTCCATGTGAGGATTAGAAATTTATTTGCCTCCGTGAAGTTGTTCTTTACAGTGAGCTAACTTGGTTTATTGGGTACATTTTTCTATCCAATGTGTGATATGTTGCATTGCTATTCAGAAAAAAATCACTATTACTTCTATTAAAATATATACACGTACGTAACAGTGAATTTGTCAATGTCCAGTGATATTCTTCTTATTATTAAGGAGCAACACAAGAATTATCTGCCCTTTGTATTTTAATTTGTGAAATGCAGTTGGCAGAAGTGCTTAGCACAGGCTTTTATTTTTAGTTTTATGGATATTGGATTATAGGTAAATGAAGATCATGCAATACATCAAGGATATATGTATGTTAATTATGGAGGTGAAAGATTAATTCAAGAAGATTTTAGTAACAAAAAAATTGAAGATTCAACATTCTGTTTAAGCAAAAGCTCCACATGATGAAGCTCAATCATGTCCATCTTATATAGATGAAAGAAAGCTTAGGTGCTTGAGAAATAATAATTATGAAGATTCTGAGCTGAGACATCTAAATCCAGCCCTGAAAGAAAGCTGAGAGTTTAGGGCATGCTCTGTGATAACCTCTTATTGGGCAAAGCAGTGAGTTCTAGGCCACTTTTTGTTTTGCTTTTCAGAAATTTGGAGATCCATTTTGACTATTATTTTTAAGAAACAAGCTTCTTGTAAAACAAACCTTTTCTCACAGAACTGGTCACAGTATAGCTGTAAAGCTGCAGATCGGAATGTTCCTGGAAAAGGGGAAGCATGGGTAAGTAAAATTCCCTTCCATATAGATAAAACACGAACTCATTCATTCAATACATAAATAATTGCTACTGCTGACAGCTGTGCTGCACATAATATCTCAAAGGTACTTCTCAAATCAGCAATTATTTTAAAACAAAGTGTTTACTAATTCTGATATACCCTCACAATTGCTGTGTTAGATTATGATTTGCACGCAAATAGTACAATACAAAATATGAAAGTACAAAAAAAAAAAAAAAAAGAAATCCCTGAAGAACTGGTGTGTGAACACAAAGCTACTGAATGATGATTTATGCCTGGAATAATCGCTGTCATGAGCCCCTTTGGAGCATGCAGCTGGAATTAGAATTCCTGAGGAGGAATCCTAAGTGAAGGGCTGCAGCAAGGTCTGTCTTTTCCCCCTTTTTTTTTTTTCCTAAAGAACAAAAAAGCCCTGTCTCTCCCTGTCTGGACAGAATGGTACTGTCCCAGACAGAAAGGTCCCCATAGGCCAAGCTATTCATGTAGCACCAGGCTGCTGGGAATACCAAGCCATGGCAGGGATGGGGAGCAAAACCAGGGAAGCTGCAGTGCCTGCGTGGCAATTAGCCTGATATATATTGGCTTTGCTTGCAGTCCTGAAGGAAGAGAGGGGGAAAGGGAGGTAGAGAGAAAAGAGACAAAAAGAGGGAACAAAAAATCCAAATAAAAAAGAAAAGGAAAAAGGAAAGAATTAAGACCCCATAAGGCAGTATTTCAAGACACCAAAATGAATGATTAAAAGTATCGGCAGCAAATCAGTCTTTTTACCAAGTGGTTTTACAGAATTATAAAAAGTGTTGTTTATTGTTTTTCTTTAGAGAATATTCATAATTCTGATAAATCAATATGTGAATAAATTCATTGAGTGTATGCAAGTTTCCCTGGCTGGCTGTGTCCCTGAGTGCCTTTCTCTTTTTTCATGCCTTTTGTAACTGTTCTCCAAACTGTTCATGAAGACCAACATTGCACTTGTGGTTCTTTGAACTAAAGGATTCATTTTACAAGATTTAAAAATCTCTATAAATGAGGACAACACTGACGAGAGCAGGATGAATAAACCCACTGAATATTCTTTGAGCTTACAGTGCGTCAGTAATAAAAACAAATGTTTCAGGATAGTATTGCAGGGTTTTATGCAGATCACTGCTAGTAAAACCAGCAGGAATAATCAATGTATGTATCTTCATGCTGAAGGGGACTAGGAATGACTAGTAACCACCCTAGTATCATGTTCCTTGAAAAAGCACATCATTTTTTCAACATGGGAAAGAGACTTTTATCACCGTTAAAAAAACATGTTCATGAGAAGATGCTCCTTAGTATTATTTTAGTGGTATACCAGTCTGGAAAATAACCATAATTTTTTCTGTTTCTCCCTACCCCCTCACACTCTGCTATTCATGATTTTTTTGTCATGCAGATTTCCAAACTGTTCTCTCCTTTATTATTTTATTTAAAATTTTATAGAACACCGCATTTTTGCTCTTGGTTAATGAAAACAAAGAGATCATCTTAAATTTCCTGTGATAAACAGTAGTTTAAAACATGATTATGATGGTTTCTTAGTCTTTAAAATCTTTCATCTTTTATAATCTTTAAGCCTCACTAAACATTATTGCCCTACATATGCAATCATAATAAAAGCTTTGCAGAAAGAAAAGTATCAAATGCTTGGCAAACCAAATGAACATAACAAAATAATCCTACTAAATAATGTATATGCCTAAATATATGCACACAAATTTATATGCATCTATACATGCATATATAGAGACTTATGTACACATTTATGTATAAAGGCTTTCCCTTCTTTGTGGCTGATAGCTTCCCTGGATTTCAAATGATACTTGGGAACTCTCTGATTCTGGCCTTTTATGGCACTTCAGATTGCATCTCCTGCTTCGCTTGGTCTCTTTGACCCATGTGGAGTGAGTTGCTCTGACTGATATGATTATCTCAGTATTTACCCCAGCTAAGGGTTGGCCTTCATCACCTTCAGCAGGGAGGTAAGATGGAATGTCTTTTTGAAAAATCAGCCAACTGATGCTAAGAAGGCAAATATCTGGGTCAGTATAAAACAGGGTTACGCTGCATAAGGGCAGATTCAGATGGTTAAGTGGACAGAACTGCCTGCTTCACTGGCCTGGGGGTCTCCTCCTCCATCCCAGATGTGTGCTGATGTCCCCTCATGCAGAGTGCCTCTGCAGCTTGTCTGACCCAGCACTGACACGACTCTGCTGTCAGAAAACCCACAGAAGTAAAGGCCTGGTTCAGAGGGTCATGACCCACGAGTCATGCTCTGACAGGTACTGCAGGAGTCTATCCTTGGACCTGTGCTGCTTGACATCATTATGAATGACCTGAAGGAGGTGCCAAAGCATAGCCTTGTTGAGTCTTCCGATGACATGAAACTGAAGGAACCAATGGTAGGACTGACAATCCCTGGGGACCTAGACAGACTGGAGGGATGGACCACAGAGAACTTGTGCAATTCAGCAAGGAGAGGTTGTGCACCCTGGAAGGAAGAGACTGTTGAAAAGATAAAGGCTGGGGAAGAGACTACTCAAGGAACACCTCTATTGAAAGGACCCCAGAAGGCCTGAAAGCTAGGCAGAAGCCTAGGAAAGGCTCCGTTACTCCATTACACCTACACATATTATTTTTCCTACCAAGGGACAGGGAATGATAACAATGCTTTCCTGGAGCTGAGACTGGGAATAGTGACTGGATGCTTGCCTAGAGTTCTTTCTAACTTTAAGAACGTAAGCTCAAAGAAGGGGGAAGATCTTAGCCCCTCTGTTGTTCTGTAGTCTTGGAGTAGTGTTGAAATCCTCACTGCCTCCATCTTGTGCTGGTTTTGTCTGGGGTAAAAAGATTTTCTTCACAGTAGCTAATATAGGACTGTGGTTTGGATCTGTGCTGGAAGCAGCTGTCGCTCAGCAGCACTTTCACAACGTCAAGGTCATATCTGACTCTCTCTCCACCACCAGTGACAGGGCTGGGAGTGCACAAGGAGTTGGGAGAGGACACAGCCAGGACAGATGACCCCAAGTGACCCAAGGGATATCCCACGCCATGTTTTCCCATACTCATCATATAAAGCTGGAGGAAGGAGGAGGAAGAGGGAGACATTCAGAGTAACAGCATTTGTCTTGCCAAGTCACCATTACATGAGGAAGCCCATTTTTTCTGGGCATGGCTGAACACCTGCCTAACCATGGGTTAAGAGGGGAAAAGATTCCTTGTTCTGCTTTGCTTGTGCACTTGAATTTTGCTGTACCTACTTAACTGTGTCCATCTCAGCCCATGAGTTTTTCCCCACTTTTACCCTTCTGATTCTGTCTTCCATCCCACTGAGTGGGGAGGGAGGGGGTGGCTGCATGGGGCTTGGTTGACAGCTGAGGTTAAACCATGACAGTTGTTCTATAACTGTAACCTGTTGTAAAAGAGTATTTAATCAATCATTATTTCCCCTGCCTTTTTTTTTCCCTTCCCCACTGGTGGCAATTTAATGTCTAATTTCAAGTCATTGGTAGAAATATTAAAAGAGAAAGTAGGCTGAAAACTGACCAGCAAGAGATAAACAGTTATGCGTATTAATATTTTCTCCCTGTGTTCTTTGATGTCTCAGCTGGTTTTTAATTCATTTCACAGATACAGATTTTATGAAGTGCTAATTTTTAATCAGAATATTGTGTAATACTAAGTCTAACTAAGTTAAACTCCCAATGAAGTAGAGAATCATTATGCCCATTCACTTATCTGTACCAGCTAAATTGTCAGTGAATAATACCTTGTCAATAGCAGTCATACCATGTAGTGATGAATACCACTTATAATGATCTTTTTAATTTTAAGCTACAAGTTTTCCCTCAAAATATACACACACAGAGAGAACAGATTTTTTTCTTCTTCACATCTACTCTGGATACTTGAAGCCCCATCCCTGTGTAAGGCTGATGGATTGATAACTCAGATCAGGATCTAAACAGAGTTTTTTGAGCTATAGGATTGCCATGTCAACTTCCACCTCTACTCCCAGCAAGTACTTCTGCACAAGAACATTTTCTCCTATCTAAACATCTTGTAAGATACTAAGAAAATTAGAGTAGCACAAAGAAGATGGGTTAGATGTTAAGCTTGTGGAGGAAATATTTTGATATAGTTCCTCACTTCCAAATTACCTCTCATCTTCCTCTTTTCTTTTCAACCTCCTCCAAGCAATATGATACACAATAGATGAAATAGGCGAGTAGGTTCTTTGTGACTCAGAACCTCCCTAACAGAAAAGGGAGAATGTCTGTTTTAATTTGCTGTGAGAATATACTGACTCAGCCCAACTGCATGCCACTTCTCACTTCTTGGCCTGTGTTCCTCACCTAGTCACTCTTCCACTCCTTCCATCCTGGAATGAGTTAAAAGCTGTTAGCACTGAATTTCCTAATTACAGGTTTTGTGGCACAGCCTAAAGTTACAGAAATCAGCTAGTATTTTTTCGTGTTATATGTAACATGTCTGCAAAAGAATCTGAGAAACAATTTGTCATAGCCAGCCTGACTAAACATGGGCACTTTCAGGGAAGGCGCATTCATCTTCCATGGCAACTTGATGCTCATAAATGCATGGACAACTGTGGGATACTATATATTAAATAGAGGTTTCCACTGTAGCCAAATCATACCCCCTTAACTGGAAACAAAGATTTTGATATTTATAACTGCTAAAAGTCCATTAGCATGTTTTCCCATGTAATTTCTGGAAATACCTCAGCTGGAAAATGACAAAGTGTGTGTTTGATTCAGTATCTGACATGCCATTTTCACTGTGCAAATAAAAATGTATTTTTAAAATTTTTTGCAAAATATTATTTATGCATTTTTCTGTCCAGCTCAGGACATTAGGGATGGGCTTACTCATTATTTTATTTATCACCATACCACTGATTTCCAGAGACACCATTGCCTAGTAAGAAAAATTCAGAAATCTATGGGTGATGTGACGAAGAATAAACCTCTAGCAACTTGGATGCCTCCCCAAGGAAATAGTAACACAATACTATGGCAGACCATTCTGTGCTAATTGTCTTGTATCTTACTACATTTAGAGGCAATCTGATGTCTGTGGTTCTTGAAAAGTCATACCCTTCTCCTTCTTTCAGAATCTGAAGCAGGTTGATATGAGACTGCTGTCCTGTGGCTGTTTAGTGAAATCCCTTGCTGCTGCAGTCTCAATCCATTCAGCATTTAAAACTTGCTGCAGATTTGCACTCCCAATGATTATAGTATCACCAATCCCTTGAAAAATTGCTGCTTTGACTTACCTTGAAAACTCCTATCAGCATAGAAACAACCATAGCTTAATCAGTTTTATTTGAAAACGAAGAACACGTATTTACTTTGATTACATTTTTGAGCTCCTGAAGGCCAGATCTTGTTCCCACTGGTGTCTATGGCAAAACTCCCATTCTCTTCAATGGCAACAAACCCAGCCACTTAGTTTGCATAATCTGCAGAGAGTAAATATTTTAACACTTGTTATCTGTGATATTTAAGTAGCTAATAAAAATGTGCATGTAAAACTGGTTCATATTTATTTAAGCTTGTAAAAAAGGGACTTTCAAACAGGACAAAATATAGGACAAAAAAATTCTGTAAATGAAGACTCAGTAAATAAAGCATTTTTTTTCCTCTCCCACAACACAGCATTCACTCTTTAATAATGTTACAGAAATAAAGCTGTAAACCCTGAAAAAAACAAAATGTACTTATTATGGCCATAAAATGACATATAATGACTTTGAGTCCTGAATTCTGGCACTATAACACATGCATATATATTTATATAAGGAGAAGGTAAATTGACAAACTGTTCTACTTGAGCTTGTTTTTGCAAAAAACATATCAACCCAGTTGCTAATGTGCTATTTATCCATTAAAGAATGTTGCTATAGTTACAGTATCTATTGCAAAAATAGCATGGTAATATGAGAGAGAAGATGAAGAATGCAGAACAAACAAGCTTTCATATTTATAGTGCTTGTATTGTACATGAAAGTTAAAAACTTACAGTTAGAAAACCTTTGCTGTTGGCTCTGTTTTGAATTAAAGCCTTAGAACCATCCTTTGTACTCAGTGGACCTATTTTTTTCTCCATCTGGAATTACAGGAACTAACACCCATGACTCAAATAAGCACTCCAGTATAAGGATTTAACTAAAATTTTCACTATGAAATTAAATGAGTAATTTTATAGGCAGATCTAAACATAAAGATTTGACTTAGTCATCCCATACTTCATTTGCAAAATCAGATGGTGGAAACAAAATTTTTTACCAATAAATAAAGAAAAACAGGTAATTGTGCAATTCCGGTCTTAGACTGTCATATTTCAGCCCAGAGTTACACCTTTGTCAGTGTTTCACACGAAAACATGCTAGAACTTTTTGGTGTCTCTACCCGAAATTCACTCTGGTGAAATCCTTTAACTGTATAGGACAGCACCACATCCCAAGTGCTTTTTCTTGAGGAAGTTTTGCATCAGAGTTAAAATGTGCAGTCTAGTTAATGTCTAAGCAATGTGTAGGTAGAATCAGTAGTTTGTCAAACTCCTGCTATGCTTAAAAAACCTCTCCAGTCTAAAGAGATTAAAAAAAAAAAAAAAAGTCCAGTGGTAATAATTCCTGTTTTTAAAAAATATGTAATTGTACGAGGTGTCTTTTACAGCTTCGGGAATCTACACAGTCAACCTCAGTGTAAATAAAACTAGGATTAGACTCTTCTTCCAAATAAAACACTCATAATGTGAGAGCTACTGGGTTTAACTCAGGATAGGATGAAGCCCTGGACAAATTCAAAAAAAGTTGGTTAGTTACATCAGTCTTAAAAGCAATTTGATATCAAAGATGTTTTTCCTCCCTGAAATTTTTGTAGTCCTTCTATCAGCCAAAAAGCAGTGGCTGAAACGATGTTGCTCTCAAAGTAATCTTCAGTGCTTGGACCCTTCCCAGCAGAAAAGAGAAGCTAGAAAGTATGTAGGTAAAGTCTCACTTTTGGATAATCTCAAAAAAATTTAGTCCAGAAAAGACTGCTTTCTGCTGAAATGCCACCTGTGTATGTAAGTATTGAGGCTATCTAATGCTTATGGACCTGCCATAACAAAGAAAAAAATATCCTAAAGTGAGATTGTGTCTACGTTACCAGATAATTTAGCTGCTCAGTTCATCCCCTAGTGCCCGATCATCACACTGTATAAATGCCAGTCCCACTGTGTTGTCTCTTTTGGAGACATCCAGCTTAGCTCTCTCATAAATAAACTCTAGGCTGGGTTTGTGTTTTCCTTGGACTCCCACCACTGAGCATTAGAACAAGAGCACACAGGAGACAACCCAGGGCTAACACCAGGCAGGGAGAATGCAGCAATCTGCTCTACAAAAGGGCATGCTTGCACTAGTGGGAGTGCATGTCTCTTTGCAGCTCTTGTTTTGGAGAGGTTATCATTTGCTGGGGCAGATGCATTCATCAGTGTAGATGTAAGCTGTTGATTAGTCAGTGTTTACTCTCTTGGGGATAAGAGACTTCTGCAGGCTGCTACCTTAGCACTCGCTCCTGCTGCCAGCTGTTGTGTCTGCAGTTTGGTTACTACAAGTTTCCCAAAGTATTAGCTCAGCTGAATGGAGTATCTTTTGCCCAGAACCTGCCCAAGCTTGGCTGAAGTTCACAGTTCCCACCTATATCACCAGAGAGGCCCAAATCATAGTACCTTTGTCGTGTGGAATGTCTTTGACAGAAAGAACAGCAGCTGATCTCATTAGAAAGGCTTAGCTGGTTGTGCCTGTCTCTTATAGCTCTACGGCCAGAGGATTTCGACTGGAAGAAAGGAATTTTGTGACTTCATTTCCTTATGGACATGTCCTAACCACAAAGCAGTGAACGACGCTAGGGTACATAAATCCTCCACCACCCTTACTGAAAGTTTGTTCATCATGTTCCTGAGAAGGGGACAGAGCAAGTGGACGAAGCATGGTTAGATCTCAAGACATTCACTTGATAGAGGCTGAGATAATATATACATTTTAGCAGTGGGCTGAAAATGCAAAATGCATAAAGCAGTCTGCAGGACAAGGTTTAGAGCAAGAATAAACAGCTTTGGAGGCATTTTTTGAAGGAAATTTGTCTGCAGAAGGGGGCAGACAGTTTTGTTGTCACTAGTAAAGACACTGAAAGAATAGTATTGTGTAGGATGGTGAGCCATTAGCCAAAGATGTTCAGTTATTAGGTCTGTGTTTGTATTTGTCTCCAGGAATTGAAAAATCTTGTTTCTATTTTATCTGAGGAAGTCAGCATAGCCTACAAACCTCCAGTGCATCTGTTAGATGGAGTTCCTTTAACCATCACCAGTGGGACTGAGGGACAGTCTGCATAGCTGAAACGCAGTACTCTGCCAATACATCTGCATAGCTTTTGGAAACTCTGCAGATGTCTGTGGATGGTACTGTATGGCTGTCATCCACTGACCAGCTTTTCTCCATGCATAAACAAAAATTCACTGGAAACATAACAGGAATTTATGTGCCTGACAGGAGATAGAAATCTTGGCTTTCACTCAAACCCATGTATCATACCACAGTGCACACTGCAAAAGGACTGCGACCCAGTCTCTTGCATGAACTTTCTTCACAGAGAGTTTGGGACAGACCAGCTTTGATTGTTGGGCCATGCACAGATTTTGTTCCTTCCTTGATACCATGTAATTGCAAGCAGCAGTGGGGCTGCCGTGCCAGGTAACCCCTGTTTCCCGCTCCCAGGAGGAACACTGGCAGCCGTGGCAGCAGTGGCAGCTCTCACTAACATTGCTAGAGTACTGTGTGACCCAGCTCGCATTTAGTAAGAAAAGGAGTGGGTAAATGCAGCTCCACAGATGCCTACACTCAGGATAGACTATATATGTACTTTACTTCCATTTCTTTAAAATACATGAAAAGAATTTAAAAAGTCTTCCAGTTTATTAGCAAGTAGTTTTCCATTCAGCTGCTGTCATAAGTTTCCTGTAGACCAATAAAGCCATTTGGTTGTTTGCATGAGCTAAGTAAAAATATTACTCGACCCTTGGCATAGTCTAGGGTTTGACACCGTGCTTTCAGACAAGTAGTTATACTAACACCCTCCCTGGTAGCCATTTAGCACCAAAAATACTTTCTAATAAATATATTATTTAAATATAGAGCAAGTCATTCTTTATTGGTTGGATCATTGAGGAACCTCTCTAGTGATTTTCATTAGATGATGTCTTCTCTTTCCCATGTAAGCATTCTTTGCTGGAATGAATTTTGCATCAATTCCCTGATACTAACTATTTCCTCCAAGAGTCACAGACTGCTGTAGAGGTATAAAGGTTTACTCCTATCCAGCAGTGGTGAGTGACAGGGCTGTTTTCTGTCCTTTTGAAAATTGTAACGGATTCACCATTTCTACCTTGAACTCATTGTGAATTATTTTTCAGTTCTGTCTAAAACAGTTCATGATGCAGCTTTCTTGCTAAGCTCTACATGTGGGCGTGGTAATCAGACTTCTACACTGCACTGCAATTTGCTTTATAAGGATACTGAAAGATGGAGAAAGCAGGTGATACTGGACCTCTACTCTTTAATCAGATGACAGGTTGAAGAAGACTTCCCTGTCCATCCTTTCTTGGTTTTATGGGCTACAGGTCTCTCTGAATTTTCTGGCAAATATTTTTTAAGACATTAAAATCACCATTGGTTTTTGAGTCATTGTGTTATGACAGCACTGCAGTTTAGCAGCACTTCACTATCGCCATAAAAGTGTGGGAACATCAGGAAGATCAGAACACAGGCGGATTTAGAATAGACTGAGGATATAAAAATCTATTAAAAACATTCTCTCTCCTTCTTCCTCAGAGTGAAAAATCAATAAAGTGGTATAAGCCAGATAGCACAAAACTCCTAGACCTCCAATTTATGCACAAAGTGACCTTGACCTATTCTGTAATTTCCAGTCACTAATTTATTATGTAGCTCTTCTCACCATATCACTCCAAACCACAATGAAAAACAAAACTTAAGAGCTGGATGTGTTTCCTTTCTTTTTAAAGAAGCAGATTTAGCATGGAGTAAGTTATTATTTACAACAAATAGGTGAATTTTTTTTAACAATTCACAATCTGACTAAGTAATGATTTACTATCTAGAAACTAGCTGCAGAATACATTTAGGAATCATATGACTCTGAGCTTTCTGAAAATGTTATTACTCTCTGTACTCTACCTTTAACCTGACACTGTTTTCTGTGATATTTTCATGAGTACATGATCATACTGAAAATGAGGAAAAGGTAATCTGAAAACAGTTTTCCAAGCATGTGTCCTGGGTTACAATGTAAGATGTGCCCAAAAGTACGTATTCTATCGCCATCTTCATAAGCTGTTAAAACCAGGTAGGGCAGTGTTCCCCAATCTCCTTCATGACTCATCCCTGGTACACTCATGGGGGTATCTTCTGTTAATGGGCCAGGCATTGGAACCAGGTGGGGCAGAGTTCTTTATCTCTCCCATGACCCATCCTCCCTCCAGGGGGATATCTTCTGTTAATGGGCCATCACCGCATGACTGATAAGATTACATCATCCCATTGTGAGATGCTCTGCCCAGAGGGAGGAACCAAGCATTCCATCCTGGATATAATCTGAGATTTTGAACACCACAAGCAGCCTTTTCCACTGGATTCCCAGAGGAAGACCAGACCCTTCTACACTGGCACTGGACCTTCAGAGGAAGACCAGACCCTTCTACAGGATCACTGGTTCAACAGAACCATCACTCCAGGAGGACTGCAGCCACCATTTAATTGGACTGCTACCAACACCCTGACCGACAGGGGGTCAGGTTGTATTCTGACTCTGTCAGTGGGTTGGTTTTTTTGTACTATTGCATTTATTTATTCTTCCTATTAAATTGTATTTCTGACTTGAAGTC
Source organism: Dryoscopus gambensis (assembly GCA_013389985.1). Classification (NCBI taxonomy): domain Eukaryota; kingdom Metazoa; phylum Chordata; class Aves; order Passeriformes; family Malaconotidae; genus Dryoscopus; species Dryoscopus gambensis. The sequence goes on along the minus strand of WEIT01015085.1, from coordinate 28,920 downwards.
TCTCACTAGTTTGCTTTCAAGCTAGTACACCATGTTTAGCTCTTTTTAAAGTGACAAAATTCATTGCATTTTCAGTCACAGATCCATAGAACCATAGTATGTTAAGGGTTTGGAAGGGACCTCTAAGACCACTTAGTTCCAACCCTGCCACCATAGGCAGGGGCACCTCCCACTAGACCCAGTTTCTCAAGGCCTTATCCAACCTGGCCTCGAACCTCATAGATTGGTTTTTTATATAAACTGAAATCAGAGGAAGATAATAACTTCCTCTTTCCTCAGCTAATACACAGAAGCTAACTACATTATTTAGGCCATACAATGGGCAATAAGTTTAGTTGAAGTAGACCTCAGTGTTTCAGTGCCAATTATAATGAGCAGAGTGAATATATGGGGGGGAAAAGTGGGAAATTCTGTTTCATAGAATTGCAGAATGGTTTAGGTTAGAGGGAACCTTAAAGACCATCAAATTTAATCCCCATGTTCCTCCCACCCCATCATGGGCAGGAACACCTTTCCCTGGATCAGGTTGCTCAGGACCACATCCAACCTAGACTTGAACACTTCCACGGATAGGGCTTCCACAAGTTCTCTGGACAGCCTCTTCCAGTGGCTTATCACCCTCATCATAAAACATTTCTTCCTTATATTCAACATAAGTCTTGCCCATTTCAGTTCAAATATGTTACTCCTCATCCTATCACTACACTCCCTGATAGAGTGTCTTTCCAGATTTCTTGTAGCCCCCTTTAGTTACTAGAAGGCTGCTATAAGGCCTCCTGGAGCCTTCTCTTCTCCAGACTTAACCACCTCAACTCTCTCTGCATTTCCTCATAGGAGAGACATTCCAGTCCTCTGGTTATCTTCGTGGCCTCCTCTGGACTTGCTCCAATGGGTGCCTGTCTTTTTTCTGTTGGAGGGCCCAGAGCTGGATGCAGCACTCCAGGAGGGGTCTCATGAGAGCAGAAAAGAGGGGCAGAATCACCTCCCTTGCCCTGCTGGCCACGCTGCCTTTGATGCAGCACAGGATATGGTTGGCTTTCTGGGTTGCAAGTGCACATTGCTGGCTGATATTGTTTTTCATCCCTTAATACCCCCAAACCTTTGTCCAAGGGCTGCTCTCAATCCACTTATCACACAGTTTGCATGCATGTTTTCAATTGCCTCAACCCAGGTGCAGGACCTTGCACTTGGCCTTGTTGAACTTCATGATGTTCACAGTTTCACGTTCCTCTAGTAAAATCTTTTCTATGTTGTCTAAAAATCATCTAATGCCCAGGCCATAGTCCAGTCCATTCCTTTCCAGGGCTGATCTAGACCTGTGAGTGCCTCTTTTCATTAGGATCTACCTTCATTTGCCCATTTTGGGCAGTTAGTTCTGTCCTGTCAGAGACATACCTATTGTGGTCAGATTTATTATCCATTTTATTCTGAGGAGCCCTCCAGGTGACTGAAATTTACAGGAGGTACCACCTTTTGCACTTATTACTTGCACATAAGATGAAAACCAAGAGGAGGCAAGGATTTACATCTATTCTTATTCACTGCCTATTCCCCAGCCCCTGGGAAAAGGCCTTTCATGTTTTTCCTTTTCAGTTACACACTTGCCAAAAGAGTGGCTAATTTTCAAGAGAAGAGGTACAAATAATATTCATCTAGTACAAGTTCTTTACCAACAGAAGAGCCAGATGTTTAACATCTGGCTGGACTACACTCCTGAGCTCCATAAGTTGCCTGGACAGACAATAACAGGGAGGTGCCAAAGAGAGAGGCACCGGCACTCTCTCTGTTGGTTTCCACATCTCCATTTTGACAGTCTGAAGAATTTAGGCAATTCTGTTCAGGCAGATTAGATGCTTCTTCACCTTCCCCTTCAACATCCACCCTCTTTCAGGAGCACCTGCCTAAATGAGGTTGCCTGGATTAACATCTTGGTCAGGTTATTCTGCTAAATACATTGTCTTGATCTTACAACAGCTCCAGTTCAATTTGAATATCAAAAAGTCTTCACACTATTGTGACTGAGAGTGGCAAGAGGTTCTGTTTTCAAGCTCAAGTCCTAAAAGCAACTATTTCATTCTCTTACATTTCAAGATCTTCACCACACTGAACAAGCAGGTAGTGTAAAACACAGGGAAAGATATTTTTATATTAAGAGCAGATACTTTCCAGAAGTTCCCAAATGTAATTAAACATCACTATTGCAGAGAATGAGCAAAAATAATTGCCTGTTATTGATGGTATGTGCTCCGCAGATGGGAAGCTGGCAGGAAAACTGTCCCCCCACATGTGTATGGTGGGGTCTTAGATGCAAGGGCTCAGAGTGATGTGAACTACAGATAGCCTCAAAACTGTGCTCCATGAATATCTGCTTCTTAAAATCCCTAAATCTGCTCAGATGTTTGCCCTCAATTTCAACAGGAACAGGATCATGCTCTCTGAGAGTGCTTAAGAGCTCCTCTGCACCTCCAGTACAAAGTGATCTCATTCATACCAGGAGCCCTGCCTCTCCTATTCACTGCCCGATGCACTAAACCCCAGGGAAGTTGTTTCTGGGTCAGTGTCTTGCGCAGTTGCTCCAAAGTCCCAGTCAGGAGTACGGAGAGAACAGACTAAAGACTTGCCAAATGTTTTCTATTCCCCTTCTTCCACATGCTGGTTAAAATCCATAGGGGTTTTATCCTTCAGCCCAGCCTTCCACTGCAGTATTGATTGGTGCTCCCCCAGAATTTGGGGATCTATAAATCACACATATCTTTCACTTTCCCCATTTAAATGTAAACAGCATATGAAAAAGATATGTGTCTCTTTTTGTCTGACTCAAATGAAGCTTTGCAGGAAGAGCAGCATCAGGCCCACACTGTTTACATTTTCATTCCCGATGAAGGAACGTCAAAACCTAGTTTTCTTCAAAGTTAACCACATGCAAGAACAGGGCTGCTTTGGCTGGCTGGAAACAACAGGTATAAATAACCTCCCGTGTCCTACAAAGCAAGAGCCTGGAAAGGCTCCTTAGGTTGTTTTCTGCACATCAGCCTATGAGCTCGGGTGTTTTAATGCTCTGTTGATGCCACAGGAGCCGATACAAGCAGGGACAGATTACACTGAGAAGGAGGTAAACAAGTTGTTTACAACTCAGTGAGGCTGCAGTGTATCCTCCTTACATCGGCTGAAAGGCAATGAGGGCTTTGGCCACTGGGCTGCTGATGGGAAAGGATCCCTGGAGCTGCCAAGCTCTGGATCCAGAAATGTCTGCGGGGCTTCAACAACAGGAAATCACGTGTGCTGTCATTATCAGCTGCTCAGCGAGACAGATGCACCCAGATCAATATCGGTATCCAATATCAAAGAGCTATTGTGAGAATACACGGACTTTTGAACTAAGGCAAACAACAAAACTATTTTAAATTATTAGGGCTGGCAAAAATCCCCTGACTTTCTCTTTCCTGCTTTGTTTTTGTTTTTCCTTTCTGAGGCAGTGGATTCATCACAATTAAAGGAACTGAAAGTCCTCTCTGCCCAAAGTAACTTTGATCATTATTGATCTCATTAAACTCTGTTTGCTTAAGGCTGCAGTGGGAAAAGGCTGCAAATCAGCAGTCTTCCCAATCTTTTCCAATAGTAAGGGGTATCTGTTCACTCAGCTGGGGAACTGACATATCCTTCAGCATACCTGAAACTGGAGTAAGTTTCCCTTATTATGCCATGGTTTATGCTGTCTAAAAATACAATTTTGGAACAAAGAAAAACATCTCAAGGGCTCACGTTCCAAACAGGACTTGGGCACTGGAGAAGTTCTGCATAGAGACAAGTGCCCTCCCTACACTAACATGAGGGCTGTGGGGGTCTTGGTCACACTATCATTGCACAACAGTGGTGATTTCTGCATTATGCCTTCTGTTCCTTGACATTTGTGTTGTCGGATAAAATACTTTTGTAAACCTATAGGGGTTTTTAATGTATACATACATTTACACATTACAAACCTGTGTTTGTAAACAAGCAAGCAATTTTAACTCTGTACAAATCATACCCTAAGTGATGAACTCTGTTTTACAAGGAAGCATCTCTCTCCTGATACTTCAGCCCCATTTTTTCTTTTAAACAGTTGGTAAATTAGAATATTTTTGAAGGGTCTTTTTCTCTTATGCCTTTAAAATCATTGCAAGCTGTAGCAGAGAATTCAGTCGTGTTCAGACTGGGTACTTTCTAAGGAAGTTCACTGGTAGAATCAGGAAGCTTATTTCATAGTCCAAACAGAGATATTTTTGTTATGCAAGGACAGCCCCTTCACAAGGATTCCTAGGATACTTTGGCCCCTCTGATTTCAGATGGAGATGAATCTGTGACACATGAGAAATGCACTGAGGTGGATCATGCACTTATTTCCATTGCTTCAGCAGGGTGATTGCTATGCTATCGGTACTTCAGAAAAGAGCCAGCAGCTAAAACAGATATTTGCCTTCTGCCAGTTCTGCTGATGGCTCATCTGTTTGCATTACACACTCTAGCTTGTAATTGCATTGCTGTGTTAGCGTGTGTGTGTAAACTGCTCACATAAACTTGCATATCCTGATAATAGCAGCGTATAAGGATGAGATGGTGCAGTCTGCACGCTAGCCCATATATACATTTCTCTTCAGTGTAAGTCAGGTGCTTGAAGGGAGATAAGCAGATTTACGACAGGAAAGGGTCCAGCTTTGATTTTATTCTGGTCTGAGATGTGGCCTTGGATTGAGGGAGGTTTGCAGTTTTCACTCCCTTTGGCTTTGTACCAGCAATCAATCAGAGCATGAAGGACTGTCTCTTTTCAAAGCTGGGAACAGACTTGGGAGTGGTGACAGAGTCTGAAGCAAGGGCTTTTCTCATCCATCCACAGCTTCACTACTTTTTAAGATTATGCCCTTGCCAAACACCCCGATTCACCTGCATTTGAGGCAGCCTTGCCTAGTTTCCAGTGCTCCTTCTGCAGTAATTGAATGGGCGAGATGGGATAGAGCGGCTGCTGTTTCCTCTCTGGCCGGGAACTCCTCCGCAAGGAAAGAGTTAAAGCGCGCAGTTCCCGGCGCTGCCCGCCGCGGAGCGCCTCTCCCCGC
>WEIT01015085.1:1272-23720 GCA_013389985.1 Dryoscopus gambensis | reverse complement strand
GCCCCCGCCGCCCTGCCGCCACCTCGCAGCCCTCCCCGAACTCCCCCTCCCGGCTTGCTCCGAGCTCGGGCTGCGGGGGGCTCGCCCGCCTCCTTTGGATGCACCGGTCTATTTTTACAGCTCTCTGACAGCCCTGGTTTCCTCTAGCAGATCCACCACTAATACTATTACCCGACAGGAGAAAAGGAACGAAGTTGATAAAATGACTGTGCATCACCGAAATAGAAGAAAAAGGCATTTTAGGTCATGCACTCCATGCTTTGGACGGCAAAGGTTGCTCCCTACAGAAGAAATCCCAGAGGACTGTAGATCAGCTTTATATTGATGCATTGTCTCCTGCTGAGGAGGGTTTTCAGTCTGTTTTGGTGCCTTTTTTTTTTTTTTTAATTGTAAGAGAAACACTGACCAGAATCATAGTATGAAATGGCACAGCTTCATTAGTACAGTTTACCCCAGGCAAAACTTAATTCCTTTTCCTTTTTTCCCTTTTTTGGCTGTTTTTATGACATAAAATCTTGCTCTCTGCAATATAGAAGTGTTCTGCAAGGTCACTCGCACAAAATGTAATGAAGTAAGCTTATTGTTTCCCAGAAGAAGATTATGTTTGAATTTCTCTAGTCTCCTCTTTTTATTTAACCTGCTGCCTGGTTCACTTTGGCAGGGTTCAGCTGTGAAAGTCACACAAGCCCTGACTGCCCTCTCATAATCATGTTGGGTTTCAGACTGTTAACATGTGTTTCAGTCAGTGAAGCAGATATTCCAGGGCTTCTCTGACCCACTTTAAATATTGTAAAAGTTGATGGTCATCAAGTGACCCTGTCATTGCCTGGGTGCTTACGAGGCCAGTTACATCCAGAATGACCTTCAGTGAGTGTCCTGCCCTTCTGACTATTCTCTCAGTTCTTGATCTGTGCGGATGGCAATCAGAAGGAAGCCAGCCAACCTGATCAAGGGGGAATCCTCTCCATGGTGAAGCCTAGCTGGAACCCCTTGAACCAGTGAAAGAAAATTTGAGGGAGAGATGGAAAATAACATCTGAAATCCTGGTGTTGCCCAGATTTCCGGAATCTCAGCTGAGATGATTTCAAGGCTACAGTTACACCTGCATTCCCAGATCTGAGAGCATTTCCATGTTTCTGAGCCAGCATATGTGCTCTGGCCATATCCTAACTCCTAATTCTACACCAAAGCCAGACCTGCACACCAGCTTTCTCCAGCCTCCTCCTGTGTGTCAATGGAAATGAAACCCTGTGGGTGAGGGCTGGCTGGGAATGGTGGCATGCTCCTGATGGCAGTTGTCCACCCCCAGGGAGCACAGGAGTGCTAAGTCTAGGTGTGAGTCTTTCCTTCTGTCCCTTCTGATCCAGTGGAAAGGCAAACAGGTTAGCTTAAATAACTGGCTCTTTAGAGCTTTTAGACTTCAAAATGGAACAGAGAAATAGTGCTTGCAGACTCAGGAGCAGGTAGGAGGTATTTTAAGAAGCTGCTTCTTATCCACTCTCAGCGATTGGTTTCTGCCTCCCAGCTGAGACAGTGCCTGACTGTGCCCTAATTTTGATGTGATAAGCTGGGGCCAAACATGAAATCCAAAGGTACAAGAGCCATCAGGAGAAAAGTCTTCAAAACTTTTTTTTTTGTACAAAGATTTAAAAGCTGTATCATCAGCAGAGGAGGGAGTTTTGAGGAGAGAGCAGGAACAGATTACAAACAGCACACCTCTGCCATTTGAGATAAGGGGAATACCTTTTGTTGTTTGCAACTCAAGGCTATAGTACCCATGACAGGCAGCAGAACATTTCTGATTTACTGTACCAGAGCATTGGTAAACATACTATATAGATTGTATGTTAGAGTGTTTATCTATGTGGTAAGCTTTTCAGTTCTAACAATTTTTTTTTCCAAATCTAATCAGGTTTACTATGTTACTATGGAGGTGGATTACGAATTAAACATCTTTATAATTAGGAAAGGAACAATAGCCAACAGACTGAATTTAGCTGATAGTTCGTAGTATAAGCCCTATGGAGTACCAAGAGAAGATAGAAGGGAAACAACATTTCAAATGATTCCTTCAGCTGGAGACTTTTTGTGATACATAGTTATCACTGAGAGCACTGGTCCAGGTGGAGGACAAGGTGACCTGAACCCTGTTAGAAGGTGAAGAGCAGAAAACTGAGGCAGTAACTGTGAACAGCAAGGGGAAGTCAGGATATCAGAGCATGCACAGGCACAAGAGAGTTAGAAAAGGAGTCGAAGAGGACTATGCTGAACTTCCCAACAAGTAGTTACCGATGTTCAATGAGAGAGAGAGAGCTACATATGAGAAGGAGGAAGAAGGCAAAGAAACTTACAGAGACTGGGACAAAGCAATGGGGATTAGATATTACCATTGTAGATGGAATGATGAAATACTAATGACAAGACAGAAAAGGACATGCAAAGACACTTAACAGCAGAGGAAGCTGTCTAGTGCTGAACTTTTCCCAGATGGTTTCAGTGGCTAGGCATTTGGCAGAAAAGGGAGTTGAATATTGCTGAAATTTATGATAGTGTATTTTCTAGGGTTTATTTAAAAAAAGGAAAGAAATGCATTTATGTCTTCTACAGCTATTTTGTCTATTAAAAGTGTGACTTCAGTCCTTTAAATTTCTGTTTGTACCAGCACTCCAGTGACTCACAGGGTCCTTCTAAGTAGCTAGTTTGTAATAGCTCTTTCCAGGCATCTGCTCAAACTGTATCCAATTAAAAAAATAAATCTGGGAACAAACTGCTCCCAGTTTCAGGCGGCTGGCAGGTATGGATTCTACTTTCATAAAAGGCTTATTCCTGTGCTCAGTTCTCTTTATGGCAGTTCAGGAGAACTATATCATGTAACTTTCAAGTCACATAGCCTTTAAATTTACCTAACATTGTCTTCTGCAAATAGCATTAGAACAACCTCAAGCCAGTAAAGAAAACAAGACAAAACATCTCAGAAACCTAAAATGTGGTGACATACCTCATTATGAAATACTGCCAAGAGTTCTTCTGGTGAGATAAGTGCATCACATTTCATTGGTTTTGGGGATAAATCTTATTGATTTCTGCTAAGGTTAACAGACTTCTTGTTTTCAGTAACCACAAAATGAAAACAAAATCTTTATCAGTGGTGATACCTTCCACCCCATAAGATCTGGGAAAAAGCTTGCAAGCCTCCCTTGATTAAGATCTATTCAGCATGAGCAATATTAGTATCCGTGTAGAATGGTGCAAGGTGTGGAACTCTAATAATGGCATAAAGGTAGAATTTTTGGCACATAAACGTGCTAAGGCAAACTTTTACACTTGAACCTCCCTGCAATTTGGAAGAGCAAATGCTGCAGACAGTGGAGCAGCAACAGTGGGGCAGGCAAGCGTTAGAATTCACACCTGTAAAATTTATAGGGACCAATTGGTTTTGCAGGTGTACTGCCTAGCACTTGTGTACACCCAGTTGCTGGAGCAGATAAAGTGTGAACTGGGGGCTGGAATGCAGGTTGGGAACTGGGGAGTCAATACCCACCCTGGGGCTACAGCAAGGGGCCTGCCTTGAGAGGCAGAGCTCTTGGCTCTGTCTGTAAAACAGACCCTTTTATGGTGTCAAGTTTGGCACTCTGAAATGTAGATATCTCTAAACACTGCATTTTCTTAAAAGGTTAGTCAGGAAAAAATGCATATCCTTAGAAAATGTGTGCATTTAAGATAGAAGCCTGGTATGAGGTCTTTAGCTAATGTAACTCATAATGACAAGTCAGACACTTTTCTTTTAATTGTCAGACATAATCTCCAGCTCTGTATTTACTACCCATCTGCTCAGAGGGTTATACTTGCTAGCAGATTTACTGGGGGAGTGGAGCAGGGAAGAACAGGAGTGGGAGAGGTGTTGGAAGGAAACAGGAGCCCCTCCTGTGGCTGCTGGGACTGAAGAAGCCCTTGTCACTGTGCACAGCTCCTTTTCCTCTTCAGGCTGCAGATGCAGGGAAGTGCAGCTTCTTTTGAAAATCACAAGACAAAACTTTAGAAATTAGATACTCTCTGGTCACAAATTAATTATCCCTCATTTTTTAATGTTCTTAGAAGCCTAGGTTTATAAAGGGATAAATACATTAATTGATTATTTCCATTTTTAATGCTGACTGCTATTAAGCATGGTACAAATTGATCATTGGTATAGCAATATTTAGAAAGAGTATTTCACTAAATTTTGCTGGCTGCAGTCTTTGTTTCCATTTCTTCTGTTCTTTCCTAGTAATTTTTACTGATCAGAATGAGGAAATCACTCACCTATTTTCCCTTTCTAATGGATTTCATAAACATGGCTTCCTGTTAAAAAGTATATAATTATAAAATACTTTACTGTTGATTCTTAAAGCTGATCACATAATTTTACTCCATCTATCAGTGGCAATTAAGCTTCATAGCACTAACAGCCCTTTAGGTATCAGAATTAAACAATCTTTTGTTAGGTGTAGCTTATTTGATAAGTTATCCTTTACTGTTTGAGATAAGCCATGTATGAAAAGTTACATAGCCTAATGAAGCAGAAGGAAGAAGTGCAATAATTTTAAATGCTTCTCCCTAACACTGAACATCTGAGGACAATAGCTATAACACACCATAGCATTCTAATAATTCTGCATGAGAAAGAGCTACTTTAAGATTCTTCGCAACCAAATCTCATGTGAAATATAGCTGTGAATACACAGATCCAAATCCAGGATATACAAACCCTGCTGCGTGGAATGCTTTGCCACTTGAACCTCCATATACTGCATAGTTTAGGGGTGGGAGGGGGGAATATGCTATCTATTTGCTTTCTAAATAGATACCGAGCCACTGAGAAACTGAGTGTAATAACTCATTTTGCAATCAGGCAAACAATTTTGTGCAAAAACCATGCCACTCCTCTCACTGCCCATAGTGGTGAAGAGGCAGAGTGTGGCCTGGCTGTACCCTGGCCCCTGTGCTGCCAGCCCTCCCTCCATGTAAACACCACGGGGTTGGAATGCTGGTGGAATTTGGGGTCGGGAGCCAGCCTTTGAGGGGAGTGGGAAGGAGCAGCTGCTTTGTGTGACAGGCTGTCATACAGAGCTTAGCTCATTTGAAGCCAGGGAACCTTCTAGGGCTGCAGAGAGGCTCCCCAGGAAGCTCGCAAGGCCCAGGAGTGAGGCTGGAGGGGAGCTGCCAGGCAGCTCCTCCTTGGTGCTGAGAGCAGCCATGGATGCCACATGTTCGCAAGCAATACGATGCTGACACATCTTGCCCTTGCTGTTGAGTGGGGAAAAGCAGACTCAAAACACATATGGCTTCTGTTCCTCCTTCAGAATGCAGCAATTCACATGCAGAAATATCATGCGCTGCTAAACTTACAGTAATTTAGTGTTTTTAAATCAGTCTTAAAACTGTTCTCAGTATGTGATGGTAACTCTAGTCCTGCTTTTTGCGTCTCCACTCAGTTTTATCCAAGAATCCTTCCTAGGCTTTCTTTCAAACTTTCATGGCCAAGTCATCTATCAAGATTAAATTAATTTCTAGTGACCACGTTTTGCTCAGAGCATGATAAGATGCCTGCTGTTCCCAGCTGCATCCCATGGACAACTCTATGCTGATATTCACCAATAGATAAGAATTGAAAGTAACTTTCTAGCTGAGTGCCCATGAGGACAAGTCAGAAAGGCGGTCTATAAATCAAGTTAATACTTTCACCTTCTTTGCAGATTTATCTCATTTTAAGATATCCTGTATTGCAGAGAGACTTCCTTAAATTGATTGGCGAGAACATCATATTCCTTTGGGACAGCAGCAAGTGTCTCATTGTTCCTTCACTACCGGTCTGTGTCATTTTGTGAAAACGCAGTCTTGAATCTGAGTTTCCTGGAGCTCTATCACATAATGTTTGTCACACATTCAAGCTAAAGCTCTGCACCTGCAAATTCTACTTAAAACAGGGAAAATACAAGGAAGCCTATGTGACACACACATTAACCTGGGAGAAATAAATTTGTCTAAATTGCACTAAACTGTCATTCTTTTGCTACCAAATACATTTTGTGCCTGAAGACAGACCTAATTGTCAGAACTCTTTAAACACAGTGAATAACACTTTAAATAGCCACTGATCTTCATATCATTAGTTCCGTGTAAAAAAACCTGAAACGTCCTTTAATTATCCAGCTGTAGGAATATATAAGATAGTACTAAATTTTGCTTAAGTACACACTATTGCCAAAAAGAAAGCCAAAATACATAATTGCATTGGCACTAGCATTCTATAGTTGTGTGATATCAAACTTCACAATGGCTGGAACATTCTGAGAAGGGCAATGCTGTCTGGGTAATGTAGCAGAAACACTTATCTAATAGCATGCCCTCCTGTGCCCTCTGTCAGGGTGCCAGCACATTTGTCCTATTATCAGCCTCCAAATACTGGAGGCTTCCACATCGTAGCTGCTGCCAAAAGAAACAGTCTTCCCTGTTACAGGAGCAAATGTCTGTGCACGTAAATGAAACTGAAGAGTAATTAGATTACAGTGTTTCCAACTGACCTCATGCAACAAAATATTCGGGCTCTCTAATTTACATTAATAAAGATTCCACTACATTTACAGCATGTTTGATTTAGTTCACAGGTGAGGGGTGTTCCATAATACATTCTAAACACACTATTTCAGTCAAGTAGGGAAGAAATGTCGAGGTGACTGCTCGTAATTATCTTTAAAAGCACTGTTTGTCTTTTCCTTCGCCTACATTATGCAGGTTTTTTCACATGGGGTTAGTATTTGATGGGCTCAGGGTTTGTTTGTTTATTTGTTTTCCGATTTGAACTGAATAGGTAAGAAAATGAGAAACAGTAAAAAATACTTCTCCAACCACCACCACCACCAAAAATCCATCAGAAAGTTATTTAATGTATTTAACTCCCTCATTAGGAATGTATTACAACAGTCTGTCATCATGTGACAGGCATATTTGAAACAATTCCAATTAGTACAAGAAAAAGGGAACCAGGTTTTTAAACGAGATCTAAATCCCACACAAACAACCTCCTCACTGGCCTCAAATCAAAGGAGATGTCTTGCTTTAATTATTTTTAACAAAACAAATGCCAGAATGCACTTTTCATGAATGAATCTATCTGTTTATTGATAAGCACGCTCATCAACATCATAGAGTAGAAAACATCTGTTCATTGGAGGACATGTAGTTGAATTCATATTAGCTTGTTTAAACAACCTATGTAATACTGAGCCCATCTTTTTTAAAATAAATCAGTGCTCAAAGAAGGCAAGAGCCAAGGGAGGCAAGTTTTTAGATGGTTTAGATTTTATGTTTCTAAAATTCCAAAATATTTTCCTGAAACCTGAAATAATATTGATCCCTTCATTGTTTTGTCTCAATTTAAATGCTTCTTTATAATTTGAAGAATTTGTAGGTGAGGAGAAACAAAACAAAGTCTTGCTATTTTACTATTTTAGATTAAGCATTGCCATTTTTGTAAGATGTTTCTGTCCTACAAACTATTCCTGGAACTGCTTATGGGAAAAAAGGATTCTGATGCAAATAAAAGCTGTCACGTATCAATCTGTAAATTACTGTCACTTGTCAGAGATTCTAAGGAGCACTCCATTTAGGGCAAGACAGCTTCTTAGGTTATTTCATGAGCTCATTATAAAAGAACCGAGGGTTCAGCAACTAATTTATTTACAATGGTGAATTATGTTTCTGCAATCTTATGAAAATATGCATTAAAAATAGTGTAATATGACATGACACCTTTTACACACACAGTTATGTTGTGACTTTAAAACAGTTATTTTATATGTTTCTGAGTGTGTCATTATTGACAGTACAGTTACCACTGTTACCTTGCATGCATGTGGCTTCAAACGTGCTCTTAAAAAAACTGAGAAATTTATTTATTGCATTTTTCCCCTAATCTGCTTTAATACTGTGAACAAGCTGTGGGTACTGGAGAACACCTTCTCCTTCCTTTAAAATAAACGTCCTTTTTTCAGTCACAGGAAAGGCTAGTAAGGTGTCAGAAACAAGTTACTGAGAGCTAGCAGGCCTTGCTATTATCCAGTGATCTGGAAAAGACAAGAAAAATGCAGTGAATTACAGGTTAAGTTGGTAAAGCCTTCCTTATCTGAGCAACAATGACTTGGAGAAGAAAGAAAAGAAAAAAAGAAAGGAAAGAAAGGAAAGAAAGGAAAGAAAGAAAGAAAGAAAGAAAGAAAGAAAGAAAGAAAGAAAGAAAAAGAACGAAAAGAAAGCAAGCCAACATATTTATTTGCATTTAGAATGTGTACCATTAACTCTCCTTCATAGAACCAACGCAAAAGCACTGAATCAGCACCCCCAGTTAATCAGTTCTTTAGAGGAATGTGCAAGCACCTCACTTCCTCGCAAATAATTCTGTGTACACTGCAAGGGATGAAGCCTGATTTCCAGTGATTCCTGCTTGTAGTTTTAGTTTCCCATACAAAGGCTGCACTGTCAGCACAGTGTTACCTCCTCTTCTCTTTCGCTTTCGTTACCTCTGGCTGTTTCCGTACCACCTCCTGCATCTAAATCTCAGCACCTCTTCCTTTCCTTACAATACGTACAACTTTTTATATTTCCTATGCACACCACAATATCTGCATACTTGTTCTTTGAATGGCCTGGGACAATAACTCTGGCTGTAGTGTTTTAAGATTCGGTCTTTGGTAGGACAGCAAACTAAAAATGCACTTTTAAAATTGTCCCTTGGCAGAATGAAGTGCCAGGGATAATGCTGAGGAGATGTCACCAGCAGTGAAAGTGGGAAGTTTGTGTTTAATTGCATGTTCTGCTCTAAATATTCACAACATCCTTCAACAAGTTATTTGACAAAGGTTTTCTTTATGAAACAGGAATGTAAGAGCAATTTTATGCTTGCCATTCTTCCAGTATTGCATGGCACAGCACAGCGATGACTATGGTGAGGAGGGACAGATCAGTGAAAATGCACGTAGGGAATGCTGGACAAATAGAGAAAAAAACCCAACAAACCTGACGATTCTATCTTCTAAAGAGGAACTGGGTTAATATTTAGGAGAATCTATTTGTAAACAAGTATGTTTCATCCTGTTACGTGTAGACTAATGTTTTTCTTTGTCTATGAATATTCATGCCACTAATTTTAATTCACCTGGAGGAGTGCATTTATCATAACAGGGATGGAAATTCATGTGTGTAGACAGTATTTCTGTTTAAACAATGCAAAGCCTCACTCAGGCTGTTCTCACCTAGATACTGGGTGCCACTTGGTTGCATGATTTAAGGATGTGGATATTCTGAGATGAGACGAAGAGGAAGTGTGAATGCCAGTGGCTTTCAGGGAACCCCAGATACATCACCCAGCTCAAGCAGGAGTGGCAAAGGGAGGTGGTGTAACACAAGGACAGTGATAATGTTGTAGCAAACTCTCTGTTCCAGTGACACGTTTGGTGTGTTTCAACCTCAAAAGGCAGCACGATCTGCCTGTAGCGTGGTACAATACCTAGGGAGAGGGATCAGCCTCTAAGAACAGCTGGAGACATTGTGTGCTTAGGTCTGAAATGATCTTCACACTTCTGTCTCTGTGCCTGCAGGGTGAAATCATGGCTAGCCCTGCCACGGCTATCATTAAAAGGCTCGAGGTTCTGAATTCATCTTGTGTAATTATGGGATATTTGAGGGTGCCTAAATTAGGAATGTAGCCACTTCACACTCTCTCTACAGGCCTTTCTAACTATGAGATATCGGGATTGTCAGTAGGCAATTTGTCTATGTACTTTTCATTGCTGTACAGTGTGTGGTGCTTTTGACAGACAGCCTCTTATCATGTCACCCTTGCACAGTCCACAATGAAGGTGGTAGCTTTCATTCAGTCTCTTTTTTGACTGGTTTGAAAATTACTTTTATGCTTTATTCTGCACTCCCCAAATCATAGTTTTTTCTCTGTGCTTGCCAAGTCCCCTAATTTTTATTCTTGCAAATCAGTGTGTAAAGTCCTGAAACAGCTCCGTGTTTGGCATATTCATTTTAATTTACGTACAGAAATAACCCATCCTGTTGCGTGCTATATCTTACTGTTTTTCCTCTGGTCTATTGTTTTGTCAAGCCCCATGGTTGCATTTCCATTGGAGACTCATCCATTAGCTCATTGAGGCAGGAATTACAGCATTTATGTATCTCGCATCTTTGTTAAAATAACTAATGATGTGACCAATCATGCAGCAAGATATGAGGGTGCTGCAACTGCTTGGTGAAGTGAAAAAAACATTCTGAGACCTGAATTTGCACAATAAGATCCAGTTGAAATAAGTCCAGAGTTCTCATTTGTTAAGCAATTACTACAAATACACAAAAATCCATAATAATAAAAATAGCGGTGGGTAAGGAATTGTCTGGTCACACTCAAAGAGTTGTGGTCAGTGGCTTGATGTCCAAGTGAGACCAGTGACAAGTGGTGTTCTTCAGGGATCGGTATTGGCACTAGCACTATTTAACATCTTTGTTGATGCACAGTGGGATTGAGTGCACCCTCAGGAATTTTGCTGATGACACTGAATTTTGTGGAGTAGTAAACATGCTGGAGGGAAGCGATGACATCCAGAGGGACCTGGACAGGCTTTTGAGGTGGACCTGTACAAACCTCATGAAGTTCAACCAGGCCAAGTGCAAGGTCCTGCACATGGGTTGGGGCAATCACAAACATGGATACAATCTGTGTGATGAGTGGATTGAAGGCAGCCCTGAGAGGCAGGCTTGAGGCCACCAGTGGATGAAAAACTGACTATGACCCAGTAATGTGCACTCATAGCTCAGAAATCCAACTGAATCCTGGGATTCATCAAAAGAAGCATGGCCAGAAGGTCTCCGTGGGAGGGGATTCTCCTGCTCCACTCTCATGAGACACTACCTGCAGTGCTGTGTCCAGCTCTGGGGCCCCCAGCTTAAGAAAGAAATTGACTTGGAGTGAGTCCACAGAAGGGCCACAAAAATTGCCAGAGGGCTGGAGCACCTCTCCCATGAAGAAAGGCTGAGAGATTTGGGGTTGTTCAGCCTGGAGAAAAGAAAGCTCCAGGGAGACCTTTGGCAATTTTCCAGTACCTGAGGCAGGGCAACAAGAAAGCTGGAGAGAGACTATCAGGAAGTGAGTGCGGTGATAGGGTGAGGGGTAAGAATTTTCAACTGAAAGAAGTTAGATTTAAATTGGATATAAGGAGGAAATGTTTTACAATGAGGATGTTGAGACAGTGGGACAGATTTCCCAGAGACATTGTGGATGTTCCATTCCTGGGAGTGTTCAAGGCCAGGTTAGATGCTGCCCTGAGCAACCTGGTCTAGTGAGAGGTGTTCCTGCCCATGGCAGGGGGTTTGGAACTAGGTGATCTTTAAGGTTCCTTCCAACAAGAACTGTATCTGATTTTATAATAAAATTCATGATCAATGTTAACCTATAAACAGTAAAAAGAGGCATACCTGCTGACAGTTCAGAATGAATAGTCTGGCCAGCTGCAATCTGAAGTGTCCAGATAGGAGATCACAGGTAATGTTGTGAGCCTGTATAGTGTCTTGATATTTGTATTTAGAAGATGAAATTTTTCAAGTTCCAATTGGAGTTAATATGTGGGTTGTATCAGTGTGGATAATAAATGATGACCTGAACTTGCCTGTGGGTATTGCTTCTTCTCCATTGTGGTTGGTTGTTCTCAAACTGGCTGCAGACGGACCTCTTTTCTGAGCAATATATTTTATAGCTCAATCAGAAGTTTCAACTAAGATGATTATGAATCATCCAATCTGGTTTGTATGTTTGCTCAGACTAAATTACCATTTTTGCAGACTTTTTTCATTTTGTGCAGAAGACAGTTGTTTCTTTTCAAGTAGATGAGCCTACCAGAAAGTAGATCTCACTTTCTAACTACTGAGCTACACTCATTTATAAAGATATGGCCTCTGTGTACTTCATGAATATAAACATGTTTTCAAAAACTGGTTGTAATGGTCAGATACTCAAAAGACACTAAATAAAGAGTTTGCAGGATTTTTTTGATGGTTTCTCAAATACTACTGCGTTCTGGTCTATGACTAAAGGTAATTCTCATTAATTTGCTGCACTGAGCGGATTAAGTCTTCTAAATGTTCAATACTTCTTTTCCAGTCTCTATCCACACTGACTTCCTATCAGGAGCTGGCACTGGCCCTTTCAAGTACTTCCTAGTTTAAAACAATTCACACAGAAAAACTTTATACAAAATCTCAAAAGTTTCTAAATTATACTATTACCCAAAATAATCCAGCATGTTCTGGACTAATCAAGGCTGTTAAATGGTGCCCAATCTGGCAGTGAAAAATGCAGCAACCTGAGTTTTAATGAACTTCAAGAGAAATTGTTGAAGTTGACAGGACAGTCTGGCATGGAATTTAAGAGCAATTACTCATATATTCTGTTAAAGTAATTTTGTCTCACCACTATCTAACATAAAATTAAAAACCATGGATAAATGGATTACATTTAGATTATTTGTCTTTATATTCATAGTAAGGTTTCTCCTCCAAGAAAAAAGATAGCGAAAACATGTGACTGAACTAGCCAAAAGAAACAACATTGCCAAATCAACTTTTTTCTTTTTTTAAATTTCAATGAAAAGCTGGGAGGTGTATATATACGACATAGATGTAATACAATCAATCTTCATCTTGCACAGATAAAAAGTTTTGTTCTCCTTAATTAATTAATTCATTCAAAGTCTATCAGAAGGATGGAAACCTTCTTACTGTACACAAGCAAGGAGAATATACCTCATCCTCTGCCTAAAACAAAGAAATATTGCAAATATACTAAATATTGCAGCAAGAATACTTTTTGCATAGCAATTAGACCTTTCCAACAAGACATTTTTTGTTGGAGCTTGCTTGCTTTTTATCTTGCAAGACATTTCAGGCTTTCTGAGACAATAGCCCCTTTTCTTCTGAAAAGAAGACAGAAAAACAGGTCACTTCCTTAACAATTTCCTAAATAGGACTGATTTTAAGATGAAAACAACGCTTGCAAGGAGAATGATTGGAGGCTCTTGTCACTGCAGTTACAGCTCCAGCTTTAAGCTGCAGGTGTGATGACAAATGCCTGCAGTGTCACGACCTGATGCCTTGTATTTCTTTTCCTTATCCAGGTGAATAGTTCTTATTAGTCACAACGAAAGTAGTGGACTAAACCCTGAAGATTTACTCTGTGCTTAATCAGTTTTCAGGCAGCCTCCTTGGAAGTCAGTGGTAGCTTGCCTGGGAATTGACAGAATAGGAGTTTATTAAAGCCCTTGAAATTTATCCCTAAGATTTGCAGGATCAGGCCTCTAATTTAGCATGCACTAAAGATGTTGAGGGAAAGTTGGTCATTCAAAAAGCTGTAGAAAGGCTGAGCTGGATCAGACCCAATTCCAGGAAGTGCCTGCCATGTCTCTGGATGCTGTGGGAGTAGTGTAATGAAAAGTGACTGATGTAGCTTGATAGAACACTTTAAAATGACACATTGAGCTAGACTCAGTGAAAGGGTAATGGACAGATGGTTTTCATTTTCAGAAATTTAATGGCTATTTGACATTCTTTGTTGTTAGTGATCCTGTTTAAAAGTTTATCGAATAGTGATAACTTTTATTTCCTGTTTTAACAGAACAACAGCTCTGTTATCACTACAGCCAGCAAAGCATACCTATCAAAACCCTCTACTTCTCAGCAGAATGACTGACAGATTCTTTGCATACAAAATATTTGCACTAATTTTTACCAAAAAAATTGTATGAAGGGAGAATTGGTTTCTTTTTACTTCCTCTGGAAATCAGATAAAATGTTATAAAATGCTTCCTATTTTTCCTAAAAAACACACCACCACCCTGGACTAATGTCGTCATTCCTTTTAAAGAAAAATTCACATTCAAATTTATCCCAATTTCTGTCTCAAATTTCAAATTTACAGTGAAGTTCAGGCTACAAGGAAGTAGAAATAAAATTTGTGTTATTTATTTCAGCTGTTAAATAATTAATCACATATTCCAGCAATTCTACTTATTTATATTTTTGGTCTTTGTATTTCATCTGCAGATTCTAATGTCTTTAGAAAGTGTCAGGATATCAACTCCATTGCACAGGGTGAAATCAGATTCAGAAGACAGCAGAAAATGAAGTGTTTTTCTTTCATGAAGACACAAAACCCTACCCCTTCTTTCATCAGTCATGTTCAGAATGGGTGTATATACACGGGTTGAAATATGAAATTACAGTGTCAGTGAGTAACCTGAGGTCCTTTTTCAAAACATGGAAAGATATTTTATTTGGATGTTTTATAATGTTCTAGTAAAAATCTGGATATGATTTTTTTAATATTGTTTTCTGATTTATGCCTTATTCATATTTTGACAGAAAGCTCATGACTGCAGTATTGCTAATGCTCTTTTCTTTATTTCCTTGCAAAACTAATGCTGCTTTATTTGCTACAGAACGATAGGGTTGCTCCAAACATGTAAGCTGATATTAGGAGATCTACATGCTCTTACAAAGAGACAAGAATAAAAGTCCAAGTTTGTGGCCTACTGACTCTGTCAGTGTCCTTTTGAAGCATTATTGTTTACTGATGGGTTCATCTTATCAAGCAGATTCCATTTTCATTACTTATAAATGATACAAGGAGTATTTCATTATTTGTTCATTTAGATCCCCTGTCGTTTTTTGAGTTAGTGAGTATCCGGGTAACTCCTGGAGAGTGATGCAAAAGGGCAGATTATCAGCTCCACTTAGCTCCCCCGTTTTCACTGAAGTGCATCAAAGCCCCTATTGGGTATGAGTTGCTGGCTGGCTGCTGGCAGGAAACCCTTGGTGCTGTAAGCTTTGCTTCTGTCCCTCTGCATTGAACACCCCCCACTGCTTTGCTAATGAGCAGAGTGGGATTGTGCTTTCCTGGCAGTACAGCAGATCCAGCCTGGATGGGCTTCTCTGAGTGGCCCTGGGGCTGCTTCAGCCTGGAGTGTGGAGACAGCTGGGAGTGGGAGTGACTGTGGTCACCTCTGTCCTTTGCCACCCCTAGCATGATGGGCTCCCAGATCTCCATCAGAGTGCACCTTTCTGCACCGCTGAGTGTGACAGCCCGGCAGTGCTTTCTGGGCAGGAAACCTTTCCTCCCAACCCGGATATTGTGCTCACATCCAGGCTGGTTCCTGCCAGCCCCTCGGGTGGCTCTCAGGCACAGGGGGATCAAGCCGGCGTGGCAGCCCAAGCACATGGTGCTGGCAGGTGTAGGAATCCAGTGCAGGACTGAGCCCAGCTCAGCAGAGGTTTAACGTATTGCTGCAAGGATATCCACGCTCTCTAGTGGGTCAGGGGAGGGTGGCAAGGGACAGCTGTCCCCCTGCCCTGCACTGCTGCTTTCACAGCCTGACATTGTCATAATATTTGGGAAGAGGCTAGCAACTTTCCGTTCCCACTAGCAGGTGTCACGATGGTGAAACTACACACCAGGGTGGAAAGTTAAAATACGTATTGGAAACACATGCTAGGAAAGAAGGAAAGTCTCCAGTTTTAATTTGAGGCATGAATCTGACAAAAAGGGCTTTCCTGCCACCTAGGCAAGTGCTTTCAAGATTAAAATTTTCTCTGACAGTAGATACCCTTCCAGATTAAATACGATCACACAACAAAGCTTGTCAGCATTAACTAGCTGAAATCAGTCAGATCTCACTTGTACCTCGTTGGAACTAAAACATCAATGTAGAACAAAGATTTCTTTTTTTTTTTTTTTAAAAGCAAGGAAGGAAACATTTAAGGAAGAGGATCACAGCTAATGCTAAATTTTTTTAAGTACTTCTTTTTATTTCAGAGTAGTTATAATTTTCCGTAATGATTTTTTATGGCTGACAAGTCACCATTGTTACTTATATAATTTAATTTAAAATATTTGCATCCGTAAGCAAATAAGGATGTTATTAGCATGTAGATTATCCCTTTCACTTTTGCAGTGAATGGCCTACTGATTTCTTACCACAGTGCTCTTACAAAGGCAACACAATTTTCAGTCTCAACTGGAAGAGATCCTCCTTTACACCTCTTCAGTAATGTCTCTAGTGAAGCTGGTAGGAGAAATGCCAGGGGAGCTGCTATGATTTCCCTGTAGCATGATAACCTCTTCAGCAGGAATAATTGGCTCAGGCCAAGAACTTGCTTCATGTATATGGCAGAATTACTGACCCAAGCTGGATTTGAGCCAGAAGCCATATGATTTAAATAGGAGATGAAAATTGATCTCAAAATAACCTCAGCAATCTAAGCCAAGGAAGCGACAAAGAGATGAACACTTAGCACTGCAGAAAAAAGAAATATCCTCTTTTGGAAAACAGACCTTGTCACAAGAACCAATAGTAGCCTAAGTTGAAGAATATGCCTCTGCTGGTAAACATAACAAAAACCATAAGAAATGGTTCTCTTTTTGTATATTTTTACAATATTATGTATGATGTATCACATATCACATATCTATTGTGTTCTATCTCCCAAGTTTAGGAAATATTCATTGTGTTCTTTAGTGAAGCAGTAGCTCCCTGAATCCCTGGGTTGTATTCCTCATAGAAAGTTAGGGTCCCCAACAAAATTTACTTAGCAGATGAATAAAATTCAGACTGTGAAAATGGCCCCACATTCCAAGTAGACATATAGAGTGGGTGGAAACCATGTCAGCTTGTTGCCTGCTTGTTTCCTTGCAACTGCTCGGAGTGTGCTGCTGGACAAGCTACACTGACACCAGATGTTCAAATAGTCTGTTGCAGAAAATGCAAGGGCGAAGAGATTTTTCTCACAGAAAGACTTCTAAAAGGCCTTCTGACTGGAGGAGTAGGTTCTTTGCAGTGCCTATGACATGCATTTTAACTGTACAAGGGGATATGTTCTGCCTCTGGAATCCAGTACATAAATTGCAAAGAAAATAATAGCTTCAGTCCAAAGGACCATCCACTAATCTCCTTGTTTATATCACAGGTAATATGTAAGTGCTTTTCAGAGCTAATCCTGTCAGCTGTAGCATAAATGCAAAGGCCAATAAGATTACTTGGAGATGAAGCAATTTAATAGCATCACAGAGTCAGGAAGTAAACAGATTATGAAAGGCAGCAACTGGCATTGATTTTATTTTGCAGCTTGGCCTGAATGTCCTAAACTTGATGAGTCTTGTAATCAATCTTGTTTGAATTTTGCATGAGATTTTAGCTCATCCTGAGGCTAAGAAAATAAGCAATTTCAAAAATCAGAACATTAGACCACAAATCATGAGAGAGAAGAAAACCATAGTGCAAGACCTGATAGTGGAATCCTCTTTGCTGGGCCTCAGAGGTACCTGACAGGGTTCGAAGGATGAATCTGTGAAACAGGTGTGCAGAAGATTTTTGTGACAATGTCCTCCTGGAAGCATAGGCTCTCCAGATTGGGTCAGATTCTGCAGCTGTGTTGCTAGATAGTCTCTAGGCTTTTCCATCTCCAGATTTGTTTTTCACCCTTATTGCTCTGGACAATTCCCAGCCAATGTTGTTGTGGTTTTAGTATGAAGACTCATATCTAGAACAGAGATACAAGCTTTCATTCTTCTGAAGGGAGCCTCATTTGTGCAACAAAACTGCTTTGCCAATCAAACTGATAGAAAGGGACAATCAAGGAAATAGTCCTTGAAAACTGCACTGTTGCTTCAAATGAGAGCACTAATGTAGAGGAGGCAATGTGTCCTAAATTGCCAAATCAGTGAAATCAATGCCCTGATTTTCGTCTTCCTAGTCTTCCTGACAATCGTCATCCTGTAAGAGCTGTTATTCATTGATGCAATGCTACTGTGAAAGTTCTTTACAATCTTCATAGAGACAGAGAACTATTTATCTGCAAGAAGGACTATTTTGGAGAGCATGGGGAAGATCTAGATCAACAGAGTGCATACCAGAAGTCTGATTTTCTTCCACAGAAACCTTGAGTGGAGTGGAAAAAAGTACTGTGTTTCATGAAGTTGACTACCATGACTAAATTAAAAAAATTCATACTCTTTCCATGGAACAGGAGCAGTTGATATGTCTTTTGCCACACATTTTTCTCACCAAAATGTTGGATTATGTTCAACGTTTTGTCAGAAAACACATGAAGTCTGTATCTGAGACAGATCCATGCTTTTCTTTCTGTGGAGGTACAGCTGTAGATTTCCACCGGTGTTTGCAAATCCAGTAGATCTGAATATATTTTGAGTCTGTTCAATTTGAAATTCAACCCTTCCACTCTGTCCCTGCAGCTAGATAATTTGTTTCTGTGACAATCTGCCTTTACCTAGAATTTATGCCAAATCTGCCAGTGCATCCATTTTGTGTGGTTATATTTCCATTTCATATTCCAGGCTAAATGAGAAGGCAACTTCATTCCCCTTAGGTTAAGAATAACCTAAACAAAAGAAACTACTGTGTAAGAGTGGACAGGGAGGAGCTTATACAATTTAACAAATACCTTTTGGTGTGGTGAAGTAAAAGGGATTGGTGGAATATGAATGTGAAAGACAACAGCAGAAATATACTGAGCACAGGCGGAGAAGTAACAGCATGCTAAAAGGAAAGCAAGAAGGGACTGGGTGCTGGTGAGACCATCAGCACAAAGAGTGTAGAAACAACGCAAAAGCAGTGCAAAACACTTCTGAAAATAGTAAAACTCTTGCAGAGAAAGACTTGCAGTAGATGACAAAGCAATGCATCCTACTGTCTTTGCTGCAGGGTTAAGGGGGATTAGGCCATATGAATCTTTTCTGCCCACGGAAAGGATTGCATAGAACAGGTTTCTGACTCTGCCATTAGTTTCTCCTAACATAGAGAGCCCTGAAAAACCGCGGCAAGCAACCATTGCGCGGGTTCAGCTCTGTCGTTTGGGCCACTCTCTCCTGCAAGGGGATGGCTGAGATCTGGCATTATCCAGATTTATAATGCATTTCAAAGCAAAACTTCCACTGAAGCCTTAGCTCTTGACTTCATGCTTTTATTTTCAATGCCTTTGGGATTTTCAGCTTCCTCAAGTTTTTGAATCAAAACTTCTGTATTTTTTTGCAGTGCACTACTTACCTTAAAAACTGTCCCAGAAGTGGTGTATAAATTATCATTCCCAACTGCAAATTATTCTCAAACTCTACTTTTGCAATAAATATGTAAGAAGCAAATGAGTTATAAGCTAGTTTTGTACGGAAGTAGGGTGGAGGAACAAAGTAAAACTGCTGGGAAGGAGTGGAAATCCAGGATTACACAAATAATTTCTTCTGTGAATTTGAAGTAGATACATGCTATCTGAGAGTCTGATTTTGCCAAAAGGGAATGATTAAAGAAAAAATGTCTTCAGTATATGTAACATTTTGGAGAAATGTTTCTTTTAAGGTTGCAGAAGACAAGTAATTTCATCGCAAGTGTGTAGTATGATGCTGTCTTCATTTCTTGTGAGAATCTTCAGGCAGGGAATACATGGCACCTTATACAATAATGTATGAAAAAAATGTACTTTGACCAATGATTATTTTATAAAAAGTTGGTTCTCCCTAGGAGCTCTAACTATGACTGCCTTCTTGACTTTGCTGGTTTACCATTTCTCTGCAAGGTTGTGAATTTTTCCCCTAAGGCATATCAATGCTGTAATTTTAGCACCATAATTTTATGGAAACTTTTAAGCATCACTGCTTGATTTTCAAGACTAGTTTTGAAAACTGAATAGAAAAAGGAAAATAGCCCAGGAAAATTAGCCTCAAAAAGCACTTCTTATTTCTCTCTTCCAGTTCTGAGGAATCATGTCATCACTCATCTTATGCTTACTTTAAGGAAGGCATCATCCTTTTGAAACTTTTAAAGATTCTTCTGTCTGAAGACGCTTTTGCTTTCTTTCAGCAGTTTGTTTGCCATACCATCTCCCTTCATCACTTTGCAAAGACTGTGGAAAAGCCTTTCCAGCTGACACAGACCCCTATTAGCATCTATGCACTCTAATAGTACAGGGCACCAGCTACCGTCCCTTCCCAGGGAGCTGGGCTGATGTCCTGGCACCCAAAAAAGTGGGGCAGAGATTTTTATGTTTTCACTGACCTGCTTGACAAGGTCGAGTGAGGTCTCAGAGCTACCACAAAAAAGTCTTCCTGCTGTTTTTTTTTCCATGGTGGAAAACAGGGATAAGGTGAAAACCTCGACTGTAGCCTCCTCTTGCTGGCTGGAGGTTTATTACTGGGCTGAGCATTATCCAGTGGCATCCACTACCTGGTTTATTCCAATTTATTATTCTAAACCCCTGTCTGGGTCAGTCTACTCACCTTTCCTTCCCTCTGTGCTGAAGAACAGTTCACCTCTTCTCACCTTTTAGCTCGCAACCTGCTTGTGGAACCCACAGGGAGACATTTAAGTCATTCCAGCACATTCATAATGTCTTAAAGTGAAAAGAATGAGCAAATGCAAGCTGGAATGTCTTTTGAACCTGCTTATTAATGGAATAAAGATTTAAGTCTCCAAAATTAAAAGCAGACAGGTAGCTACAGTACTATTAACCCCTGCTTTGTAACACTTCTCTTATAGTCTAAAAATGTCATCAGTGTTTCAGTACTTATGTTGTCTATGCTAATGTGAAACATCAGTAAAGCTATCAAAACAGAGAGCCACCACTTGAAAACTCTTGATGGCTAGTCTATGCTCTGGAGTATGTAAATCATTCCATAAGGTAATATCCAGATGAATTATTCTTCATGGAAACCAGTTGGGTCCTTCTGAAATTACCCATCTTGCAAAGCAAAGTCAGAGTTTTCAACACATACTGGGCTAAACTGTGGCTCTGCCAGGGAAAATGCATACCTCATATTGTAATTATAAGCCAAGGGAATCAAGTGGCTGAGTCTCGGTGTAAGGTGATCAACAGCCACTGTGATAGGTAAAGGGCTATTCTGAAAATGATGTAAATTGATTCCTTTCTATCTATTAAACATTAAGTACTGTACAGCTGCTGGTGGAACTGCAAGGGAACAAGCTGTCTGTATTGTTATTTATAACACTGGTGATGCTCCACAGAAACGTAAAAACATAGTTTTAATCCTCCCATAGTCCTGTCAGGTATGCTACTAATTATCCTGGCTTATGCTGTTGGAAAAAGGGATCATACATCCTCGTGCCAGCTAGCTGAAGCAGCGTGTTTTACAATATGGGAAAGCACTCATTGTTTCCTTTCATTTGTAGAGGTCTATATACAGCATTTCATTGTAGCTGCAGCAAGAAAATAGGCAATCTGTTTTAAACATGTTGGTATAAAAACTGTGCTGTGGTCTGGCATCTTCACTTTCAGCTGAACTGACAAAACTTTTTCAAAAAGCCCTTCATACTGGTTTAAGTATTTTTGTCTCTACCTTCATCTTCTTGCAATACAATACTCTGTGTATTGTCTAGAGAAGAACACTGGTCATGGGTCCACAATCTTTTCTTTGTTTTGGGTTATAATTTTTTCTCAGCATTTTCTATTTTGACTGTTATGTTTATTTTAGTTTAACGATGCTGGGACAGATTTTAATGTAAATCCAATAACAAAGCTATTATGTACTTAATTTCTGAGACTAAATTTGAACCACAAGCAATAATCTCTCTGTATATTTTAAAACAAAAATAATCATTTTGAGAAAAGTGAAAATTTACGTCAACCTTGGATATAAATTTTCACTTTCCCCTATTTATTTTGCACATCCATGAAAATATAACAAATAAATAATACTAAATGCAAAGAATTTTAAGCACAGGGTAGGAAATATTTGCATGAATTGAAAAGCACTGGAAATTATATCACTGTATTAGCATTTATATGACATCTGTATACCAAAAGTACTTGCTTGAAAATAGTAGCATATGCAGAGTAATACTGGAAGCACTATGTGTTAAAAAAACTCGTGGGACATACCAAGAAAAGGCAAAATGTGGGATGTGAATCTAAAGAATGTCAGGTCTCTTCATTTTTAAATATACATGTAGAAAGTTTTTCCAGCAAAACTTGTATTTACTTCTGAAGTAGAAAGTCAACCTGAAATGGACTCAAAAATTAAGGATACACATAAATGAAATTTAGAATCACTTCAGGATCAAGTGGTTACTTACTGAAAAGAAAAAATATGATTTCCGTGTCACTAGAACTTCAGGCAAGTAATGTATACAGTTAATTTACATATTTAACCAATATTTTTCCTGAATGACAAAATCAATATTTACAAAATTTTATTTTAAGGCACATGAATTTTATGTTGTAAAAACATCAAATATCCTGGCCAAAAAATTCTTTTTGGACTCTATGGGGGTAGCAAGCTAGAATAAGCTTTTCTGAATAAATGGTCTTATTATAAGCATATTAAAAGTAATATCTTCCCCCTT
>WEIT01015073.1:0-14437 GCA_013389985.1 Dryoscopus gambensis | reverse complement strand
TTCCAACAGTCTTTTGTTTCTAATACCTCCAACCTTAATAACATCAGAGAGTGAGTTTCAACTAGTGCTAATTGTATTTCATAACAGGAAGTGGAGGAGTGTGCTGAAATCTCTCTATTGGGTTTCGATTTGTGTGTTTGTTTTTTTAATTAAAGCTGAAATGCTGTATTATCCAAAGCATTGCATATATATAACAAAAGTAACAGGAAAAAAAAGACAAAAGTTGCATACTTGTATCTTGGCATATATATTTAATATATAAATGAAACAAAGCCCATTAATGTTTCATTGACATGATCTAGAAATAAAAAAATTAATTTTCCCAAAAAGTTGCTCATCATCTTGAAAAAATGTTTCTACTATTTTTGCTTCACAGTCTATTTTAGAAAGATACTGTGAAGCTTCTAGCAATTTAAAAACTTGAGGGTAACAGAATGTTGCTAATACTTTTGCAGCTTCTAAACATTTCTGTAGTGCTCAGCTAATAGTTTTATAAGTGGAAAGTGTGAACACCAACACAGACATCTCTATCCATGTCAACAGCGTTGATGTATTACATTGTGCTCTAGGTTTTGTTTTACTAAAAATTAAGCTTTTCTTAGAGTTACAACAGGTTTGTGTACATATCATCTGTAGGTATCAATTCAGAATGTGCTGGGTTCCAGTGCTAGGAAATGCACAAAGGAATACTTTTTTCTTGACTTTAATGCTTTCTCATTTAATATGTTATGTGGGAAAATAATAATGCTATCCCCTCCATTTTTCTGTAGTGGACCAGATCTATCATCTAGCATCTCCTGCTTCTCCTCCAAATTACATGTATAATCCTATAAAAACATTGAAGACCAACACTATTGGGACATTAAACATGCTGGGTAAGTGGAATTTTTTTATTACTTAACTTGCTTAGACATCATATAAGCCTGACAGAGTTGCTGGGGAGAGAGGAGGATGAAGCAAATGAGTTGTACGTTTTAAAAAGTTGTTTCTTTAAGCAAAATAAGGTTGGGGGTATTTTTACCCTCTTTGAAGATTTTTGTCCTTTTCCATTAAATGTATCTGCAAATGAACACTGACAACATGGCTGTCAAAGCACAAGAACTTTGTGCCCGTAAGTTGGCTATGGAGTGTGCAGTAATTACAGGAGTCATCGGAACAATTAAGAGAATAGGATTTCATAGCACAGTTGTGTTCATTACTGCAGTTTTCACTTTGGTGACTGTGGAACATTCCCATGGTTACCATAAGTGACTGTTCCTTTCCACCTCAGCAAACACTGAACTAGGTGGGACTGCACTGGTTCTGTAAACTCCAGACATCAGGAGTACTGCACCCTCTTGTGCATGCCTTGGCTAGCAAATTCTGAAAGAGTGTTTAATGTCTAGCTTCATGCTAGATAATTACAAGGCACTGTTTTCAGCTTTGTCTGTTAGTTTTGATGTTGGGAATGGGTCTGTGAAAAAAAGACCTCAAGCCTCCACTACTTTTTCCTCCCATCTTTGTGCCATTTGGTATATGATGCAGACTCGATCTGTGTGTCAGTGATCCTAAAAGTTGTTGTGAGTCTGAAAAACTCCTGGGCATTAGCACAGCTGAGTTTCTTATTTGAGTGATACTCTAGAGAGTACAATTCAGAGAATCAAGTGATTCAGAAGCTATTGAGGTACCAGAATGGTATAGGTGAGAGATTTGTTTGATTTGCCATGTCAACTTGAAGACCAGGAAGCCATTGAAATGGAATGCAGAATAATCTCAAGTGATAGGTAGGATCATCCAAGCAGTTAAAAAGGACATAATAAAGGAGAGATGATTTGATTTTTGTCCTATAACATGTTATTCTGTGTGAGTTTTTTTACACAGCTTGTCTTTAATCTACGTAAAGAAGGATTTGGTAATCATAATATACTATGTTGTTTCAAGATCCTGATTTCCTAAATGGAATGCTTCCTTGGCCTTTATTTAGGTTGTAATACATTAAGTTCTTGGATCTTGATTCAGTACAACTACTAGTCCCAGAAGCAAACGCATCACATGCAGGTGCTACTCTGATGTTTCTTAAGTTTTCTAGTTTCAGAGTGGGAGCTGTGGGTTTGATTTACAGCTAAATTTGCCTAGTGAGAGAAATTGAATTCTCTTTACAAACATATAAAACAGGATCACCTGAAACATCTAACATGAGTGAAAGATTCTTGCACTTGCTCTAATTATGTTCTTCTTTCCCCATTGCCCAAAATCTAGGTTTAGCTAAACGTGTTGGAGCACGGCTGCTGCTGGCCTCTACATCAGAGGTTTATGGAGGTAAGAAGAATAAAACAATATGTAGAGCTCTTCTGATATGCCTGTGTAAAAGGATATTTACACATCTTTTGTCAGATCCCAGAATGATAGATTTTCATCACTGTCTTAGCTTGCTTTTTAATGAGATATTCTTCTTACAGTTTAAAATGTGAGAAGGGCATTTACAGTGCTTGCTTTATGTTTCTAGTCAAGGGTGGTGGCAGGAGCGTTGGGGTGTTGTCTGTACCTTTCCTGTGTCCTGGTTTACGTCTCTTTTTCCAAAGGGCTTGTGGGGAAATTGAGTGTTGTACTCTAAAGTCCAGGTGCCATGATGAAAACCTGAGAAGAAAGATCATTTCAATAGTAAATATGTGTATATCTTTTTCCCATCACATAGGAGTTGTATTGTTAAGATTTAGTAATTGCCTTGGTATGTAAGAGGCAAGGACATAACCTCCAAGCTAAGAAAATACTGGTTGTGCATGCAGATTCCTCTGGTGTCTCTTAAAATGTAATATTCAGCAGTGCTCTCAGTCTTCCTCTTAGTGGTAGAAGTGAAGGAGTGAAAGAATGATGGATAGAGTGGTGACTGGATGCAGCAGGAATCCTTAGTACTTCCTTGGGTATGTAACAGACCCTGTGCCTACTGGAGAAACTTCCTTCTGCTCTAAACTATTGCATAATTGATAATAGCACTTGTGGAAGATTAGTGGAAATACACAAGCACAGTCACCTGCTCAACGCGAGTAGATTTGAGAGTCTTGGCTATAAAGAACAAGCAAATGAACAAAAAATGGTCACCTGTGTTGCAAGATGCAAAGCTTTGTGAGCAAAATGTGAGGAAGGACGAAGAACATGCCTCCAGGTGTACACTTTTGGTGGAGCAGCTTCAGTCAAGAAGATTCAAAGTAAATGCCCAAGAAATCATCACTAAGATGATTGGCCAGCCAAAGTGGCTTGAGCATGTGCAGTGTTCCTATTGCCTCCCAAGCCTTAGATTTTCCATGGTCAAGCTTTACAGAGAAAAATGGTGGCCCCAAGGACTCTTCTGTAACTGAACAAACTCTCTTCTCGAGCATCTCCCTTCCCACAGCATCTTTTCAGGCCCTTTTAAGATTGCTATGGGCTTTTATAATCGTGTAAAACTTCTGTGCATTTACCAGTGCACTGTAGCTTTCATATGGCACAAATGCATCCATAATCATGTCTGAGCAGCATAAAATCAGGAAGATTTAATCAGACCTGTCAAGGTTGTTTCAAAAATCAACTTTGAACACTAGGAAGTTCTGTAGTAATGTATGCAAACTTCAAACCCAGTAGAAATTATGCTGTCCTAAAGACAGCAAAGGGGGAAATTTAACCAAGTGTTTATATTTTTTTCAAGCATATAAAGCACACACCATCCAGGGTTCCTAGGTGATTGTTGTTCGGTAGTTTGTTTTTTATAATCAAGAAACTTCTATACTGGATCAAACCAAAGGGTTGTCTAATCTGATTTTGCCCAGTGATAGCTAGTAAAAATGCTTAGGGTAAAATAGAAGAAATGTAAGTACTTTGTGCTACATCACTCTTAGCTCTTTAAGAAATTGAGTGCAGATCTATTTTCTCCAATTTTCTTTCCTTGTTTCCTATTTTATGAAATTTGAATATGCTTTACTTTCCTACATAACCTATAATATTTCCTCTGAAGCACATTAGGTAAAAATCATATTTATGCCTTTGAGGTAGTCTGTCTTTGCAGAGAAGAGTTGAATTTAACCCTCTGTTCACACACTCATTTAGGGAAAGCAGTTGCTGGCTCTTGTTTGCTTGTACTCAGTTATTTTACTAGTCTTTCATCTTCTGTTACTGCTGTTTTCATGGTTCCAGTGATTGCACTTTTAAGAAATTGTGGTAAAATGTAAAATTTTTTAAAATGCAAAATTGAGAGAGAAGCTGTGCTGACTTGCATAACACAAATGGTCTACTGAAAATTTTGTCATATATAGTTATCTTTTGATATATCATAATCTAAGGTGGATTTTTTTCCCCATAGATCCTGAAGTTCACCCTCAAAATGAGGATTACTGGGGCCATGTGAATCCAATAGGTCCAAGAGCCTGCTATGATGAAGGAAAGCGGGTTGCAGAGACGATGTGCTATGCATACATGAAGCAGGTATTAAACTTGAATCAGATTTGGTGGTTTTTCTGTAATTATTGAAGGCCAATGTATGGCAAGATTGGAAGTATATTGGAAGTAGTATATTTAGGGATAGGAGGGCAAAAGAGAATGTCTTGAGTAGGAACAGTTACTCTGTTGCGGCAAAATCTGTTTCCTTTAATGGGAAGGTTTTATTGCTCCCATCTGTTGTGTGTTTTCAGATGAGCAGTCTTCTTGGAGAAAATGTGCTTAAGTCTTCTTAATAGGTATAGTATATCTTTCAGTATGGTAAATAGTTTTTCAACAAATTAAACCGAGGTGACCTTACTGTGCTGAGAAGTCATTGGGGCTGAATAGGGCTATTTCTGATAAATGTGGAATGCCAGTAAATGTTGAAGGAGCATAATCAAAATCAGAATATACAGATAAGAATGTGGAAGGTCTTTAATGAGTTTTTATATAGAAGCAAGGTATTTTAAGCACTTGAGAAATGTCTTAAAATTATGTAGGTATAAACACAGAACTTAATGGAAGATATGAATACCTAGCTGTGTAATGCCTGCTTTCAGACAAAGACAGTAACATGAGGATAAAAATGCAATTTAAAATATGTTTGGGAAATTATACATGCTGGTTTCCTTGGGTTTCATAACCAGCAACTAGAAACTCATCGTTAACTAACGTAGCATTGACTCTTTACCTGTATGTAAATCTTGCTTAATTGTGGTTCAGCTAGGCTCTAAGAGACTGTTCAATTAACAAATGTGTCACACTAAAGAAAATTGTATCAGTATTTCTTGTTATTTGCAACCTTAATATACAAAAGTATAAATCAAACTTAGGATATTCTATAGAATTTTAAACCTTTAAATTATAAAATTCTGAGTGCTTTTATAAACCTTGAAAACAGAATCAAGCTGAACTGATAAAACTTTAGATATGATATTTTAGTATAGACGTTGTAGTAATTTTGTCTTATCTCTTCTACCAGACAGAGAAGGCAGAGCTTCTGTCTCCTTTGTTCTCTTAAATCATTTAAGGTCCAGCATGGTGATAGTGCTCTTGTTCAGGATGAGGTCTCCAGTATTTCACTGTAGCAAAATACTCCTTGTCAGTCTGGAAATCCATTTGCAGTTGAAGATTGCAGTTTTTATGAGAAATTCTTGTGCTGTAAGGTGTTGCATTTTTTGCAGGTTTGTGGTACACACTGCAGTATTCTTTTAGAAGGGCATGAGCAGGTAATTTTTAAAATCATAGGCTGTATCTTAAAACCACAGGATGAGTCATGATAGCATCTCATAAATTTTATGCAGGATTTACAATGAATAGTAAAGGTTTGTAAGGTGGAACTGCAGTGCACACATATATTAAGTAAAAACTCATGATGCAAATGAGCTTTCTGTCCTAGGGGCAGCTCTGTGACATATTTCTTGTACTTTATTGTGGGTTAGTGAAGTCTGCCCAAGCTTGTCCAGTGTTCAGATATATTCTGAAATACTGTTGAGCTGGTGTGGAGGGAAGAGAGGGGTGGCTAGTGTTTAGATGATATGCTGTTATTAGTGGAATAAACCTTATCTTTTGCTAGTGGGAAGGTCTGATTTCCTCTATGCAAATAAGCACTGTGTTTTTAAGAGGATTTTCAGTAGGGGTGACCTAGCCCCAAACAGGAGGATTTGCAGTATTTCAGGCTAAAATATTTCCAGAATCTCTCAGCTTCAATTGAAAGAAGAAACAGGAGAAGTTATTTTGCCTTTTTTTAGTCATTTCTTACAAAGATTTCCATCTTTATGCACATTGTTAGGTTTCCAAATAGTGTTTCCAAAAAATGTGAAATAAAACTAAACTTCTATGTTATGCTTCCAGACAGCCTGTTTGAATCAGAACAGTTTTTGAATCCAGTCAGAGTTGACTGTTTGCTGTTATCGGACTTCCTCAGTAGCCTGTCCTGACCGAGGCATTTTTGGTGCATCCTTTTTTGCTGGCAATGTTGTTTTGTTCGCTTACTTTGACCCTATGAATTAAGCATTTTGTGACTTTAT
Organism: Dryoscopus gambensis; assembly: GCA_013389985.1. Lineage (NCBI taxonomy): Eukaryota > Metazoa > Chordata > Aves > Passeriformes > Malaconotidae > Dryoscopus > Dryoscopus gambensis. The sequence continues at coordinate 7,979 of WEIT01015073.1, read as the reverse complement.
CACCTGAAAAAGCAGTGGGAGGGGAGTTTCAGCACATAGTATCACAGTGTTAATTCTGTACTTTGTTCAGGACTTGCCATTCAGTTATCTCTTCAACCTTAAAAAAATTGCATTTGGCATTCTGGAGCTACGTGGAAATCTAGGTATTAATGTTTGCTCCAGTACTCTGGATTAATTTAAATACTGACCAGAACCTGATAGTACCTTCATGGCAGGGATTTACATCATCTGCATAGGCGTGTTGTAAATACAAATACACAGCATTTTAAATGCTGTGCATATTAAAGGTGTTTTGTGAACTACATTTCCTTCTTTTCTTATGCCACTGACCTGTATGGAAATTCTCCAGAGCTGAAGCAACACTTCTGGTCACTAGGGAATGTTACAGGAAAGGTTTTTTTCTCCTTCTACTATCTTCATCCATTTTTTCATACCAGCTATATGACTCTGAAAGCTTCGGTGGTAACAAATGGGCTTGCTTGTGATACAACTTTCACATTAAGTGATAGTTTTGGAATTGCCTTAGAATAGCTGAAGTGTTAACTGTAAGCATGGTAATGTTTCAACCATAGAATTGTAGGTTGTATTCAGGGACCTGCATTATTGCCCAAAGTATAGAGTCAAATGATTGAAGCTGTGCTTCCTAGCTTGTTTTGGAGCTTTAATGCTTCTGAAATTCAGATCTCACTATCACTGTTTTTGCAAAATAATACTAAAAAGCTGTTAGTAACCAAGTATTAATGGCATTTTGTTTATACAACTGACAGTACATATAAATAAAATTCCTTGGACCCAGCCTCATTGTAGAGTATTGTAGCTTAAACACATCATAGATGGATCCAGTGAACACTGTGCTAGTAATTCTGCTGTGATTGCAATCTGGGGTTTGGGAACAATTTTGAGAGTTAATGATCTCTGAAACAAATGGGAAAGAATATGAATCAGTAAGAAAGTGACTATTAGACCAAGGAATGCAGGCAACAATTGAAGTAATTTTGGCTGAGATGTTGATAAAGATTTGTATCAGGTCATGGTGATACCCATGTTACTGTCTGGACTTCTCTAGCAGATTTTTTTATTTCCGGTTGTCTGCTGGAGAGCAGACATTTGTAGCTTTTCCTTTCCTGATTTTGTATGCAGGGAGGTCTAACTCATATTTGCTGTTCAGATAGATCCACAGACTTTGGAAAGAAGAAAGCACTAGTAATTAATAGGAGAAGCTTACCTGATACCCTTGTGAATTACAGCCACAACATACCGTGTTCAAGTTGTTTTGGTTAAAATAAACTTTTGACATTTTGCATTGATTGAATTGCATTGATCTGTTTTCTAAGACAGTCAACACAAGGAGATACCTTTTCTTAAAAAGCTTATAAAATTAAAATATGTCTTTTTAAATTAAGACGTTATTATAGCATCCTTGATACCCTTGATACTTTCTGGAGCTGGGATCTCTAGAGCTAAAGCACTGGTAAAGACTCATGCTGAAAACCAGGACAGCTTCGTTTTCCAGGGGAGACTGGATAACTAATGCTACATTTTGACTGACAGCTATAGAATAGTCTGGAGTACTTACTCAGAGGAGGTATATCCATTAGCTATAACAATCTTTCCTGCTTCTTTACTGTTTCTTTTCATCTGTACAGGCACAGTCTCTGTGAAGTAATTCATACTGATAAATAATAGAGTGAGCTGAAGTGTTTGCTAGCCCACAATCCTGCGTTTTATGATCTTGATCTCAGGCTCTTTTTTGGATTGCTCAAGGAATTTTCTTTCTGATCAATCTGCTGTAGGAAGGCACTGTCTTAAACTGTGAGGACAGAAGGCAGTTGATCACATTTGATTTCAGCATTAGGGATAAATCTCAAGCTCTCTTTCGTTTGGCAGTATAAATATGAGTTAAAGAGGTTTTTCTCCTTTCTCTAGGATGTAATAAGATACTGTACATTGCTGCAGTGCGGTTCTGCACCCCTTCTGGGAACAGCTTAATACGTCGAAGAAATCAAGAGGTCTCATTTTTGTTGATATTTTCAGCAGATTTTATTTCGTGGCCACATGGTCTGGAGCCAGCACACAGACCGGACTCTGCACACACACTGACCAAGTCACGAGACCACCCAGCATTCCCCTCTCCCGGGGGACACCAACCCACCAACCAAATGCAGCCCTGGGCTCCATGTGACCAGGGCAGATGCAGGGGCAGGGGAGACCCCGTCCCAGATCCCAAATCCACCCGAGCATCCCCCCTACCCCCAGGGGAACGGGGGGAGGGTCCCACGACAGTACATGACTTACTGCTGCAAACCTGGGGGAGCTATTGACTTTGATGGTGGGAATATGGTAGAAGTAATCAGTCATTACTACGTGGTTTTGATAATATTCAGAGTAACAGGACATAGCTAAGACATAGGCAATTAATACAAGAAGGAGTAGAGTTACTCAGTGTATAAAAAGAATCACTTCAAATGAGATGTTCATGAAACAGCGAAAGGAGACTTATTACAGTTTTAAGTCACTGGCTCCAAAATCTCTGTCTGTGGAAGAGTTTCTTTTGGGAAGACAGATTCCAGTTTTAAAGGGCCGAATGAAAATTTAGCTGCATAGAAAACAGATTTTTCAAAGCAGTAGGCTGAGAAAAGCTTTGCTAGATGATACTATAAATAAAAAGTTACTAATTTAAAAAGACAACATTACAGTGGGGTGAGGTGAATAAATAGAAGGGAGAAGAAATAATGGATTCATTGTAACTATGAGTAAGTGCCTATAGAGAATGTTTTGTTTTTCTTTTCTAGATCCCTTGCCAGGTTCCAGCCAATACTGGGAAACAAGGCTGCTGCTGTAGCTTGTGCAGTACAAGAGAGGCTTTTTGGTCAGCGTTGTTGAATGAGTTATTTTTATCTTGAATACTAGCTTCCAAGTGCCTTATTTTCTGCAGTTGTTATTAATGGCAGTATCTGGAAAGCCTACATGAAATACAATCCCTTCCTGAAGGAGTCAGTGTCCTTTTAAGATAAAGTGCTGAGCAAAACGAAGGAGCAGCTCTCTAAGAGTATGTCTTTCCAAATGCAGTGAAGGCTTTGGAAATGGTTCTGTAATGTGCTGCTGGAAGTATACATTGGTAATGTTACACTGCTGTAGTATTGTAGCTAACAAGAAATAGAGTATGTTCCCAGCTGGTGCACTTTGCATGGAAAGGGACCTCTGCTCTTTCCAGAGTCTCTTTCAGCAGGACGCAGTGGAGGTTATTTTTGGCTCTGTTGTGGATAGAAGCTTGTTGTTGGACAAAGACTGTAATAGTTACCTCCCTTGTTACTGTTAGTTTGCCATTTAGTTGCAATTGCAAACAAGGTTTGATTGTGACAAATGAAATCTTACCTAGAGCTAAATGATATTGAATGTTGTTTGACTTTCTGTACTGGGAGGTGTTGGGCTTTACTTGTACTACTTGGTGTTTCTGATTCTCAACACCAAGTAGTAGGTGATGTATTAAATGTCCCTTTTGCATGTCTCTTATCTGTAAAAAGCTAGTTCTACTGCTTTCACAAAACATCTTTGAAGATTCATTTGTTCATGAATCACGTGGAGACCTAAGAGAGAAGGTCACATTTTCCTGAAAGTGTCCCTTATACATGAAGCTGCATTTATTTCCAAGAAAAGTGTGTTTCCAGGTCTCTTCTGAGTGAAGTGTATGTGAGCTGCAGCTTTCAGCCATGGATGTACCAACAATACACTTCTTCCACACATACCCTCTTGCAAGACAACAGCAAGCATTGGTCTAAGCCTTAGTAAAATACATGGAAAATACAAGATGTTCTGTGTATACTCTGAAGGAATAGTTATGGAAGGAATGTTTGCAACTCCAAAACATTGTGCTAGTGACTTCAGTTGAATCACAGCACACAGAGTTTGCCTCAGATTTTTTCCTGTAACTGATACAAGGATGTCTTTTTCTGGGAGGTGGGAGGATCGGGTAATATGAGGAAGATACATAGGCCTGCGCTGAGGTTGACACCTTCTCCTCTACCTTGTGACTGTCACTCTCAGATGGTAGCATCTATCTGCTTGCAGCATACCATGTTGCTCTGAAGTGAGCAGTATCCTGTTTTAGCTCACAAGGGCCAAACATCCTTCTCGCAGGCTTTATCGTAAACGGTGGCTTGTCCAAATGAATGTGTCAATCAAAATAACACGAGAGATTCCTTCAGTGTGCAGTCTATAACTGGTAAAATGCTTTGTCCAGAAAGGTTCCAGTTTCACTTAGTTGTTGCATTTTGCTTTGAAGATTTGCAGAATATTCTGTAGAAGGACTTCTGGAAATGATAAAAATGTTTCTTGGAGAAAACCATGCCATTGAAGAGTTTGATTGTAATGCATGCATTTACACAGGCTAATAAGAAGGGCATGAGAAAACATTGTGGCTGTGTTTACAAAAACAGCTTTATGGCTTTTGTAAAAGATACTTCTCTGACATGTTAAGCTTTTCTAAACTATGGACTTTGATAATCTATGTAAGTGCTACCTTGATACTATATCTGGTGATTGTGAGGCTTCACCTGTATGCAAAAAAAGTAAGTAAGTCCCAGGTGAAATAAGATGTTATTGGAAGGGTATTACTGAAAAATCTTAAAGTTCTTTGTGGAAGAAAATGCATGTGCTAAAATCATGAGCTGTTCTAGCACTGGTTTAGATTTGCATTATGAATACTGAGAACTAGTATAAATTACCTTGCTGTATGCACTACATTTTTCAGGAGGGCTGAGGAGAGATTTTTTAAGTGTTTCACTATTAGAAAGCAATGCATGTTAAAGCTGAAAGAGGGATTCTTAAAAAGCTTTTTGACAGGGGAGAGTTTACACTTTTAGGGATAAAGATGCTTTTGTTAAGGAAGTAACAATTCTTTTTTTCTTTGGCTACAGGAAGGAGTTGAAGTAAGGGTTGCCAGAATATTCAATACCTTTGGTCCTCGAATGCATATGAATGATGGAAGAGTTGTCAGTAATTTTATTCTTCAGGCTCTCCAGGGAGAACCACTAACAGTAAGTAGTGACCTCCTGGTGATATGAAGAACCATTCACCTTTATATCCTGTCCTCATGTGTTGCAAGTGAGGATAGATTTTAGAAAATACTGATGTTCCCCTCCTCCAAAATTTAGTGTTCCAGTATATCAAACTTAAATGTATGGAGTTATGTATCTGATGATGTGCTCTATTGATGGGGTTTGATCTTTCTTTCAAAGAAGGAAACAAGGCTACCAGTTGCAATCTGCACAAGAATTTCAGCATTCTTTGTATTGGGGATATAAACAAAATGCAGAGTTCAGTCAGGGATTTCTTTTAAGAAGAAGCAGACAATCCAAGGAGAAAAGGATGAAAGTCTTGTGGCAGCTCCCACTACTGTAATTCTTGCAGAGCAAAATCTGAAACTGAACAGAGCATTGAAGAGTTTAGGCCAGGGAATAAGTCACACTCAATCAGGATGAGGTTTGGTGTCCTGTGATAGATCTCCTCTAATCTTTTTAAAATAGTATGCCGAAGTATGGCTACCCCCTGCAAAACTTCGGTGGTAGATACTACCCTACTGACAGAATGAAATCTAGAACTCTTTACAAAGAAAGAAAATTTAAGAAGTCCAAATTATGCATGTTCTGCAAAGCTATGCACATCACCTGACTTAAGTACACTTATAATTCATGAAAGATTGGTCTTCTCTGGAGGTCGGGATTTCCTTACTTGCTACTTAACAGTGATTGGTCACTTAGGCAATTTGTTACTATTTTTTAGTGTCATCAGNTCTGCCGTATAAGTCAGCATTAAGAGTGCAGATCTCAGGGCGTAGTCTTGGGTAGCTGACTAAACCAGTGAGCCCAGCTTGCCTAGTCCCTGATAGAAGTCCCTTCAGCACTATGTAGACAACACAACCACATCGGTCAGTGCTTTTTTCCTATCAAAACATAAAAAAAGGGAACTTAAACTCCTGCAGAAAGAGTTTCATTTTCTTACCCAGGTGTCTCCCCAGACTTGCTTATTGGAAGACACTAAACAAATAGCAGACAAGAAGGTGGAGCTTCTTGTTTTGACACTTTGGATCCTTGTAGGCCTTGCTTGTATCAAAATATGAGGGTGGTCATGTGCTGATTTGTCAGTGTCAGTGTTCCCAGAATGGCATCCTTGGGCATAAAGTCGGAGCCTCAAAATGCTGTTTAGAAAATTTACTGGCTTACAGAGGATCAGAAGGTATTTCCATTTTTTAGGTTTGGTCCCCAGTGCATCTAGCAAGCTATTGCCATATTTGGCCTGTCAAATGTTTTTTTGATTCATGCGTAGTTTCTCAAGTTTTATTGGCAGTGGTGCTGTAATCCTTTATAAGAATAGAGTGAGAACACTAACTGGAAGTTTTGTGAAGCCTTACAAAATATGAAGCACTTACCTTATTTTAAAACAAACAATCCATGGGATATTTCAGAGCATCAGTAAGAGAAGTCAGGAGTCTGTGTTCTTCTGTGGGATGGGACACTGGAAGCTCCTATTTTATTTTTATAATTGCCATGCTGTTTAAACTTTAGCAAGAGGGTAATTGTAATAAGGGTTAAAATAAAATGTTTTGCCCAGCATCACTGTTCTGTAGGGAATAACTGATGTTGAAAATTACTGAATCTGAGAAAAGAAGTTAGGGGAGAGTTCTTTAGCTGACCAGGTCAAATAAAATGAATTATCAGCAATAAGCAGTGGCTGAGACCTATAAAAAATTCACGCCTGTATCATCACAGAATTTGGCTGACAGAAGTACCAAGTGTGTTGATCTCTTTAGAAACTCTATATGTATTCAGTGTCTTGGTTCAGAGTACTTGTTCAAATGGAGTAAATACTCTCTTGAGAGAACAATGTCACTGATTTTTAGAAATTGTGGCCTATGCAAACATGACAGTTGTTTTGTTATTGTAAAGGAAAGATTTATTAAGAGAAATTGAGAGACAGAAACTATATTGTATTTTCCAGCCATTGCCTGTGTGTGGGGAAGATAAACACACGTATGACTTTGCAAAAATCATGTACAAATACTTAGTTCTGTAAAACTTATCCCACAAGTTAAAAGTAAAGCTAAATGCAGGAAGCTCTATATAAATACATAAACCTGCTTCCTGTTTGTTTGGGAGTCCATCAGGCTGTCATTGTGCTCGTGGGGCATTCGTCTCTGAATCAGTTTTTGGGTAAACTCTTGGACCGCTGATCTTACCCAGTATGTACTGAAATGTGAATTCTTTTGGGCTCTGAATCAGCTTTGGCGAGCACAAGGCTTACCAAGTAACAGATGGCCTGTGTACCAATTGTGCTGTCCTTTCTGTCCTCGAGGAAAACAAGCATGCTTTCTATTCCGACCTTCTAAAAGCCTTTCTGTTGTAGCAGGTTGATGGTAAGATGTGTGTGTCCCCAGTTAAACTAAAATGTTTTCATCACTTAAATGTGCCTACTGATAGCTTTCAGAATGTAAGTATTCATGTTCTAGAGACTTTAGTACTGCACTCAGTTAAACTGTGAAAAAAGTAATGGTATCAAATACCACTCTGTACACTTCAAGTATACATTAGTGTCTGTTTGAAGTTCAGCTGCTTGCTCTGAAGTATCAGCATGTTACCTGAGGAGACTTTTTTTCCCCCTCGAAGGCTTTGATACAAATCTGTACAGGTGACTTTGGGAGTCATATAATCTAGAAATGACTCTGCTTCCCATTTCCCTAGATAGTAATATTTAGAGCCACATGGTTTTGGGTTTTTTCTGTCCTGATTGCTTTAAACACAGTGCTGTTTCTCTTGACAATTTTTTTAGAGACCACTAACATTTAGTGGTCTCTTTGAAGCTGACTGTTGTTAATGAGCGAATCAAAATTGCTCATCATAACCACATCTTAGTAGTCTGAAGTTTGCTTTAGATATTTGGTGCTCTTTTCTGGCTGAGTGCAGGCTGCACCTTCTTTCAGGGTT
>WEIT01015036.1:47862-106964 GCA_013389985.1 Dryoscopus gambensis | reverse complement strand
CCGGGGCTGCTCCGTGCCGCCCGGGCCGGCTGTGCGGGCTCTGCTGTGGCGTGGCTCCGCCGGGGCCCGGAGGGGTTCCCTGCTGGGTGACCCGGCTCTGCCTGGCGTGCATCACGTACGGCTTTCCTTCCTTCCGCCTTGCCTCCCGCGCTCCCTCCCTGCGCCTGGATGCCTCCTGTCGCTAATCGGTGTTGTAAGGTCCCTTAAAAAATCACTACAACGATATCGGCGAAAGCAGGTTTAATACAATAGTAGAAGCGTGACAAAGTTCGTTGATAGGGTTTGCTCTATTACTAAAGAAGCACATAGAGAAAAGGCAAACAAAAGTCTTAAAATTATTCAATGTACGACCAAAATAAACCCAAAAAATTATCCACAGAATGTGTGGAGGCAGAGGAGCAGGGAAGAAAAGGATAAGGATAGGATAGGATAAGAAGAGATAAGGAAGACCCTCCCGTTGAGACACAAGGTTTGGAGTAGATCTTTAACTGACCGTAAAACACTCATCTGCGACACCTCCTGCATGCCCAGCCACTTCCTGTGCCCTCTGAGGAGCTGTTTTACTGCTGGCCTTGACTGCAGAGAGAAAGAGTAGATAGCAAAAAGCCCCTCAGGGCGGCAGATGCTGCCTGTTCCTACTTCCCTCTTCCCCCACTGCAGTGCATAGTTGGTGGTTGCCCTCATCCCCCTCAGGAAGCTGCCACGGTTGCATAATGGTGCTTGATGTTCAGGCTGGCAGGAGGGGAATGGTGCCTTGGCCTGGCTGGGTTCAAAAACGAAAGCTGAGTTTGAAGGATGTAGTTATTGCTTTGTATCTCCTACATGACTGGGTTTGTGTTTTGGTTTTCACTTCTCCAAATGCACATCCGTGGCATGTGTAAGACCTCCTAGAGCTGACTGAGTCTTGCGTGTACTGAGTGTGGGAGGTGTCTTGCAAAACCAGCAGTTAGAGCTGTTTCAAATGAACTTAGATCAAGGCTCTGCTTGGACTAACGAGCTATTGAGTGAGTAAAGTTCTGATGAACAGGAGTTAGAGAACTTTTAAAGTTTTTCTTCTTTGTTTAAACGCTCGTGACTTTAACTGATTCTCAGAGTGCTGTCAAATACTTCTGATTTGAAGTTATGTTCTCCAGAGCATGGAAGGGTGTGCAAGATCAGGTAAACTCTCCTAATCAGCATTTACATTTTTATAGCACTGTAATTCCTAAGTGTTTGTTGAAATGCATGAAGGACTCCCATTATGTGCATCTCCCATTAATCCTCTGTCTGTGTTCTAGTTACCTCTCTTTTTTAAAGACAATTTTAACCAAAAAATTTATTTCGGAATAGAGATCAACTTTATTTTAGGACTCACTTGAATGTATATTTAATTTATACATAGTTTATGCGAGTTGGTAGTTCTGTATTGAAATGTTTCCTACCGCAGTTTGTGTGCTTGGACTGGAGGTGACAGGGAAGGGTGTTTGGCTCTGGAGAGGTGCTCGGGACCTGTGGTAAATAAAGTCACCTCTAAGTAAGGTCATGAATTGGCTCAGGAAACCCTTTGAGTGTTGTGAACACTTTTGTGATAAAGCTGTGGTGAGCCAGAGCATTGGTCTTCACACAGTGATGCTGATGTGTGCAGAGCACACTTAGGTTACCTAACACTTAGGTTTCAGGCCTGAAGACATCACAGAGTGCTCAAGAACAGACTGAAACAAAAAAAATGTAGCTGTAATTAGCTGTAAGGCATTGAAAGCCCTGCTCGAATCAGCTAATTCACTACTGTGGAAGTTCAGAGTTCATTTTTGATGTTTTTGAGCAGATGAGCTATCAAACTAGGTTAAAAAGCACATATTATCCAGTTAGTCAATGTTCAGCTTTGGCTGACCAGGACTTTTACCAGTGTGCACAGCAGCAACTGCTCAATTAGGAGGAGAAAGCCATTTGCCTAAATCAATGTGTTGTGTGATTGCTGGAGATGTCTTTTCTCCAGGAAGGAGAAAAGGTGTTACAAGATCTTTTGTGATGTAATACTGTTGGTAAAAGAAAGTCTGCCTGGTGGGGTTCTGTCCTGGAGCTTGTAGGATTTGTGTGGCCCTCAGGGTTCTCCAGAATTCTGGGTCTTAGAGGGAAAAGAAGAAACAATAATGAAGTAGGGAATTAGGAAAAAAATATGTCTTTCCATTTAAACTAAAACAAAAGGAGCAACTGTAGGACCTATGAAAAGCAGTTTGTTCTGGCTAAGGCAGATACTGGACATCATAAACTTAATTGTGTGGAAAATCTACTTAATGTTCTCTAGGGATCACAAGCACACGGTTGTGCTTTTAAGGGGTCGATGTATTTAAGCTTACAGGAACTGAAACTTCCAGTGAGTATAGAAAAATAGATGGAAGCTTTAGATAACACAGTTATAACAACATTATTGCTACACTGCTTGTCAACCCACCATCCCAAATAAAAACAAATGACCTCTGTTCATTCTCCCTCTCTAGTTGAGCTTCAATGTAGAAGTTAGCATTGCAATTGTACTCACAGTTGTAGGGGCACAAGAAACTTGGCAGGATCACTAATTTAGTGTTAGAACTTTGGGAAAAAAAAATTACAAATTGAGTAGGTGAGTGTCCTGGTTCTGGCCAGAACAGGGTTATTTTTTGCAGTAGACAGGAGGGAGCATAGCTAGGACCCAGAGATTATTCTCTACCACCTAACATCATTTTCCAGGAAGGGAGGAAGGTCTTGCTTTGGGTTTGGGTTTAGGGGAGTGTGGCAGAGGGAGCAGTTGGGTATTGTTGCGGGGGTTCCGTGGGGTGAACAATAACTTTTCTTTTCTTGTACCCTCTGTTCCTAATATTCTTGTTTTACTCTTGGTTTTCTTATCTCATTGCTGTTTCCAGTAAATTGTTCCTATCAACCTGTGATCTTTACCTTTTGTGCCTCCAATTCCCCTTTCCATCCAGGAGCAGGGGGACTGGGAAGGGGAGGAGGGAGGGAGTGAGTGACAGGTGGTTTGGAGTGATTTCAGTGGGAACACGGAATTGGAGAATACCATCCCTAAACCATGACAGTGAGAAAAAGGAGGATAAGAGCAAATATGAACAGCTACAAAAGTATTTGATCTCTAGAGTACAGGGAGTGAAAACACTACATTGGCTTATATATGAACATTTAAGTTAAATAATACAATGAAAGTGGCTGGAGGAGAGAGAAATCCCACAGCTGGGGAAGAATCTCTTTGGGCGTGACTATGGATGTAAAATGGGAATAAACAGAGGAGGGAAACCTTTACAGAAATAGAGAAAGAAAGCTGTTGGTGTCTGCCGAAGGTTTAGAAGTCTCTCTCCATCCCTCCTTCATCCCCTCTGGGACTGCCTCTGCCTTGTGGCCTCAGGTTTCGTTGCAGCCACTTTCAGTTCCTGACTGCCCTGTAGTCGGTGTGTCAGTGCTGAGCTGCCTGGCGGCAGTGCTGCTGTCATTGTGGTACGGGCTCTGCTCGCATCTGTCGTGGGGAGCACTTGAAGAGTTTCAGTCAGGGCCAAAAAGGAAAGAAGGAAATACAGTCCTGTTCCCAGCCAGGATCACCATGGAGCTGGTGGAGCATGCGGAGCTGGTTGCCTGCTGGTTGGGCTGGCTCAGGAGCAGCAAGTGCCAACAGGGCTGTGCTTGGCTTCAATAGCAACCGCTGCAGCATTGTTTGAAAAGGTTCTGACCTGGCTTTTGGAAGTGTTCACACAGGAGGTTTTAGTGATGGTGTTTGTCTTCCTCAACAGTTTGTATCTGAATCACCAAGCTATCTCCTTAGGAAGGCTGCATAGCATTTGTTTGCACCGAGTGCTGCTTGTGCCAGCAGAGGCAGGAGACAAAATTTCATTGAAAGACTTGTGCCTTGCCTTCTCCACAGAAATTCTGATACAGTCCCTCTTTTCCCTCTTCTTCCTACTTTTTTTGTATTGAAAACTTGTTGACCTTGATACTGTTCTTTCCCTGATGTTTGAAGTGAGGTAAAATGAAATCCTGGATTTCTCCTGAGTAGTAGAAAATGTGTCTTGGCTAGGAATACAGATCTGCCCTTCTCTGGGTTTATTTTGAACAGGAATCAAGTCATCCTGAGATCTTGCACAGAGTCATTCTTGAAAAATTCCCTTTTCCATGCATGTGAACAAGGTACCTGGTATGATTACAAGCCATTGGTAACAGCAGCTGTAACTGGCTGTGGCTGGTGTCATGCTGATGGTGAAGCAATGAATTTTTTTCTGGTATTTGCATGAATATTTTTCTCATGTACATTGGGTGAATCTCATTGGCAGTTTCCAATGTCATGGGTGTTTTTGGAGAGAAAAAGATAACATCTGTCTTACTCTGAGTCTGTGGAATCTTGCACTTGAAGCATGAAATGAATGCATGCTAAATGCAGGGGGAGTAAACGATAGCTGGCTGAAGTGTGTGTCATTCCCCAGGAGCTCTGCTGGCACAGACAGGCAGCAGCTTGGCTCTCACTGCTGAATGAAGTTACAAAGGTACTGCTCGGCAAGGGGATTAAGAGAGACTGTCTTAACAAGTCCAGCCAGCAAATAAAGCCTTTGCATTTCAAATAGGTGAAATACTAAGACTAATTGAAGGAAGGGATGGATCCATGTCCAGAGCATCTTAATGGAGCCTTAGGTCCCGCCCTCTCAGTCGGGAGTTTCTTTTTCTGGCAGACTACGGCAATGGTTTGGGTGAGAACTGGATAAAATGTTTGGACTGAAGCTTTCCTGTCTCCCTCCCAGCCTGTGCCAACAGCACTGGCTCAGGTTGACCGTGAAAAGATTTACCAATGGATCAATGAGCTGTCCAGCCCCGAGACACGGGAGAATGCACTGCTGGAGCTGAGCAAGAAGCGCGAGTCTGTGCCTGACCTCGCCCCGATGCTGTGGCACTCGTTTGGCACGATCGCAGCACTCCTTCAGGTGGGTCAGGCTCTCCGTGTCTTTATTTCATGGTGCGGCATCCGCATGTTGCAGAGCTTGAGGTGGATCTGGGGAGGAGCTGGTGGGATCCTTTATTGCCACTGTTTGGGAGTATGATCTTTGTTGGCTCATGTGGTGAGGGGGACAGATGAAGATTGGAATGCATTGCTGTGACTCCTTGTCAAATTGACTCCGACCCAGCTCTGCCCTTGCCTGGGCAGCATGGTGCTGCCATGTAACTTGAAAGTGATGCTTGGTGAAAGCAGACTGTTATCTGCTGTCACTGCACTTCCTTGCCAGGCAAGTGCTTTGGTATAGCTTTCTGATATTTTCCTCCTTTAACTTTCCACTCTGTTAATTTTTAGGAAATTGTAAATATTTATCCATCAATCAACCCTCCAACTTTGACAGCCCATCAGTCCAACAGAGTCTGCAATGCTTTAGCTCTCCTACAGTGTGTTGCATCACACCCTGAAACAAGGTAAGTGTTTCCAAGTTGTGCAAGTTTTCTGAGGTGTTGTCTGACCTCAGCCTGTGTGTTTGACTTTAGAAGCACTTTAGCTGCTTTCTCCTTTTTTGCTTGAGAGAAGTGAAACAGACAACAGAGCTGATAGATAGGCAGCTGCCGGCTGCTTTTACTTGGATTATCAGGATGGCAGCTTTAATTGTCCTAAATGCATTGCATTCCCTGGATCATCCTGAGATCTTGCAAATTCCCAAAACATTGGGTTGTGGCAGCTTCTGGGAGGTAAGCCAGAGCTAAGGGTACCTCTGTGTGCAAGGATCTTTGTTTAAATGAGCTTACAATTATTTAGACAAGCAGCTTGGTTAGAGCATGGTGTTAATAATGCCAAGGTTGTGGGTTCTATCCCCACATGGGCCATTCACTTAAGAGCTGGACGCCATGATCCTTGTGGGTCTCTTCCAGCTCAAAATATCCAGTGAAATAAAAAAAGAACTCCTTAAATTTCAGCTTACAGTTATTTAGACCAGCTGTTGAAAGGGTGGAATGAACAGGACTGTACTTCCCAGGCAAGTATGAGGCAAGGGAGCAATAGCAGAGCCATTTTTGGAGTCCTCAGCCACCGTCTGACTTAATGTTTTCTCAATCTGTGCCCAGCCCATGTCAGTAGGGAAAAATATGATGTTGGTTCAGCCAAAATCAGTAGCTAAAACTCAGAAGGAAACTACCCAGAGGGCCATAATCTCATGCTTCTGTTACTGCTGAGCAGCGGCATAGCTGAAGTTGCTTTTGAGCTGCTGCAAAGCAGTGTTAAGCAGCAACCCTCCATGAGATGATATCCAAAGAAGTACGATAGTTTTACATGACTCACCTTTATGTTTAAAGTTTGAAAACTGAAAATGGAAGAAGTATTTTGGATGATTGTGCAAGAGAGCTTCCCTCTGTTAGCAGAGCAATCTTTCAGCATTCTATCTGCGATCTCTATTTTTCAGTACTGCCAGAAGGCAGTGTGAGGACTCTTGGGGAAAGGTGTTTTTGCACATTTAAACTCTGGTGATGCCTAAAGCTCAGCCAGTCTGTATTTCTGACAGAGGCTTTGCACTGGCGTTGTGGCTGACTGTCCTTGCCGCTGGGAACCTGCAGGGTGAAATGCAGCAGTGAATGTACAAAACAGAAGGTCTGGGAGGCAGGAGGAGGTAATAAAAACAACAGGGTGTGCTCAGTTCCTGGTCAGCTGAGGCAGGAGTGCAGGTAACTGGCAGCTCAGGTGTTAGGTTTTGTGCTGTGCCCCAGTGCAGGGTTTGCTTCGTGCCTTTCCATCAGAGAATTAACTGTTACCCACTTTTGAGGAGTAGTAGCAATGGGGTCCATCAGGAATAGTCTGGGGCTCTGTGTTATAATACTGGATTGTGTGCTTACTTCTTCTTCCTTGTTGGTTACACTGTGTGTTCTCTCTTTCCTGCAGATCAGCCTTTCTGGCAGCTCATATTCCCCTCTTCCTGTACCCCTTCCTGCACACAGTCAGCAAGACCCGTCCGTTTGAGTACCTGCGGCTCACGAGCCTCGGAGTCATTGGTGAGCAGCCAGACTAATGCTGGAGCACTGATCTCTTGCTGAGTTAGAGCAGCTCATGCTGTGGGCGTAGAGACTTGCATGACCAAAGTCAGAGGTCTCTTGTTACTGGGATTTTCCAAGTCCTGTAGCAGTAAGAGGAGGAGCTGCTCCTTTTCCATTGTGGAGGCAAGCTCCTCTTCCTTTTCACTTACAAAAAACCCACTCAAGTCTAAATGTGTTGCCAAAAATATGTTTCTGTGAGTACAAGCACCTGCAGACTTGTTGTACCTTCACCCTCAGCCCTCCCAGCTGGACACTGGGATGGGTGGGTGCAGGCTGGACTTTCTTTGCGTTTCTGTCATTGATTGACTTGGGTGTATTTTCCCTGTCTCCCCCTTATCCTGTTTTTTTTTCTTTTTTCTTTGTTCTTTCTGCCCAAATAATTTTTCTCTCAATGCATAAACAGTCTTAAAATGTTTTAAAATGCATTTCTTCCTCCCAGAGGTTGCTGTGGGTGCCGTGATCCTCTTGTGTTTGTGTTCCTACTGAGGGAGAGTCAAGAGTGCATCCCCCTTCTGAAAAATAAACAACCCCCAAACCCAGCTTGATTACTTTTACCCTGCCAAAATGATTTCTTCCCCAGCCATGTGCTGCAACATGTTTAGGATGACAGTTGCTCTGCTTGCCATTCAGACTGAATGGTTTCCAGGGAGGGCAGAGCACAGGCCCTCTTTGAAAGATGAGATTTTTTGAAACAGCTTATCATTTACTGATTTTGGGTTTTGTTTTTATTTCAAGGGGCCTTGGTGAAAACTGATGAGCAAGAAGTGATAAATTTCTTATTGACAACAGAAATTATCCCCCTGTGCTTACGCATTATGGAGTCTGGCAGTGAGCTCTCCAAAACGGTACCTTTTTTTTTTTTCGTTTTAATAAAGACACATGGTTGTTCATCTCTGACTGACCAGGCAGCCAGTGCCCTGCAGAGTTGGCTTCTGTGCTGTTGCAAATGCTGGGAGAAGTCTGGGTGGAGTTTTCACCTCCTTAAATACCAAGCAGACCAAGATCCGAGGCTGCCTGCATGGCCTGGCAGTAGTTGGCATCTTATGCAACCTGCATCCAGTCATCTTGTACACTCTGCTTTGTGTCCATCTCTTTTCTTTAGCCAAAGATGTCAGGCATTGTGTACTGTCCTGCATTTTCTTTTGGCTTTTAACTGTCACTGAGTAAAGCATTTGCTGCCTGCTGGAAGGCTTTTCAACTCTGGGGCTGACTTGAAAAGAGCACCACACAAAGGGTGTCCCTTTTCAGGGTAGATAAGTTGTTTACATGCTTTGTTTTCTGCTTTCTCCCCATTCTAGGTTGCTACGTTTATTCTCCAGAAAATCCTCCTGGATGACACAGGGCTGGCATATATCTGTCAGACTTATGAGCGGTTTTCCCATGTTGCCATGATACTGGTAAGATTATTTGTTTTTAAAGCATTTATATCTAAAAAAGAAAACATTATGCTGTAGCAGCCAGCTTCTTCAGCAACTACTTTACTGCTGTCTGGCTGGAGCACAGGATTAGGGAGGTAAATCATTCCTGGGCTAATTGCTTGTGGCACTGTAGCTCTGCTTCCATGTTTCCTTTGTATACTTCTGGTTTGCACGCTAAGAGAACACATTAGTTGTGATATACTAAGTCCCCAAGACAAGACAGGTAAACCTCTCCAGAGACGAAATCAAGATTTTCCAGGGTTGTGGATGTTTCTGGTTGTTGGTGGGATGTGAATTTATTTAATTTTATGTAAGAATTAATACACAGTTCAGCTCATGGATCTGTGTCCCATTCCTGTCTCTCACAATATGTTTAAAGAGCAGGGCAGGTATATATGATACTTGTCCTCATAACAATCTCACAGCTGCCAGCTACTTTCAGCTTTGGATTTCTGGGGCCACTTGTGGGGTTTCTGTGTAGTAACCGCCAGTGTTTATCCCATCCACCCCTTGAACCTATGGAAACCTTTTGCACTCACAGTGTCTTTGACCAAGGAGTTTCACGGGTTTCCTGTTTGCTGCATGGAAGGCCACCCTCATTTTTTTTCCTTTCTGAATCTGGCTCCTACTAGCTGCTGCATATGCTCTAATTTTTTGCGTTGGAATACAGAGAGAGCAAACAAGTTCTGTCCATTCCCTAATCCCTGTAAAGGACAAGTTTGGGTACTCAAAATTTGTTTATCCCACGAGTAATAGCCCCGACTTGAGCTTTATCTTTTTGCTTGCCAAGGGGAATACAAATCTACCCTGGAACAGCTATTGCCATGCTTTTGTGTGCATTTGTTTGCTTTTTAAAGGGTGGTCTCAGGAGAACAAAATGCAGCAGTAAGTTAAGCACTTAGCAATGCTGGTTCTCTGACTAAATGTTAACATTTTCATTTGGGATATTTCCTTGTCTGTTCTCGCAAATGTAAAGAAAACATTGCCTCCTGTTCGCCCACAAACAGCAAAATATGAATGATTTTTAGCTGGTGTTCCTAATATCCAATGTGATGTGATTTTTGCATTCAAAAGGATCAGCTTTGGTGAAAATACATCTCACTCGGACTAAGGTGAAGGATTCAATTAGAAACTCTGAGGTAGGGGAGGGAAGAAGACCATGCCATTCCCAGACATGAATTCTTCTTTGAACACACAAGGATGTGGGTGTGTAAAGCTGTGTTAGCATGTATAGTCCCACCAATGGGTGAAGCACTGGCAGGATCAATGTTCCATAGTGAAAGAGACGAAGATGAAAATGTTCACAGACTTCTTTGTTTGTTTCAAAAATCAGGATAGTGTACTCCTGTCTAATGAGGGTGATGATTTACTTTCATGTCTGCTGATAACTGAGTAAGATGTCACACAAGTATTATATGCTTTTAAAAGAGCAAGTTAGTATTTTTCATCCAGGAGCTCTCTGAGGAACTTGTGGTTATTTATTTTGAAGAAATATTGCTATCCTGGGGAATTGCTAAGAACAGGAAGCTTGCGAAAGGGCAGATGAGGGGAACCTGCTAATTGCCAACTGCCAGGATATCCCAATGCAGGTGAATTTGGCTAATGGGGAAAATGGTTAGTGCTAGCCAATATAGTTTACAGGAAAAAACCCAACTTGTTGGGCAGATGTGACTGACTCCTAAATACAAGCCAGCAGTCTGTTAAATTCTTCAGAGCAGGTGTGTGAAGGCATCCACATGGCTTGCTCATCTGGGCACGTTCACAGGTGCAGCCATGTGCAAAGTCCTGCTTAGTGTGAGAAACAGAGACTGGGCTAGGAAGATCTATCTGTCTGTGCCTCGCTTCCCTGGAACAGCTTCATGAGGGATATAGCAGAAAGAAAAAATACACTGCTTGGATGCATGCTAAGACCAGATAAGGATCTTGCTACACGTGGTGTGGGTGAGCCCAGTCCTATGGCCTGGCTTTTCAGGGTATTGCTATTGTCTTAAAAGGATGTTGAAGTGAAGGGAATGCATATGATAACAGGGCGTGTTGCAGAGCTTGGGAACACACCTCATGGAGTGACGCAGCCTGAGGTTATCAAAGTGTTTGGCATGTGTCTGTCTTCCATGAGGGGGAAACCCCAGGTTCTCTTTAATCTCACAAAGAGTTGCCAAGCAGTCCTAGGAAGGTAAAAACCAAACAGAAAGGAGATGAGCTTTCCCTGAGCTGCTGGGAAAACGCTTCCCAAGTCATGGCGAGCTGCTCTTCTCAAAGGCATCTTGGTAAGCAGCACCAGGCTCCGTGCAGGGCTACCTAGATAAAAGATAATGGGCTGTGCTGCGTGGGAAGCCAGAGTGAGTGATTTAATGATCTTTCCCAGTTTCTGCTGATTGTGAAGCTGTTCTTTTAAAGTCTTTAACTGGTGGCACTGGCCTCTGTCAAACAGGGTAAAATGGTCCTGCAGCTCTCCAAGGAGCCATCGGCACGGCTGCTGAAACATGTTGTCCGCTGCTACCTTCGCCTTTCCGATAACCCCAGGTAAACATTTTAGGAGTTTGGGCAGGGGCTTCTCCTGTGCCCTTGGAAGCACAGTTCTTCAGTTCTCCACAGTGCCCACCTGGGGGGAATCAAGGTTCCTGGTCTCCCAGCCTTAGCTCGGTGTGGAAGAGGGGTGGGGTTTTTGCTTTGATTTTTTTATTGTTAGTCACAGGAGCTTTTATGGTACATGGGATAAACAGTGACTGCTGGGGGCTTGTGCAAATTCCAGCTGTGCAGGTTACTACTGCCTGAGCTCAAATGTAGCTTGAACAAGATACAAAGGAGGGCCTGAGGTGGAAGGTACACTATACTCTCCCTGTTCTGCACCAGGCAGGCTGTTAGCAGTAGACAAAATTCAGCTGAGAGAATACAAACTGATCTCCTGCTGACCAGTAGCTCTGCCCAAAGCTTGCTGGGTGTGTATTTGTTGCCTCAGCCTCTCCTGGCATCGCATCACTTTTCTGCTGGGTGTCGGGGTGCAGGGACTGCTCGGCAGGGTTTAGTGTGAGGGGTGGGAGCTGTGCTGGCTGGCTGAGTGCCACCTGCTGTGGTGCTGCTGCTCAGTGCTTTCCTTGGCTGGTTCTGCCAGGGAGACCTCCGGGCAAAGGAACGCTGTGTCCCCAGTGGGGTTTGCTCCCCTCTTGCCCCTGTGAGTTTATTTGTTGGGCCCCGTTACTTGTCTTTTGATGTAGGGCACGTGAAGCTCTCAGGCAGTGCCTTCCTGACCAGCTGAAGGACACCACCTTCGCCCAGGTCCTGAAGGATGACACCACCACAAAACGCTGGCTGGCTCAGCTCGTCAAGAACCTGCAAGAGGGTCAAGTCACTGACCCACGGGGCATCCCTCTTCCTCCGCAATGACTGCTGGGGGAGGTCGGGCACTGGGGAAGAAACAGCTCAGGTTTACAAAGAACCAGGAACAGGTGACCTCTTCTGCAACAAACTGGGCACGCCAGCTGGCTGCCGGCCTGTCGGACCATCCCACCCAGCCAAAGGGCTGCTCTGTAGCAGTGCAGCAAGCCTCCGGGGATCCCAACACCAGCAAATGCTGACACTACAGCTTCAAAAAAATCAATAAAAAGAATCTGTATAGATCCCAGTCTCACCGGGAGGCTTGGGTGGCATCTCTTCCCCCACCTCCAGTCACGGGGTGGTGCAGATGTCCGCTCTTCCAGCAAGCTCAGCCTCCGCCCAAGTGGTGCGTGACACCAGGTATGCACGCCACGTCCCTCCAGTTCCTTGTCACTTCTTGTTTACATGTCTGTTTAGATGAGTGAACTGAATAAAAGCTGATCCAGTTGCTTTATCCCCTCCTAATACTGCTACTCAGCTGCAGGTAGCCCAGGGACAGCTTTTTTCCCTGCCAGCACATCCTTGCTCCTGGCTCTGCATCCGGCTGGCACAGTGAGCTTCTCTCTCCTTTCCTTTGGTGTGGAGCAAGTGGCTGGAGCCAGGCCACTGCAGTGCTTGCCCCAAGAGGAGGGGTGAATTACTTGCAGTGAACCCATGCGCCATAAGCTTGCTTCCCAGGGCTCTGGGGAAGGAGACAGCAGGATTGTGGCTCTTGTGCTGTAAATAGTGCGCTGCCGCAGCTGACCAGCGGCCAGAGGCTGATGTGGACTGGCCTCTCCTCTAGACCTGGGAAGGCTGCCGGCTGGCTTGAAGCTCAGTGGAGTGGCCGTGGAGCTCAGTGTGAGGGGGCACCTGCCTTGAGGTGGTGGGCAGGCCAGCGACTGATCCCCTGCCGCCTGCAGGCTCCAGGTATGCTTCCTTCTGCACCCGCTGCCCGCCAGGTGCCCCTCGGTCCTGTCCCCTCCCTCCCCCCTCCTCCCGCTCCTCTCTGCCAGCCAGGTGCATCCATTTCAGCTTTGAAACCTGCCTTGGCATCTGCCATGGCCCCACTGCAATTAAACTGGACCAGCAGCCACTTACCTGCTTCCCCTGTGCCGAGGGGCTAATGCGGCCGCAGCGGGCTCTCGGAAGCTGTGGAGGAGCTCCCAGGCTCTGCGGCAGCAGAGCCTGTTCTTGGCTGCAGGCAAGGCTGGGCAGCTACTTAATTTCTCCCCCCTCTTTGAGCAGCCCATTTTGCTGATCATCTGCAGTGTCGTGCCAACAGTGTCTTAAATC
Source organism: Dryoscopus gambensis (assembly GCA_013389985.1). Lineage (NCBI taxonomy): Eukaryota > Metazoa > Chordata > Aves > Passeriformes > Malaconotidae > Dryoscopus > Dryoscopus gambensis. Next base: position 93,885 of record WEIT01015036.1, on the reverse strand, counting down.
CCACTATTTCCCTTCCCTCCCCTAAGCCTTGCATAACAAGGGCAGAGCACAGCCTCTTCCTTGCCCTCGGGTTCTTGTTTTATAACCATTGCCTTTTCCCTCCTCTTCACCCTGACCTTGCCAGGGTGTGAAAATGCTTCTGTTTGGTTGATTTTTTTTTTTAATTTGGATTAATAAATAATAAAACCCCAGCCAGCACAGATTGCTCCTGGTCTGGTCTCTCGGGGGGGAGGGGGGGGGCAAGCGGAGCGGCGAGGTGGGGGCTTATTGCAGGTGGGAGGAGGGGTGGGATGTGCCGTATTGGGGATGTGAGCGGGGCAGAGTGACCTTTCCCAGTGGGAGCTGGCTACGTCCCTGTGGCGCCGCATCTCTTCTGGGGCAGGTAGTGGGAAGGGGATACCGCTCTGTTTTGCTTTGCAGGAAGGCAGCACTCGCTGCCTCCCCGCAGCGTCTTTGCAAGCGCTGCCGCCCTCCCCCGGCGTCCAGGTCTGCTAGAGCATCGCCCACCCGAAAGTTTAGTCCCTGTCCCGCACCCCTTGCTCCCCGCTCGGCCTGCCCTAAGACTGCCCCAGCTTGGATCCCCATGGGAGTTCTGCCCCAGGATGCTCAAACTGTGCCCTGCTTTTTGGGTCCCGCATCGCTTCCAGCTGAAGCGTTCCGTGAGCGCCCGTGGACCACCGCGTCCTGGAAAGGACAGGGACACAGTGAGGACGCTCTGTGGACGGGGAGATAGGGCTGTGCTGGGTGCAAGCGGGTCTGGGGACAGACAGGCTCAACCGGAGCATGGGAATGGGGGCTCGGTCCCAAACGAGGGGAGCTGCAGGGTGCTCCCAACCCTGCCGGCCCCTACACCGCCTTCTCTACCCGCCACCCCCTCCGCCTCGGGAGTGGCGTGACCTTAATCCGAAGCGACCTTGNCGGCGGTGGAGCACCGGCGGAGCGGAGCGGAGCGGAGCGGCCACGGAGAGCCGGTAAGGGGCTGGGCGTCCGGTCCTCCGCGAGTAGCCGGGGGTCCTGCGCAGGGGAGGGGGCGGCGGCGGGTACGGGGCTGCGACCTCCAGGCTCTGGGACCCCCAGGCTCTGGGACCTCCTGTCTCGGGCTGCGCTGCCCCGGAGCGGCTGCACGGTTGGAGTGGCGCGGGGCAGGAGGAGAAGTGCCGACGATTTTGTCTCCTTTGCCATAAAGCGTGATTCGTCCCCTGAGCCCCAGATCCCTTGGGGTTTGCCGCCCTATCCCGGAGCCCCTTCTCTGTTCCCCGCCTCGTCTCCAAGCCGTTCTGCCCCCGTCCCCTGTTGGCTGAGCAAAGCCCTAGGACACGGGCAGTTTGTAAGCACACCGGGACAGCAAGGTGTGGGGGTGCCTGAAGGGGGGTGCGGGGTCATCCCTCTCTGATCTGGCACGGTCATCCGTAAGGTGGCATTTTATTCTGCCGGGGGACTCCGCACTGGGGACCGCTCACACTCGCTGGCCCTCCAGCTCTGCTGGGGCCTGTCACCAGCAGGAGAGACGCTGGGATGGCTCAGAGTGTGCTGGGGTAGCTGGGGCTGTTCCTGGCAGCAGGCAGCTGCCCTGCGGGAAACTCTCGGGTTGGGTTTCTCCACACCCTGGCTCTCATCCCGCTTGGCTCAACACTGTAACTCAGACTGGGGCAAGGGGGCCTGTGTGGGGCCAGGCTGTGATGGGCTTGTGGCATCCCTCACACAACAGGACAGAGCAGGACAGATGTGTCCTTGTATCCACATGCCTTTCCTCGTGCTTCCTTGTGCTTCCTTATGCTTCCTTGGGCTGGAAGGGATCATCCTTTCTTTGCTGTATTTATGGGGAAGGCACTGCTCCGTGGTTGGGACTGGGCATGCTTGGGCCCTGCTGGGAGCCTGGAAGGGCTGGCCCTGGGGGAGAAGTTTAGCTCCAAACTCTCAGTGTGGTTATGGGCCCAAGGGCTGCAAGCTGCTCCCCTGCACACTGCCACCTCGTACACATGCATGGCAGGGTGCCAAGAGGACAGAACTCTTGGTGGCACTGAGCCCATCTCTGTCCCAGTCCAGCATGCCTCCCTGCTTCTCCAGCCCTGGTGCCTCTTCCTCCACCCCAGCTTCCCTAAGACACGCTCATCTCCCTCATCTGCTGCGGCACAGGGGCTGCAGGGCAGGTGAGCACCTGGAACTGTGGCCCTGTGAAGTGGCTGCGCCAAGGCTGGGCACTGCTGGAAAGCAGGAGGGTGCAGGCAGATGGGTGACTGGGGTTGTCCCCCCTGGTTCCCTGAGGGCCGTGGGGTGCAGGGGCTGAGAGCGTGCTGCGGGGGGGGGATGGGAGGCACTCCTAGAGCTGTGCTAGCCAGCACCAGGGCACTCACTCTGCAGGACACAAGAGGAGCACAGGGCTACCCCCCATTTTTGGGTGCGGGCACTCCAACACCTGGGCCAGTGGGTCAGTGCCCTGTGGGTTGGATGTAGTGGGTACAGGCACTGCAGCAAGTCCTTGCAGTCTGAGCCATGCAAGAAGGACCACTGCTGGGAAGGCACAGTCGCAGCACTGGGCACTACTGGGAAGCATTTGGGATGACACCCCAGCTACTCCGTGTCTCCAGCAACATGTGAGGTCCCCAAGAGTGGACAGGTGGTCCCTATGTGGCCTCGGGACAGCCAAACTGCCACAGCATCCCCCACAACTAGGTTGTCTCCCAAGAGCAGAGCCACAGCTCTGGCCAGTGCTGTTCTGCCCTGCTGAGCCACACTGAGCAGGGGATGGCTGCTGTCTGGCCCGAGAGCCCACAAGGGTCTGGCAGTCGGGCTTGGCAGCTGCCTGAATGCTGACAGCACCGGCTATTCCCAGCCCTGCATCACCGGTGTCTGTGCTGAGTCAGGGGCCTAGGGCACAGCTGTCACCCCTGCACCGTGGCACAGAGCCCTTTGCTCCAAGGGACCCTGGGTCCCCTCCTGCACCCAAATCCCAGCCCACCAGCTGCTGCATCCGCTCCTCCAGGGCCCAGCTTCAGCACCTGGGTGGCAGGCACATCCAGTGATTTGTCAGCGTAATTAAAGTCTCAACAGCCTAATCAAGGTCTCATTGTCCAGTAGTATTTATAGTCCCACTCACTGCAGTGTGCTCCCTGTACAGCTGTGAGTGCAGACACTGCCTGGGGTGCTGGTATTCCCTGGGGAGAAGAAGCTATGGGAGCTGAAGGTCACTGCTCTGTGTCCCCTTCCTTGCTATCACATCTGTGCCTCCTCCTTACTTTCAAGTTTGCTGGTTGGGGTCATTTCCTAGGTGATGGAGGCTCTTCTTGGGCACCGTCAGAACAGTTTTTTGTGGTTTCAGGGGCTGCTTCTTAGCTGGGAGCAGCAACCTGGGAGGAGCAGGGCTCTGCTGGTACCCACTGGGCTGTGGGGCATCAGCGCTGGCAAGTTTTTCTGTTTTCCACCAACACCTTTTGAGCTCCGGCTTCCCGGTAACACAGATTAATATTTCATGAGTATGGCGGTGTGAACTCGACACTTAAGGAATGCAATGACCTAGCAGGAGACAGACAGAAGTACACTCAGATGTGGGTGGGGGCACACACACCTCGCACACACGTGGGTATAGCTGGAGCCCACTCGGTGGGACCTGGGCACAGCATGAGGGTCCGACCTTGCTTCCCCCAGCCACTCTCTCTCTTCCCTCCCCAGCAGCTGCCAGCGTGGAGAAGGCAGAGCTATGGCATCGCTGCTGTGCAACGCCCGTGAGTGCTCCAGCAGAGGATGGGTGCAGGGCAGGGCATTGGGCCATCTGGATTTATGCCAAGGCAAATCTGGCTTCTGGGTTGAGCTCACCTTGCTGCACTCAGAAGCATACCTACCCCACCACGGCCATTGGGATTTGGGCTTGGAAGCGCCAAGGGTGGATGGGAAGGGTTGATGGGGAATTACCTTGTGCACCTCTTGTGGTGGAGGGAGTTTGTTTCTGGTTCGTCTCTCCTCCCTCACTGATTGAGGAACCATGTGGGATCCCAGAGGTGAGAGAAAGCAAAGTAGCAGGGCGCAGCGCCTGGATACCCCCGCTCTCGGTGATGCAGCCCGTGCTGCCCCCAGGCATCCAGCTCACAGACACGCTGGAGCAGATGCAGCAGGGGACCCTGATGCGCAAAGTCAAGTCCAAGAGCTGGAAGAAGCAGCGTTACTTCAAGCTGCAGGAAGACTGCATGACCATCTGGTACCAGTCCAAGAGGACTGGCAAAACTGAGTCTGCCTGTGAGTACCAGCTGCTCTGTGTTGGCCATGAGGCCATCAGTAGGTTTCAGAGTGAACAGGCATGTGAAGGTATGGAGATTCTTGGGCCATGCTTCCTAAGGGTGCTGGGGCATGGGGTGAAGAAAGGCTCCGCATGTGTGATCTCTTCTCACGCACACCTCTCCATGAAACATCCTGCCCCCAGCAGAACCCATGGGTCGAAAGGCTGAGTAGAAATTGCAGCTGCTACAAATGGAACCTCTGGGATGCCCGTGCAGGAGTAAGCAGGCAGAGGGGCAGATGGATGACTGGCTGACTTGATAGCCCAATGGTTAATGGATAGATGACTAGCTCAGTGGGTGGATGGATGGATGGATGGAGTGGAAGAATGGAAGGATAGATGTCTGTGGGCGGTGCCCCTTGCCCTGCGGTCCTTGTCCCCTACAGACAGGCCTCCCCTCCCTCTGCCCCAGTCTCCATCAGCGATGTGGAGACGGTGCGGGAAGGGCACCAGTCGGAGGTGCTGCAGAGCGTGGCCGAGGAGTTCCCCCCTGAGCGCTGCTTCACCATTGTCTTCTACGGCCGTCGCGGCAACCTGGACCTCATTGCTGGCTCAGCGGAGGAGGCACAGTGCTGGGTCCAGGGCCTGCGTCAGCTCATCGAGGTGGCCACCACCATGGACCAAAGGGAGAAGATAGACCAATATCCTTCCTGAGAGCATCACTCTGCCCCCCACACTCATTGCTGATCATCCCCCAGGCCCTGCATCTTCAGCCTTGCCCCAGCATGTGTGCAGCTATTCTAGGTCTCACCATCTGCATCGGTGCAGGGGACAGGAAAAGGAAAAGATGCCCTCTGATACTCCCCAGCCCCATTTCTCATAGCCAAGGTCCTTTCCCTTAACATTTGCCCTGGTTTCTTGCACATGGATTCGTGACTGGTTCCAGAAAGCTGACAAGAATAAGGATGGGCGCATGAACTTCAAGGAGGTGCAGCGTCTCCTGAAGATGATGAACGTGGACATGAACGAGGATCATGCCCTGAGGCTCTTCCAGGTAAGCACTGCACCTGAGAGGCTGGAGGAGCTGGAGAGAGACTGGAAGGGCTGGAACAAGCTGTACTACACCTCCTTGCAAAAGGATCCGGTCACTTTCTTCCACCCATCCATCCATCCATCCATCCATCCATCCATCCATCCACCCATCCATCTGTTTACCCAAACAAACACACATTTGTTCATTTATTTGTTAAACTAACCAGCCAAGGCAGCTCTTCCTTCCTCTCATTCATTCGTCCATCCAGCTGCTTATCTGTCTACCAAGCTAACCAGCCATGTGTTTTTTTATCCCTCCCTCCCTTCCATCCATCCATCCATCCATCCATCCATCCATCCATCCATCCATCAGTCCGCCCAACCAGCTCTCCATCTGCCCATTCATCCATTCCCACATTAATTGATGCCTGCCACTGCCACTGGTATGGGGTCTCTGGGGTGGGAGAATTCCCCCACAGCACCTTGGGTGGCCAAGACACCCCGTTTTGCCCCACCTGGGTGCTGCGGAACCTCCCTTGCAGGATGCCGACAAGTCAGAGTCGGGGACACTGGAAGGCGAGGAATTTGTACTCTTCTACAAGGCTCTCACGCAGCGTGAGGAGGTGCTGAGCCTCTTCCAGGAATTCTCTGAGGATGGGAAGAAGCTGACACTGCTGGAGCTGGTGGATTTCCTGCGGCAGGAGCAGCTGGAGGATGAGGGCACAGAGGAGCTGGCCATGGAGCTCATTGATAAGTATGAACCATCGGAGACAGGTGAGAGCTGGCTCAGACATCAGCTGTGCTCTGCATGGGGGCAAGGAGGGGTCACAGACTCACAGTCCCATGGCAGGAGCATTCCCAGCCCCATCCTGCTGTGAGCGGGCACAAGAAGGCTCGCCAAGGTGTGATCTGGGTGCAGTTCCCCTTTATGTGGGCCGTTCCTGGACCATTTTGGTGTAGAAGGTTGACCACCCAAGGTGTACAGGCTCCAGCTTTGGGGTCCACTGCCCATCTTTCCCTGCGTCATCTCTTTCTGTGCCCCAGACTCTGGCAGCACCTGTGCCCATGAGTTTGGGGATTCCAGGAGCCACCAGCAGCCCTGTTTGCTCCCATTCTGCTTCTTCCATGTCCCTGGCTGTTGCTGAGCCTCCCCTTGTGCCTGCAGCCCGGGCTCGCCATGTGCTGAGTGCTGATGGGTTCCTCATGTACCTCTGCTCCCCGGAGGGCTCCATCTTCAACCCCCAGCACCGGGCGCTGTGGCAGGACATGAGCCAGCCACTCTGCCACTACTTCATCTCCTCCTCCCACAACACCTACCTGATAGAGGATCAGATCCGGGGCCAGAGCAGCATCGAGGGCTACATCAGGTAAAGGGACTGCTCCCTTCCAGCCGCCCTCCAGTACCCTCCCACCCCAGTGTCATGTCCTGAGCAGCTCCATAGGGTAAACCCCAGAAGCTCCTTTGCTCCTCTGTGGTCCAGCACTCCTCTGGCCATGCCCTGCATGCAGCAGCATCCCCACTCTTGGTGGGTGTCCCCTGGTCCCTTAGGGGTGACACCCATGGGCAGAGGGGAGGGCAGGGAGCTGGTGCCCTGGCTGAGTGCAGGGTTCCAGGGGTGACAACCCACCCCCAGGGCTCTGAAACGGGGCTGCCGGTGCCTGGAGGTGGATTGCTGGGACGGGCCAAATGGGGAGCCCATGGTGTACCACGGCCACACCTTCACCTCCAAGATCCCCTTCCGGGAGGTGGTGAGCACCCTGGGGAAGTACGCCTTCAAGGTAAGGCACCCTTCCCCAGGTGCTGGTGGTCATGGGTGGTCCTCGGTGGGCGAGGATACGTGGTAGTGGTGGGTCCCTGGAGGCGGAGCGGTGCTGAGGCTCACACACCTGCTGGTGATGCAGCAGGACTGGCCACACTGCGGGAGAGGAGGGTGGCTGTGTCACTTCCTGGGGGACAGAACTGGGGGGTCTGACCTACAGCCTGCACTGTGCTGTGCCAGGGGGTGGGGGCTCACCAGACATGGTCTGTTGGGGGTGTGGGGGTGAGATGGGATGTGGGGGATACTGGGGGATCTGAAGGGTATGAAGGTCTCAGGGCAGAAACAGACACAGGGGGCTCCATCCTGGCACTGATCAGGCCTGGATGAAGCCCTTGTGAGAGCTCACCAGCCCCACCAGGGCTGATCTCCAGCTGTGCATGTTGCTCCTCAGACCTCGGACTACCCGGTGATCCTGTCCCTGGAGAACCACTGCAGCATGGAGCAGCAGGAGGTCCTGGCCCAGCAGCTCAAGGACATCCTGGGGGAACAGCTCCTCACCACTACCATCGATGGGCACATCCCCACCCAGCTCCCATCCCCAGAGGTAGAGACAGAGCACAGCTGTGCAGGGCATCTCTGTCCTGCCTGAGAGTGGGGTAAGGAGGTGGATCTGCTATTCAGAGAATAGGCCAACCTGTTCCAGCACTGTCCTGTTCCACTGGAGCATTTGAGGACCCTGGGGGTGGGTGTCCTCATGTTCACAGTGGTGCCAAGGCTGTCCCCAGGCCTGTCTCCCCATGCCCTGCAGAATCAGAGAGCAGGGAAAAACCGTCCTACCCCATCCCCTCCTGAGTGCTGAAGGGAGCTGGTCGTGCTGGCCTCCAGCAGTGCGGGATCCCAGGGGACAGGGCCCATGGAGGCGCTGGGTAGCCCAAGGTGCTTCTCTGTCCCCAACCACACAGGAGCTGAAGCACAAGATCTTGCTGAAGGGCAAGAAGATTGGGCGGCTGGAGGACACCCTGAATGGGTCAGGGGATGAGGCGCCTGATGTGTCTGACGATGACAATGGGGCAGAAGCAGAGGAGGAGAGGCGCAGGGCAAAGGTAAGTGGCCCGGGCTGGGGGACCAGCTGGGAGTGCTGAGCCCCTGGACACAGCTATGAGCTGTGGTGACATTCTACTGCATAGAGGAGGGACGGAGACTGCAGAGACAGCACCAGGCAGGGAGGACAGCCCTTTCTGCCCCTGGCCATGCCAGCCCCCTCTTTGTTGTGGTGGCAACATATTGGAGGTCCCCTGCTTGCTCTGTTCCTGGCAGGAAGGCTGCTCATAGTAGGGATGCTACCACCCACCAGCACACCTCTGGCTGCTCTGGTCTGCCCTGGCTCTACAGCCCCTGGCCTGGGTGAGTGCTGCTGGGTGGTGCTCCCATCAGATGGGACCCAACATGGCTCTGCCTTGCAGAAGGACAAGGAGAGCCTGGCACAAGCATTGTCCGACTGTGTCATCTACTGCAAGAATGTGCCCTTCCGGGGCTTCCAGGAGGCCCGCAGCCATTCCCGGCCCTCTGAGATCTCCTCCCTCTCTGAAGCCAAGGCCAGGAAGCTCATCCGGGATGAAGGTGAGATGAAGGGGGCAGTGGCACCGGGTGACTGGGACAGAGTAGAGAGGGCCTTATGGGTAGCGCCAAAGCCTCCAGACAATGGGGTTGCCTCCCTGTCTGGGGGAAACAGGGTGCTGTGGGGCTGTACTGTAGGGCTTGGCTCTGGTAGGCGATGAGGTTATTGGCTTAGAAAACAAGGCAGGACACCTGGATTCCTGAGCAGGGAGAGGGATGAGAATTGGTGGGTGTGTGTGCAGGTGGATGGATGGATGGATGGACAGATGGATGGACGGATGGATGGATGGATGGATGGGCAGTACATGTGCATGGCTGTGCAGGCCAGAGAATGACCCCACAAGTGGCCCTCATGCTCTGTCCCTAGGAAATGAGTTTGTTCGCCACAATGCCTGGCAACTGACACGCATCTACCCCAGTGGGATGCGGACCGACTCCTCCAACTACAGCCCCCAGGAGATGTGGAACGTGGGATGCCAGATCGGTACGGCCAGGGTGCAGCAGGGCTGTGGGCTGTGCCAAATGCCACCATCAACACCTGTGTTAATGCCAGCTCCAACCCCATCTGGAGCCAGGTCAGGTTGCCAGCTCTTGCGCTGCCCTGGGGGTGTCCAGGCATTAGTGCCTTATCCCCCTATGCAACCCCCCATCTCTGGGTATGGGGACAGGCTGGTTTTCAGCTCAAAGCAGGGCATGGTGCCTCCAAGCTGTTCTGAACCCTTTTCCCTGCCACCTCCCTCCAGTGGCCTTGAACTTCCAGACAGCTGGCACAGAGATGGACCTGTGTGACGGGCTCTTCAGCCAGAATGGCTGCTGTGGCTACGTACTCAAACCACCCTTCATGAGGGACAAGGAGACTCTCTTCAACCCTAGTGACCCCAGCAGCCGGGAAGGCCCCGGCCCCGTCACCCTGACAATCCAGGTACAGGGTGTGGAGAGACCCTGGGGAAGCTGTGACTGTCCTGGGGCTCTGTTGGTCCCAGACAGATGGGGATACTGTTGGGCAGTGTGCTGGAGCCAAGTAGCCTCACAGCAGATAGATCTGGCTGCTCCCCAGCCCCAGGGCAGCGCATCCCCTTCCTGCAGGTAATCAGTGGGCAGCAGCTGCCCAAAGTGGCCAACAGCAAGGAGGGAGCCATCATTGACCCACTGGTGCGTGTGGAGATCTACGGGGTCCCCGCAGACCAGGCGCACCAGGAGACCAAGCACATCGAGAACAATGGTGAGACCCACAGCCGTACCAGGGACCCTGGTGTGCCCAGGCACAGTCCCTGCTGTCCTTCACTCTCTCAGCACTTGCTCTCTCTTCCCAGGGTTTAACCCCCGCTGGGACGAGACGCTGCAGTTTCAGCTCCACGTGCCAGAGCTGGCCCTCATCCGCTTCGTGGTGGAGGATTATGACAAGACTTCCAGGAATGACTTCGTGGGTCAGTTCACCCTCGCCTTTGCCAACATCAAACCCGGTGAGTGGCTGCTGCCCAGTGGTTTTGGGGGCCCAGGACAGCCCCACAAGCAGATCTGGGGCTCAGCTGGGTACTAGAGAGGAGAGCAGGACTCCAGTTAGCCAGAATTTTGCTGTCCTTCCTGCAGGATATCGCCACATCCATCTCCTCTCAAAGGATGGCACCAGCATCCCACCCTCTTCACTCTTTGTCCATATCCGCATCACTGAGCCACCTGGCCCTGAGCAGGACTGAGCTCATGGGGTGAGCAGCACCCGGATGGAAGCCATAGAGCCAGCTCTGAGCAGCTGAGGCCACAGAGCCAACCACCTTGCCGCCCTCCTGTTGAGCTGTTTGTGTCATCCCTGTGTCATTGTTGCTGCTGTGACTCCCTTTGCAGTAGCCTCCAAGGGCTGGGAAAAAGCATTGACCTCCACTTCTCAGGATGCTGCTGCCCATGCACGAGCGTGGGGTCTATGCCCGTGCAGCTCCGTGCCCTGGCCTGCAGCTTGACTGTGGGGAGGAGGAGAGATTGTGTGTGGCCCAGCTCTGCCGCAGGGGCTGGTCCCCCCCAGCCAGGGGAGCAAGGCTGGAGCCCAGCAAACCCCAGGGCTGGGCACAGCTGGGAGTGGAGCTGGTCCTCACTGGCCCCTAATCCTGCAGAGCCCGATCACATCCCTTGGCCCCTACAGCCCCAAATTAACCCCTGTCCCAGCCTTTCTCTGTAAGCAACTTAATAAATTGTTCAGTGACAAACAGGTTCGGGTCTGGGTGCAGTGGTGCTGGGGAGAGAGGGGGAGCTGAGCTTGGGTTTGTGCTCTTTCTCTGTGGGCACCTGGCCCACTGTTCACGCAGGGGTTCCAAGCAGCCCAAAGAAATGGTATTAAAAGGAACTGAGCAATTTCTTTTATACAGTTGCGTATTTTACAACCCATATACATATATGCCTGTACACACACATATCTCTGCAGCAGGCCTGTGCCACCAGCGCCTTAAAGCAGTTGGGATTCAGCCTCACTGTGGTGTGCCATCCTTCTCCGCAGGGCACCCTTCTTCTTGCTCCACCCTCGGGGGCCCCTTGGCCTGGCTCTCCCTCTGCACGGTGTGAAGGTGGACGGTGTGCGTGCTGGGGTCCTTTCCCACCCCCTGGCTAGGGTCGACAGCCCCGTGCTCAGGGTGATGCCGCTGGATGTGTTTGATGACCTGGAACTTCTGCTTGGCCTTGTAGGGGCAGTAGCGGCAGAAGAAGGGATGCTCGTTGGTGTGCGTCAGGTAGTGGTGGCGCAGGCCAGCTGCCCAGCGGAAAGCCCGCCCGCAGGCGTTGCACACATAGGGCTTCTCCTCGCTGTGCTTCTTCAGGTGAGTCTTGAGGAGAAAGCGGGTCTTGAAGGCCTTGCCACACTGCTCACAGATGAAGGAACGGGCCTCCTGGTGCCGCGTCTCCTTGTGCACCCGCAGGGCGTCCGCGCGGTTGGTGCAGTACTCGCACTCATCGCAGCGGTATGGCTTCAGGCCTGTGGTGACACGGAAGGGGATGGCACTGGGATGGGGGCACAGTGCTCTCCAGTCCACGGCTCTCACCATCCCTCTAACAGAGCATCAGTCCCCAGGGACCTCCCCCTACATCCCATTTTGTTAGCAGGCACACCAAGATCCCCATTTCCAAGGCACCAAACAGTGCCTGGGGTCTGTGCCACCCAAACTTCCCTCCCACCTGAGAGCACCACCCCCACCCCATTAGCACAGGACAATGTGCTGCCCCCTAAATGTCCTCCTCCATCTCCAGCTGGGCCACTTGCAGAAAAAGAAGCATGGAGCCGCGGAGCAGCCCCAACACCCTCCCTGGTGCTCAACAGCCTGTCCTCAGTGGGCAGCACTCACCTGTGTGCTTTGTCATGTGGTACTTGAGCTGGTTCACCCACTTGCATTTGTAGCCACAGTCAGGGCAGAGGTATTTCCGCTCCTCCTTGTGGATCCGCATGTGATACTGGGCAGGAGGATAGGGTCAGGATGAGACCATGTTCCCTGCCCTGGGGATGTGCAGGGCTCTGGGGTGGCAGTGAGAGGCTCAAAGACAGCTCTGACATCTCCAGCTGCATGGGACAAGGAGGGCTGTGTGCTTGCTTGGCAGGCTATGGGCAAGGGGGATCCACAGCAGGGTCAGGATGAGATGCCTGTACTGTTGAGCTGCTCTGTCCCAGCCTGTGGATGGCATAGGCTTCGTTCCCCAGTTTGGTATGTAAGGCACAGTCAGGTTAAAAACCCAGCCCAACAGAGCTGAGCACATTGCACAGCCTCACCCAGGTGACCCCAGGGAGCTCCAGCTCAGCCTGGCCATTAAAAAAGTCAATACTTCTTTTAGCAAAGCCAGACTATTTTTCCCTCCATTACCCTATGCCTCCATCACCCACGCATTTTCTTTTCCAGGAAAAGCCCTTTACCACACATCAGGATGCTAATCACCTACAGCAATGAGGGCAGGGTCATGCTCTGCTTACAAGAAAGCTGGAGGTTTCCCTGCACTGTGTCTAACTGGCACCATAGAGCATGCTGAAGCCAGCAAGCAGCCAAACTTGGCTGTGAATGGTGCAAGGCTGCACCCAGAGAAAGCCAGAGATGTCAGCAGGAAAAGAAGTGAACTTAGACTGCTGCCCACCTTCTTGTTTTGTTAAAAGTCTCCCTTGCCCTTAAATTGCAACAGCAGAGATGAAATGTATTGTACTGACGTGACTTTTATCTGCTTGCCTCCTATTTCTATTTAGTATGAGCCACTGAACACAGAGGACAAAAACTCCCCGTGGGAACTTTTTCCCCAAAGCCCTGTGGCTGGATGCCCCTCGAGCCATGTAGATGCAGTAGGACACATTCTCAAGTAGAGCTCTTACCTTGAGACGTGAGGGGTCGGCGCAGGCATATTTACAGAGGTGGCACTTGTAGGGCTTCTCACCAGTGTGGATGCGGATGTGCCACGTGATCTTTTGCCTGTTCTTGGTGGTGTACTCACAGTCCGAGCACTTGTACACGCGGGTGCCCCCATGGCCCTTCATGTGCTGGTCAAACACAAGCTGGTGCTGGCAGGCGAAGTCACAGAAGGGGCAGTGCAGGGGTTTCTCCTGGGGGGCAGCCGGCTCGTGGCTCTCCACATAATGCCGCACCAGCTGCTGCCGCTCCTTGGCTGCAAAGCTGCACAGCTCACAGCGGTGGCTGAAATGCTGTGTCTTGTGCTCCTCCAGTGCCTCCCGGGTGGCGAAGGTCTCCTTGCACGTGCTGCACTCCAGGTGCGGGTGCTGCTTCTGCACGTGGCACTTGAGCGTGGCCTCACTGTGACACACGAAGTCGCAGCGTGGGCAGCTGTAGGAAACCTTCTCCTCGTGCCGTCGCAGGACGTGCTGCTTGAGGGCCGTCTCAGAACTGAAGCGAGCCTCACAGCGGGAGCAGCCGAAGTTGAGCTCGCCATGGTGGCAGCTGTTAACGTGGCGGGTGATGTCATTCTGCAGGTAGCTGCTGTAGTCACAGAGCGGGCAGAAGTGAGTGGGTGTCTTCTCATGCACTCGCAGGCGGTGGATGCGCAGCTTGGAGTTGGTGCCGAAGGTCTGGCTGCAGATGCCGCAGGAGATGCGCCCCACACCGGTGTGCAGGGACTGGTGGGCCTCCAGGCGATAGCGTCGCGTGGTGCTGAACTCGCAGTAGCGGCACTTGTGCGGCTTCACCCCCTCGTGCTTGATGCGGACGTGCTGCCGCAGGCACCGGGCCTGCTTGCAGGTGAACTCGCACTGGCGGCACTGCAGCTGGGGCCGCTTGCTGTAGTGCTTGCGGTGCAGCCTGCGGTGAAGCCGCAGGGCTTTGGCCACCTTGGAGGTGAAGGGGCAGGAGGTGCAGCGAAACTCGCCCAGGGTCACGCAGCCCCTCTTCTTGTGCGTCTTCATGGCCCGTTCCTGGTGGCAGGTGAAGGGGCAAGTGGGGCAGGAGAAACGCCTCCTCTTGGGCAGGGTGGCTTTTGGTGGGGCTGCATCCAGTGGGAGATTGCTGGGCTGGTCTTTCTCAACACTGGGTGGGTCCCCCTCAGGGAGTTCAGTCCTTTGGGGTTCATCCTCCTTGGGAGGCAAGATGTGCTTTTCAGCACAGTGGCTCTTGAGGGCCCGCCGGGAGCGGAAGGCCTCAGGGCACAGGGAGCACCAGAACTGCTCCAGGTTCCGGCAGCCATCCTCCACGTGGGAGGTGATGGTGGTGACACGGGAGCACACAAACGAGCAGGCATTGCAGTGCAGTTTCCCTCCCTCCAGTCGGTATTTCTCTGAGGGTTTCCCAGGCTGGGAGGCACCAGCAGCTCCACCTGCCTCAGTCCTACCCCCGTGCTGGGGAGGCTCTTCTGCCATCTCTGTGCTGTCACCCAGCAGGGATTTCTCAGAGGTGTGACAGCCCAATGTCTGTGCCCTAGTCAAAGGACTGCCTGCTGCTTGTGTTTTATCAGGCAGCAGTTCAGCTTCCCAAGGGCTCTCAGCACGCCCGGACTCCTCTGAGCCTCCCTTCTCGCTCTCTGCTGTTTCTGTGTCATTGTTGCCAGGCTGGTCAGCAGGTTGGCCCAGTCCAGGTGCCTCCTGACTGGTTGGTTTGAGGATCTTGTTGTTCTTCAGGAGAACTGGGCACTTCTTTAGGAGGTGGGTGTTGAGTCCCCTCTGCTGCTTAAAGCTGGCGCCACACTCGCGGCACACGAGCGGGGCCCGACGGCTCTGGCAGCTGGCTTTGGAGTGCAGGGACATGGATTTCTCCTTCCGTGTGATGTACGAGCACTTCTCACACTTGAAGACTTGGCTCTCCGACTGCACCACCAGCATCTGCACCCTGCCCTCCAGCACCAGCGTCTCTGCCTGCTCCTTGTCCTGCTTCCGCAGAGCCTTCAGCACTGACTCCGAGCCGCCCCTGGCATTGTCATCAGAGGTGGTCACATCCTCTGGGACAGGCAGGTGGCCCTGTTCAGGTGTCTTCAGCATGCTGAGCCAGGCCTCTGGCAGTTTGGCTTGGCTGGTCTCTCTCACCTCTGTGTCTGCCACCAACTTGTGGTGGTCTGAGCATGACCCCTTAAGGTGGCCCATGTCCTCCTTTAGGGTGTCTTTTCCCTGGTTGTCTCCGGCTGCTACACTGCCCTTCACCACCTTGTCTTCCTGTACATCTACCTCCTCTTCCTCAAAGTTTGGGATGTCTTCGAGTGTATTGCCACTGTCCTCCAAGCCAAGGCCATCCTGGGAGCCCAGCATCTCATAGGCTGCGGGAGGCTCCTTGCAGGACAGCATTTCCACACTCTCTGGCTGGGTCACACAGGCTTCTCCAGTCAAGTTCTCCAGGAGAGGGTCAGACGAGACATTCAGTGCCTCCAAGTGCAAGGTGCAGCTCTCTGGCACATCTTCAGAAACAGTGACCTCGGTAGAGCCTGTGGCAGCATTTCCTTGCACGCAGTCATCTTCCAGGGCACTGCCAGCAATAGGACAGCTCTGCTCCCCCTCGCCCACACCTCTCTCTGCCTCGCTGCTGCTTTCTGGTGGAGCAGCATCCCTCTCAAGGAGGGGCACCACGAACACTTGCTGGTAGCCCTCTTCTCCCTGAGACTCCACTTGGGATGGCTTCTCCTTTGTCCACTGCTCCTTGCCAGTGAGGGAGGAACTGGCATCCACATGCAGGGCTGCACCGAGCTCGTAGCTAAAGAGTGTCTCAGATGAGCTGATCTCCAGCTCCTTGCTGGCATAATTTTCCAGCCAGTCCTTGTCACCAGGAATGTAGCCATGAATTTTGCGCTTGTGGAAGAAGAGGCTGGTGTTACTGAAGGTGCAGTACGAACAGAGGGCACAGCGGAACTCCTTCTGCTTGGTGTGCTTGCAGTTCTCGTGGTTCAGCAGCGCCTGCTTGTACTTGGTCTGGTAGGTGCAGTACTGGCACTGGAAGACAGGCACCTGGTAGTTCTGCGAGTGCTTCGCCTGCATGTGCTTCTGCAGCTCGTACTTGCGCTTGCAGGCGAAGCCGCACACCTCGCAGATCAGACTTTTACCCTGGTGCCGCAGCTTGTGGCTGCTCAGCTGGTCAGCACGGTGACACCGGTACGAGCACTGGTTACACTGGTACCTGCGGGGGCAAGCAGAACTGGTCAGGCAGCACAAGGAACTGGGGCAGGCTGAGCTTTGTCAGGCACGCTGAGCTCTCCTTCCCCACCCCAGACAAACGGGGAAGGGGTACTGTTGGGTTTGCCAGATCTGACCTTTGCCATCCAGATAGCTCTTACAACAGGCCATTCCTCCCTGCTGCAGCCCCTGGCACTGCTGGTGCTTTACACCCCCAGCCTGGGGACTGGAGATGGAATCCCTGAGTAATCCATACAGTGACCATGTCAGACACACACAGTTTCACATGTGCATCCCAACAGCACTTCCAGCATCCCTGGAGGCAGGCTAGACCCAAAGGAGGTGATAATTTGGCAGTCCTGAACAGGCCTTGACCCACAAATATCAGCAGAGCCATGAACCCAAGCTCAAAGTTGCACCTCTGAGGTAATACACCTCCTTGGTGGCATAGAGACACCAAAAATAGCTTTGGCTCCACAGCACCATACTGCAAGTTCAAAGACCAAATTTCTTATGTACCAGACAGGACAGCCCACGCATGAGAAAGTCTGGCACACAATGCAGCCAGGAGAAGCAGACCCCTGGAGCAGGATTTCGGGAGCCTTGACTTGGGGAGCAGCCTCGGGAGCCAAGCCAGTGGAGCAGGGGGTCTTACCGGAGATCTCCAGTGTGCTTGCGCATGTGGACGTTCAGGTAATGCTTCCACTTGGTGATGTACCCACACTCGGTGCACATAAAGTTCTTGTCGTTGGAGTGGGTCAGCATGTGCTTGGACAGGTAGCTCACATCCCGACACGTGAAGTCGCAGAGCTCACACTTGTGAGGTTTCTCTCCTACGTGCAACACACAAATGCCTTCAGCATGACAGCCAAATAAAGCAACATGGCAGGGAAACCAGCTCAGCAGGGAGCATGCAACAACTTCAGGCAAGTGATCCTGGGGTGGCAAAGCTGGTGGTGGTACCTAGAAGCCCTGACCCAGCCCTCTCTACCCACCCAGGGCCAGGACAAGACACCCTCCCCAGCCCAGTTCATCTTTTGGGACCCCTACAGGGAACACCCACCAGTGTGCAACAGCATGTGCCGGATGAGCACCCGCTTGTGTGCGGTAGCGAAGGCACACTCAGTGCACTTGTGGATCTTCTCGTTGGCGTGCATCTTGCCCACGTGGTCATGAAACTCTACAGGGTTGAAAGTGGCATAGGGGCAGAAGCTGCACTGGAGCTGCTCGCTGCCTGGGTGCCCCTGCTTCTTGTGCTTGCGGAAAACGTGCTTGTTGGAGCAGATGAAATCACACTGCTGGCAGTGGAAGGCGTAGTGGGTTTTCCGGTGAGCCTCCATGGCCTCAGCCGTGCCGAAGAGCAGTGAGCAGGCATGGTACTTGCACTCCACTGCCTTGATGCCATGAGCATCCTTGAGGTGACGGACAAACTCCTTCCGGTCCTCTGCGCAGTAGTCGCAGTCCCCGTGGAAGCAGCTCAGCCTCTTGGGTTCGGCTTTGTGAGTCTTCAAGTGCTCCTTGAGGGCCTGGCTGAGCCGAAACTTCTCCTCACAGACGGGGCAGGAGTAAACATCGGAGTAGAAGTTGGAGATGTCCTCGTGCATGCTGGCCATATGGCGGTTGAGGGCGTTCTTCTCCACTGAGCTGTAGTGGCAGAGGGGGCAGCGATGAGCCTTCTCGCCTGTCTCCCGCATCATGTGGATTTTCAGCTTGCTTTTGCTGGTGAAGTACTTGTGGCAGTTGGGGCACTGCAGGCTGGGGTCAGGGAAGTGCAGGTGGAGGTGCTCTACCAGGTGCGTCCGCTTCTTGAAACACCGCTTGCATTCGGGACACATGTGGGTTTTGTAGAGGTACTCGGAGCCTTCTGCAACATCCCCTGAAGGAACAGAGGAGGGGGAGCATTCAATAGGGAAAAGATGGAGAGCACAGGCAGATGTTCTGTCCCTGATCCAGCTGTGCCAGGGGAAGGGTTTATACATATGTGCAGTCACACAGCAGCCACCTACTCAGAGGGACTGTCCCCACCCCAAGCCACCAGCACACTTCAGGTGAGCTCTTTCCAGCTCAACACTGGCAAAGTGCAGCCAACATCAGGCCTGCCCACATGCCTCTGGTCCCCAAAGCCAGGACGACCTTTGCCTAAACCTGGCAGCATGCGTGAACAGGAAAAGAAGGGACTTATTTGCTTGGGCAGAGGTCAGGGGAACAAGTGCACTAGTACATGCAGGAGATGTGAGGTCACCCACCAGCCCGGGCCACATCCCTGCCAGCCCTGGGGATGTGGTGCTTGTTCACAAAGCCTGAGCAGCTCCTAGTAGGGCGCCGCATCCTACCTTTGAAGTGCTGTGCCTGTAGCACTCCAACTTTCTTGGGAGCTGCCTTGCCATCCTCCTTGGCCTCGGCTTCACAGAGGCTCTCGCCATCCTCCTCTGGTGACTCATCCCCACTGCTGTCTGAGTCCTCTTCTCCAGCTGATGCTTTCTGCCCCTTCAAGGAGCTGTCCCCAGTACCTGCAGGCTTTGCTGGCCTGGCTTCTGCTGTGCTGGCTTTCCACCCAGGGTGGCAATTACCTGCCTCCTCCTGCCCTTCTGATGCTGCTTCAGTGGGGAAAGACAAGACATCATCATGATGATCATGTTCCAGGCAGGAGGAAGCCACCCCCACACCCCCACACACAAGCAGAAAAACCACCTGGCTGAGATGGAGGGCACAAACTCTACTGCAGGGAGGCAGGAATGCAGGGTTCCCAGCCCTCCAGCACTGCAGCTTCACTCCCCACTCTTCCAGCTGTAACGGTGCGATGCACAGACACAGCCAGCCTCTGCAGCACCCACAAGCCCCAACCCTCACCCAGCCATACCCAATGGCAGGACGCAGCACGGCTCGAGGCCGTGGGGGTCTGAATTGGGGGGGTCGCCTGTTGTGGGCATCTCAGAGGGGGACTCTGTGGTGTGACCCTTCCTGTGCTGCCAGAAGAGCTTAGCATTGGCCGTGATGAAGTCGCAGTGGCCACAGTGGAAGGGGAAGTGTGTCCGGTGGTGCTGTTCCATGGCCTGGCGGCTGGGGAAGAGCAGTGGACAGGCCCGGCAGGCGCAGGACACGGGGGAGGCCCCGTGCAGGTGGCGCAAGTGGCTGCGCAGTTGCTTGCGGTCCTCTGTGGTGAAGTGGCAGCCCCTCTCGGGACAGGGCAGGGCTCCCGACGGGGCACGGTGGGTCTTGAAGTGCTCCTTGAGTTGGCCAGGCTGCACAAACGCCTCCCGGCAGACAGGGCACAGCAGGCACTCAGGAGCAGAGCCCTCCTGTGTGTTGGCTCTGGGCAGCTCTGAGCCCCCAGGGTCGGTCTGGCCCTCGCTGGCAGAAGCCAACAGTGCCCCTGGGAGTTCCAGGTGCTCTGAGGCGGGCAGCAGCAGGCACTGGTGCTGGGACAGCAGGGAAGCCTCTGAGAAGCTCTGGCCACACCTCTCGCAGAAGTACAGTTCCACCACTTTGACCAGAACCTCTGCAGAGAGCAAGAGGTGAGAATTAGAAAGAGTTTTTGCCAGGCCCAGAGCTTGGGACTGGTGGTTCAGTTCCAGCTCTGGACAAGGAGAATAAACCCCTATTGCCACAAATTACATTTTGGGAACCACATCTCCTGTAAGAGGGGAATACCACCACCCAGGTGACCATGATAACCAGTTCTGTCCCTTTGCACCTTGGAGGCATACAGAAATGAGAGGCTGGCCTGGCCCCATTTCTATTAGGATGTGCCCACACTGGACCCACATGGGAAGCATGCTGGGGGGCAGCAGTCCAGGTGGAGATCTCTGCCTGGTCCCTACCGACAGCCTGGAGTGACCCCCTCATGCAGCATGCAACTCCCACAGCCACTCTCCCCATCCACACACCCAGCTGGTGCCAGGTCTGTGCTCAGTGGTGGCACCAGACTCATAATGCACAGTCAGAAACCTGAGGGCACCCGGGACAGGGACCCTGGCCAGACCTCTCTCCCTCTGCTGAGTGCAGTGGGGCCCATTCTGCGCTCCCTGCACTCCATACCTGTGGCACTGGCCGCGTTGCTCAGTGTCACATTGCCAGCCACTGCCTCGATGAATATTTCCACATTGCTTCCATCAGAGTGAGCCCCTTCCCCAGGCATCGATGCCTCTGCCAGCAGCAAGTCCTGGCTGGCAGCCAGCGGGGGTGTCCCAGCCAGACCAGTGCTGGCCACACCAGGGCTTCCCACGGCTCCCACCTCTCCTGGTGTGCGCAGGAGCAGCTCTGAGCACAGGGCCTCCATCTCCCTGCTGGCACCCTCTGATACACTCACTGCTGCGCTCATTGCCACCAGGCACTGCCTTGGCGCTGGGCTGGATGACCTCTCAATCTGAAACAGAAGAAAACACTTTAAATGAGGGGCATCCCAGGGCCCAAGAGGATTTTGGGGAGCTGCCTGTGGTGCCAGTCTCAAGGCAGGGTATCTCAATGCTGGCTCCTTTCTGCGGTGCCCCAAACAGGCCGCTGGCAAGCCCTCTGTCACGGCACAGACAAGAGTGCAAGGACAACTGTACCCTCTCCCTGAGCCCAACACCCCGGGCTTGCTCCCTGGGTCCAGCCGGGCCCAGCCCCGAGCCCACCCTGAGAGCTATGCCCAGTCTCCAGCCAGCAGGTGCCCCCACGAGTCCCGCCCGGCCGGGCCGCCCCCAGCCCCTCGCCCTTCACCCTGGGCTGTCCCCGGCCCCTCCAGCCCCTCATCGCAGGCAGTTCCCGGCCCTCCCAGCCCTTCACTCCTCAGCCCGATCTGTCCCCGGCACCCCCCAGCCTCTCGCCCCTTACCCTGAGCTGTCGCCAGAGCCTCCTCAGCCCGGACTGTCCCCGCCGCCCCGGATCCCCCCGGCCCGGCACATCTCGGTGGTGGCGTCGGGCGGCGAGAGCGCCGCCCTTTGTGCCTCTCGCGCAGCCGCTNGGTGGAGCGGGGGCGAGAGCGCTGCGGGTTCCTCCGCGGAGCGGCCGGGGCTGGGCTTCTGCTGCGGCGAAGGCCGGTGTGGGTCCGGGTCTTTTGCGGGGGAGGGTGGGGCTCCTGCCGGGGAAGGCTGCGGGACCCTGCCCACGGGCTACTGTGCCCTGGGAAGGAGGAAGGTCACGCCTTGTTCTAGTGGAGGTGGAATTCTGCACCTGAGGGAGCCGAGCGTGGCTGTGTGTCTGGCGGGGAAGGCTCCCCCTCGTTCCCAGTCCGTGACAGACCTGCTGAGGGAGGTGGAGAAGCTTCAGGCCCCCGGAGCATGCGGCTGTAATCCAGACACGGGTGCGCGTTCCACTACCGTGGTGTCCCTGTTCTCAGCAGCAAAGACCCGGCTCTTGGCTCAGCCTGGGGATGTGCTTTAGCTTTTTCAAACGAGAAACCTTAAATAATTGCAGTGCTCATGATTTCTGGCTGTTTAAAGAATAAAACCCTGTAAAACTCTAGGCTTGTTGTCTTGACTGAAGAAGCTACAGATGCTCCTGTCCTTCTTCAAGAGCTTCCTGGCCCCCTCCTGCTTGGCTCACCCAGTGGCCTGCAGAGAGGAAGGAGGTTCCTGCAGCCAGCGGCTGTCTGAACATTTGGTAATAAGCACAGATGTGGGAAACCCAAATGTGCCAGGCAGCCTTTCACCTTGAGGACTGGCCACAATAAAGACCAGGGAACTGTGGGTGATCTGTTGTGTTCCTTGCTACCATTCAGTCTTTCCTTGCAGGTTTGTTTCCGGAGTGCAGAAACCATGCTGTGGAAAGGAGCTGCCTAACCTCCCACGATGCCCCTTTCTGACTTTTTCTTAGCACTGAAGGACAACCCATATTTTGGGGCTGGGTTTGGCCTCGTCGGGGTGGGCACAGTCTTGGCAGCAGCCCGTAAGGGGGCCCAGTTTGGGCTGGTGGCTTTCAGGCGCCACTACATGATCACCTTGGAGGTGCCCAGCAAGGATAAGAGCTACCAGTGGCTGCTGAACTGGGTCTCCCACCACGCCAAGCACACGCAGCACCTCAGTGTTGAGACGTCGTACCTGCAGCATGAAAGCGGGCGTGTCAGCACCAAGTTCGACTTTGTCCCCAGCCTTGGGAATCATTTCATCTGGTAAGAGAGGGTAGGAGAAAGCAGTTTGGGGATTGAGCCTGACTTTGGCGAACTGGGGGGCTCGTAGAGGCAGCAAAGAGGATCCTGCCTCCTCTCTGGGTTTGGGTTAGGGCAGGAGATGAAGAGTAGCAAGAACAGCCTGTACCCAACAGTGAAATGATTTCCTTACCTGAGATGAGTGTTCTTGATGCATGAACCATGCGAGGCGCAGCCAAGTAGTTCTGGATCACTGTACCCCCACCTGTCTTCCTGCCCCAGGTATCGCAGGAAGTGGATTCGCGTCGAGCGCAGCCGGGAGACACAGATGCTTGACCTGAACACAGGGACTCCCTGGGAGTCTGTCACCTTCACTGCACTGGGCACTGACCGGGAGATCTTCTTCAACATCCTTCAGGAAGGTCTGTAGGGGAACTGTGGGGTCCTGCTGGGAACAGCCTACTCCCTGGAGATGGCCAGGGCTTCACCGGAGATCCTCTTCCTGGCAGCTGTCCCCTCTGCCTCTCTCTGCAGCCCGGGAGCTGGCGCTGCAGCAGCAGGAGGGGAGGACGATCATGTACACGGCCGTGGGAGCAGAGTGGCGTCAGTTTGGCTTCCCCCGCCGCCGCCGGCCCCTCAGCTCCGTGGTGCTGGAGGAAGGCGTGTCAGAGAGGCTGGTTCAGGACGTGAAGGAGTTTATCAGCAACCCCAAGTGGTACATTGAAAGAGGCAAGGCTCTAGTGTAGTGTGCTCTGTACTGTGTGGGGTGGTGGAGGATGCTCATGGTCCTCTCTGCAATTGGCTGTGGAGAGATTTTTCCCTGCTGCTTACCTTCCCCTGCTGCTTTGTGTGCTCAGCACAGTACCACGGCTCAGAGGGCGGGAGCACAGAGCCATCCAGGTGGTTATCCTAAAAGAACACTGTCTCCTTAGGGATCCCCTACCGAAGAGGCTACCTGCTGTATGGTCCTCCTGGCTGTGGGAAAAGCAGTTTCATGTGAGTATTGCCAGCTGCCTGACAGCAGTTTACCCACGAGCTGCCTGCTCTGGGCCACAGCAGTCTTGGATGAGAAGGTGTGGATGAGTTTGGGTTTGGAATACAGGAGTGGGCTGTGCCTTATGTGCGGTGCCTACTGTAAGCATTTGCGTTGCTGGCACCATGACAGGTGAGGGTGACAAGCCCTTTGTGCCGTTGCTTTGCACACTGCTGCATGGCATGGGCGGGCAGAGCAGGGGCTTCCGCCTGCCCCTCAGATCTGATCCCTGCTGGGAAAGGACCCCTCTGCCCTCTCCCCTACTGCTGGGTGGAGAAATCTGATTCTTCCTTGACTCCAGGCTTTCCCACTGTGATTCACCCTCGTGGTTTATGTCCTTTCCAGCACAGCCTTGGCTGGGGAACTGGAGTACAGTATCTGCCTGCTGAGCCTCAGCGACCACAGCCTCTCTGATGACCGGCTCAATCACCTCCTGAGCGTGGCACCGCAGCAGAGCATCATCCTGCTGGAGGATGTGGACGCTGCCTTCGTCAGCCGGGACCTTGCTGCTGAGAGTGAGCACTGCCCCTGTTCCTCGGTCAGCAGCAGTAGCGAGGTTCCTTGGCTGTACTGGGAAAATGTTTGGACTCTGGTCTGCTCAACTGCACCAGCAGAGACCAGGAGTGGGAATCTTTCAGGCCTTAAGGCCCAAACTGGAGCTTGTCCAGTTTTGGCTGGGCTGTAAAGGAAATTTGGATCCTTTATCCTGAGGCAAAGGTCCTTCTCCTGCCCAGCTACTTTCAGCATGAGGGAGAATGAGAGGGCTTTCCCTCTCATTTTCTGTTTGTGTTCCCATGGGTGCGTGTGGGCAGGGGAGGTGAATGTGCTGCCAGCCAGGAACAGGGTCAGCCTCCAGGGAAGGAGTGAGTGGGGAGGTTGGCATAAGCCTCAGGCGGTAGAAAAGTGGCCTGCAAGCCAGCGGCTGCTATCTGAGACACCTCTGTTCCCAGACCCGGCTGTGTACCAAGGCATGGGGCGCCTAACCTTCAGCGGTCTCCTCAATGCGCTGGACGGCGTGGCCTCCACAGAAGCCAGGATTGTCTTCATGACCACCAACTATGTGGACAGGTCAGAGCTGCTCCTGGGAGGGAGTGGGGTGGGTAGCACAGGAAAAACCTTGTTCCCTTTTGCTGGGCTTTATTTATTGAATCCTCCAGCATGAAGACTGGGGGTTCAGGTTTCCCACATCCTCCCTTAGGATGCAAATCCCTTGATTGCTAATCAGGATCCCATTTGCTGGAGCCTCAGATGCCTACTTGCTGTTCAGAACATGGTTGTGCCCTTCAGGAGTGGTACCACCTTCCTGCCTGTGGGGAACTGCAAGTTTTGGGGTTGTGTCCATGCTGTGAGTGGAGTGCTGGACCCATGTGCAGCCCCCTGGGTTGGTGGGATGCAGCCTGGGCTCACGGTGCCTGGACAGCTGCTGTGCTGTGGCAGGCTTTGCTCACTCCAGACCAAGCTGCCCTAGGGGTTTGTTCAGAGGTTGCTCATGGGACAGAGATGGGCAGAGGTGTTTCCCAGGACATTCTTGTTCTCCTTTGGAGTCACTCCTTCCCCAGCTCTCTCCTTTCTTTTTGAGTTGATTTCCCCTCTCAATCTCCCCAGGGATGAAATCTCCCCCTTTACCACCTCACAGTGCACAGCACTTTGCAGATAGGACATAGGTTGTGCTAGTGTGGACAGGGGCTTCCTGCAGGACCCACCCTGCACAGATGCTTTGATCGGGTTTTCCAGGCCCCCCCTTTGTCTCTTGACAGGCTGGACCCAGCCCTGGTGCGTCCTGGCCGCGTGGATCTGAAGCAGTATGTGGGCCATTGCTCCCGCTGGCAGCTCGCCTGCATGTTCCAGCGCTTCTACCCCGAGCAGCCCCCGGCTGCAGCCCAGCGGTTTGCGGAGCAGGCGCTGGCGGTCTCCAGAGAGATCAGCGCTGCCCAGGTGCAAGGCCACTTCATGCTTTACAAGACGGACCCTGAAGGAGCCACTTCAAACATAAGCTCCAGCCTGCTGTGACCAGGGGCCAGCTTTCCCTTGTGACACTGAGAGGACTGGGACAAAGATGTGACTGTCCTGGGGATGCCATGAAGCTGCCCACCTGCACAGGCCAGGTCTCTGTTCATTTTTACCCCTCTGATGCCTTGGTTTTGGAGCGTCAGAGCTGCCAGCCTTGCAGCAAAGGAGGGAATCTGGCTCTTGCTGCTCCCCAGACTTGGGTGCTACTGCACCAGCCCTGCTCACCAGTGTGTGCCTCATGTTGGGATTGCTGTAAGCTACCAAGGCTCCTGGTGTGAATCTCCTTCCTTGTGGGTCAGCCTGGAGATGCCTTAGAAGGGCATTTCCTTTGGGCAGGACACTGGGGTTCTACACTGCTAAAAGCATCCGGTTTTTTTTAAAGGACAATGGTCTCACTGCTTTGTGAATATCCTTTGTGAAGTGCACAACACAGCTCTTGTCTCTGGTCCATTTTCCTGTTAGTTGCCCCAGCTGCTCGTCCAGAGCCCTCCTGACCAGGGCCTAGCAAGGCCAGTACTGCAAATCCAGAGTGTTCCTGAAAAAAAGCAGTTCCTAAGAGACAACTCATTGTTCCTCGACCTCCAGGCTGGTGCCACTGGTCCTGCTGAGTTATGAATGCCAAGCCACAGATCTGTTTGGATATTTTTCCTAGGTGGGCATGTCTGTCCTTCCCACCAGAGGAGATGTGGGGCCCTGGAGCTATATGAGGGCAGATGAGAGGCTTTGGACAGTTACAGCATATTTTCCCAAGAGCTCTCCCCTTCCAGTCCCTCTTTTACAATCCTGAAAATCAGTTTTCCCCAGAGCCAGTCCTATGTTACCGTGGTCAGTTTTGGGGGTTGTATCACCTTGCTGGGGCTGGGGGAGTGGGTTCCAAGCCAAACCCAAACTGCAGGTCACTGCTTAGCCCTCCTCTTGGCTCTGCCCTGTGGGGCCAAGGGCATAGCCAAGGGCACACGGCAATACACAGAGGCGCAGCCAATGGCACCTGGATGGCTTTTGGTGCAAACAGGCACTGCTTTACTGCAACCCCACACTTGCAAAAATGTTTCTGCAAATGAAGGAGCAGGATGCTGCTGGTTGGTATCTCAGCCCCTGTGTTTGGCCATCCCGCAGAGGCTGGCTGCTCAGATCCAGCCTCTTCCCTCAAAGCTGGGGGTCAGTGAGTGACTGGCAAATGTCCCACAGCTGTCTGGGAGGACAGGGAGTGTTTGGGGAGAGCCAGAGGGTCACCACACGCAACATTTCTCACTGCTTGCTTTTAATAGTGTTAATGCTACAGATGCTGCCGGTGCCTTTTGGCCCGGCCCAAGGGCTTTTGCCAGTTAAGCCTCACAACAGCCTTGTGAGGTAGGTGAGTGACACAGGTGGACACCAAACAAGGGGACCCAGGTCAGCGTGCAGACACTCTTCCTCCCCTCTGACCTGGAGGTTTGGTTTGTTTATCCCAAATTCATTTCCACATACTGTTGGAAAATGCCCTCTGCTCCAGGCTCACAGCAGTGAGTCAGAGAGGGCCCTTACTAAAGCACTATTCCCAGGGAAAAATCCCTTCCCACTAACGTATCTGGCATTTGATTGAAGTTATCCAAGTCCTTACTCTGATTTCCATGGCTGAATTCCCATGGTCCAAGCATGGCACAGCAACTTTCCTGCTGAGAGTAATCCTGGCACACCAGAGGAAACCAAGGAGCTTCAGCTGCTGTGAGGAGCAGAGATCTTCCATTGTTTCTTTCAGGACACAATCAAAGGGCTTTCTTGGAGCACAGCAGAAGGCAGCAGAACAAGCACCAGTGTCAGGTAAAGTTTGCGCCTTTTAACCCAGCTGTGGGCAGGCCATTCCCCCAGAAGACAGCTGAACAAGGATAGAGGGAGCACTGAAGAAAAATTAGGGCTCTCTTCAGGGCATGAGTGCTCAGCCCTCATCTGCCAGAGGGCACAACATCTGGCTCTCAGATCACCTAGCCCAGGACAGGTAGTGTAGGCTCAGGCAGAGGGAGAAGAAAACAAGAATGATTTTATGGCATTAGGGTTGGAAATAGACCAGTGTTGGAAATTTAAGCACAGAAGGTTCTTGGGCAACAGGTTAAACCAACCCCTTCAGGTCAAGACCAGGTATGGAGTAAGCAGGGCAGCAGATGAGGAGTTCTCAGTCAAGAATGGGGTTAGTCCACCTTTCATGTACCAAAGATCAGCCAGACAGATGTGTGCGCTGGCAAATGCCCTCCTGGCACACACAGCTGTTGGTTTCCTGGGGATCTCACATGACGTTCTGGCAAGTCCCTTGTGGTACTGCTATTTTTGCACTTAGCAGAAGGAGGAAGACAGTAACAACCCGCATGTGGGCACAAGAGGTGGGGGACAAGGCACAAACAAGTGTGCAGGAATCAGTATTGTCCAGGTGAGGCAGAGAGTTTACACTAAGCCAGGCAAAACAGGGAGCCCTCCTGCCACCCAGGAGTGCTAGGGGAAGGTCTCTGCCTTGGTCCTGGTTGTAGGGAACAGGGAAGGAATTGAGAAATACCAAGGATCAAAACCTTCGCTCCAAAAAGCAACAAACAGGAGCAAGCGGGCAGAGGAACAAAGGTAGCAGGCTCTGGAGAAGACCCAACAAATTAATTTAATAGCAGTGCCCCACTTTAGAGGCTTGGGATCACTCTTCATGACTTTGGATTGGGACACCATTTAAATCTGTGGAGCAGCAGTAGATGTAACTGCACCAAGTTAGTTTAAACATCAAATCCTAATTTAAGCAGTACCAGCTTGAAGATTACAGGAGGGTAGCAGTATCCAAAATACTGGGCCATGTCTTCACTTTTGGGTTGTCAGAAGTTCCAAGAGACAGCCTGGCCTTGGAGGGGGATTCTGACAGATACAGGTTACAAAGCAGAGTCCTCTCTTCCGAGGTTTCCCCATCAGCTTCAGCCTGCACAAAAGCAGCTGAAAGACAGGGCTGGAGCTCCAGCTAAATATGGGCTTCCTGGAGAAGTGGGAGCCAAGGTGAGGCCTTAGCCACCAGACAGCCACAGAGCGTTGCCTTAACCTTAACTTGGATCTCCTGGCTGGGACTGGGAAATGTCCTGTGTAAAAAGGACTTGCCTGGCCAATCCCAGCAGCTGAGAAGGTGCTCTGAGAAGGAATAGGGGACAGAGTGAGTGGAGCGAGTAGAGCTGAGCTCCAGTGTACTGCCCTGGCACAGTCCCATCACATGGGACCACTGCAGCTCCACTGGGACACTGGCTTCTGGGGAAGGTCTTGCCACAACTTTGGCTTTGCCATGGCACCATGCTGGCCTCAGTCCATTTGCTCTGTAGGTGTATGTATTTCTTGGCATTTCACCTATAGGGATGATGGCTGCAATCCCCAAAGCTACCTCTGTCTTCTGGGTCCTGTGAGACCAAGGCTGATACGAACTGTCAAGATTCCACTTCTCCAACGCTGGTGACAGCCAGCTGCTCATGTCAGGATGCTTTACTCTGCACATACCCTTGCAACACTGTCTGTCCCAAGCTGTCCCATGTGCCATCTGCCTCCTCCCTTCCAAGGGGTACATCTGCTTGCTACTGCTTCACCAGAGCGTTCTTTATTCTCCCCAGAAACAGCCCTTTCTTCCCCCAGCCCAGCCCCTCATCATTCCTGCTAGGAGCCACTCTCCTTCTCAGGATGGGCTTCTCGATGTCCACTGGGCCTGAATACCCCTCGCCCTCTTGGTGCTCTGGGGTAGGAACCACGCTCCTGAACTCTGGACCTCTCCCACCTTCCACAATCCCAGGGCCTATGGTGGCCCTGCCAGTTGGGGGCAGCTTTGTGGTCACTGCGGTTGAACATCAGGTTCTCCTTTTTCCTGCCCCGGGCCTCAGTCCCCTCCTCTGTGCTCCATTTCTCCATGTCATGGTGCTCCTCTTTCAAGTCCACAGCCTCTGTTGCTGGTGAGGGGTCTTCAGGGCACAACTCCTTTCTGTCAGCCACGGGAGCAGCCCTGCTTCTGCTGTGAGGCTTTGGAAACTCCTGGCTGTGCCGTCCAGCAGGTCTCCGCTCTTGTCTCTGGCTGAAGACCCTGGGCCCCCTGGAGCCGTGGAGCGGATGACAGGCTTCCTCTCCCGGTTCCTGTGAGCCACTGCACAGCTGCCTGCCCTGGCCTCTGGAGCCTGGCTTCTCCCCTCTGTGCCTCTCCCTCTTGCTCAGTTGCTCTCTGGGCACAGCAGGCCTCTCAGGCCGCCCAGGTTCCGCCCTGGCCTCTGATGCCCCAGCTGGCTCGGGAGCCAAGGCTTGGCTGGGCGGCTGGGGCACGTCTGCAGCGCGGGCACTCACCGACAGCTCAGAGGCAGTGGCTGCTTGGCCTGGATCCACAGCAGCTGGAGGCTGAAAGAAAGAAGCCACCGATGAAGAAAAGGACAGGAGTGTCCCACAGCAGATGACAATGCTTGGTCCTGCAGCCCAGAGCCCCCTCAGCAGCTCTCTGCCCCCAGTGCCATACCGCCTGGAGGCTGATGAAATATCGGTTCCTCTCTGCCTCAGGGTCGATGATTCCCCCTTTCTCTTGCTGTCTCTTGAAAATCAGGCGCAGTTCTTCCTGGTGCTGCAGCACCTTGGCATCTGGCCTGTACGGCTCCTGAGCGGAAGAAAGCAGGGTAAGGGCTCTCTCCACACCTAGCATGGATAGGCAGTGGCAGGGCTGGGAGATACTCCCCAAACCCTTCTTTGCACAGTGCCAGGCAACCTGCTTCCTTCTGCCACATTGACCAGGCCTACAGATGCATGGGGAATCCCTGGACAGAGGCAGAGCATCCCAGTGCAGACCCACCGTTTCTGCCGTGACTGCCTTGGGCCATCCTGCTGTGAGGCAGGATGCAGAGCAGCTACCATCAGGTCACTCTCCTGAGCTGACTGTATTCCATTGAGGGCAGGAATGTGCCCCATGGCAGAACCACCTCTCCCTCAGCACATCTGCTCAACTAGGGCTATACAACTGAACCTGCCCTCTGTGAGCTGCTCTTTGGGTGGGACATCTAGGAGGACCTGAGAGAGAGTGTGCATGCATTCATCTCTTACAATGTCCCAGCTGAAGCCACCCAGTGAGAAGGCACAGCTGGGCAGGTGAGCCCCCATCTCTTACCAGAGGGTGCTGTGGGGGCGGCGCTGCCTTCAGAGCACAGAGGTCGTAGACCAGGGTCTCCCGGCAGACAGGGCACTGCACACCAACTTCCTGTGGGGAGGCAAGAGGTGATAGCAAACCCTGTCTGTGATCCAGGTCACACGCTGCCCCATAGCCCCACCCTGGAAGTGGAAGAGGGTGGTCTTCTTCACTCTTCTGCCAAGGTAAGGAAGCTCAGAGGGGTTCCAGCAGCATGAAAGCAGCCTGTGGTCTCAACAACTGCTATGGAAGGTGTCTCCATATGAGGCATGCTGGGATTATGGCTTCAGTCCTCAGCCTAGGATCTATTTTTCTCTGCTCCAAAGTGGAGTGTGCCATGTAGGCAGCACCTCTTTGAAAGGGTTTGTAGGTAGGAGCCTTTGACTTGTTCCATGCTCAGCTGTGCTGTTTGCTCTGCAGCTGACAACTGTTCCAACATGTGCTAGGCAGGTTTTATCACCTCAAAACACAGGTGATCGTGTTTACCCTGCTGCAACCCCGCACAGTTCAAGGACCAGGACTAGGGAAGGAGCTCTCTTTTCTAACTCCTGTGGTTCCAGAAGTCTAAAAATGCAACTCCCTTGCCCCTTCACACAGCAGGCACTCACCCAGAGATCCGGTAAACCAATTTGTTTGGCTGGAAAGGGCCCTTTGAAGATAAGTTAGTCTAATCCCTGCTCTGATTCTCAGCACAGCCTCCATGTCCCAAAGAGGGTGATACAGATGCTACAAGCGTCTGTGCAGGGGGCCAAGGAAGGCGGCCCAGTACCTGTTTGGGGGATGGTGCAAGGTGCTGCTCTCTCTCCTCCTGCTGCATGAGGATCTCCTCCTCCATGTGCTGGGCGTAGCGGGCCAGACAGTGGGAGTGGAAGTAGTGGTAGCACTGGGTCTTTGTGAAGGCTTCTTTCTCCTGTCAAGAGAAAAGGGCATCTTTGAAGGATTTCTAAGCAAAGGGTTGTGTAAAGACCCAGCTGAGCTGGGTTTTCACTTCCATGTCGGTGGTGGCCATGGGGAACTAGCGCTAGTGCTGGCAGAGGCACCTAACACCTTCTGTTGGGCTCCATCTCCACTCCCTCAGCAATTACTGGGATGCTGCTTCTTGTTTCAAATGTTAGAAACACTCCTAATGCCAAGATGCAAAGATTTTTTGACTGATTTCTCCGCATGTGTTCCTGTGTAACCAGCAATCTTCCCACCTGATGCACTCTCCTTCCTAGGCAGGTGCTGACTTTCCTTGCAACTTTGATAAGGCCAGCTCCTCTGTCCCCACAGACCTCAGCACCTGCACGGATAAGTTCTAGTCCCGCCTGACCACCTGTGTGCTGAACTCCAGGTGAGGTGTAACTAACACAGGGATGCTGAAATGCACCATCAACTAGCCCCAGAGCCTACATTTCTTTGGAGATGCTCCAGCATCTCTCGCTGCCCCATGCCCGTTTTCTGTAGAAGATTATTATTATGATGGGAAGAGCAGCGTGTATTGCCCTAGGAAGGGCCCTGTGCAGTCAGACCACCCACAGAATGGGGGACAGGGGGCTGCTGGGGCACATCTTGGTCCCAGACTGATATCCCAGTGTCAGACTTCCTGTTCTCTTGCCTCACTTCCCAGTCAGTCTGTGGGATCAGGAGACACATGCCTACCTGGAATCCATAGAGGCAGATCACACACTGTCCTTGAGGAATATTGTTGTCAGTGAGGATCTCCTTTCCCTTCTGTGAAAGCATTAAAGCAAATATTTTACTCACTGGCCTGCCCACGGTCTCAGGGATGTCCCACCCCTTGGGCAGTCAGGGATCAGTGTCTCTGGCTGGTCACCTCCAACCTCCTCCAGCTCTCACCTCGATCAGTTCATAGAGCACCTCTGTCCCCAGCCTGGCTTCAGCAACACTTCTGAGGGTCTGGGAAATCCTACAGCAAAGCAGCAGAAATCCTTAATACAAATTTAGCTACCTTTTCACTCTCCCACACACCTGCCATCCTGCCATGATGACAAGAGGAAGAAAGAGATCACTGGCCTTCAGGCTTTGCTTGGAGCACAGGACAGGCACACATGCACACACATATTCACACGCTGTCCTGCCTCCCCACAAGCCAATGCACAGGAAGCCTTTGTCATGACAGAACTTGCAGGAGCAGATTTGCTGATGGCCTCAGCTTGAGCTCACCCAGCACCCTCTGGTTTTGGTGAATCCCAGGCTTTGTTTATCTGACAGCAGCCCCTGAGCAGGGGGAGCCCGCCTGAGTGTTGGGAGCCGCATCCTCTCGTGCTGCTGGCAGGCACCAAGGTCTCTGCACACGTTCCACTGTGCCAAGGACCGAAGTATAAAGGCAAGAACGGGCTGCCCCACGACTTGGATCGGTCCCACCTCTGTCAGGG
The DNA here is from genome assembly GCA_013389985.1 of Dryoscopus gambensis. Lineage (NCBI taxonomy): Eukaryota > Metazoa > Chordata > Aves > Passeriformes > Malaconotidae > Dryoscopus > Dryoscopus gambensis. The sequence goes on along the minus strand of WEIT01015036.1, from coordinate 61,092 downwards.
CAGGACCAGCAGCTTTCAAGGCCCCAGGGATTCAAATTACATTTCAGGGGGACCACAGGGGAACAACAACAAGGTGGACCCCTCTGTGTCAAATTCAGCACCAGTGGCTCCTGAGAGATTTAGGACAAAGTAATTTAGGGGCCTGTATCCATCTGTTAACCAGACATGAGAAGTCATGTGAATTAGAGAAGGCTTGTCCACCAGTTCTGCCTCCCGGATCAATGGAGGAAAGGATCGCAACTCCCCGCCCTCCTGGCACTCACTTTTGAATTTGCTCATCTGACAGCCCCCGCGGATTCCTGATGGAGATCTCCGGAGCTTTATCAGGATACTAAGATAAAAGAGAAACACCCAAAGCACAAGGAAGGTGGAGAGGCCCGAGGCCGGGAGGTGCAGGGGCGCGGGGGGCGCGGGCAGCCTACCTGAGGGGGCACGGAGAGCACCAGGGTGAAGCGGACGTACTGGGAGTCCTGGTCCTGGGCCGTGGCAGGGTGCAGGGTAATGCTGATCTCCCAGGGCTCCCACCTGGAGAAAGGGCAGGTCGGGGTGAGGAGGGCGGCGCGGGGCCGGGCCGGGGATGAGGAACGCGGGACGTACCTGCCCAGGCCCCGCGCCACCCGCAGCTCCTCCAGGTAGATGGACTCCAGCACCTCCACTTCCGGCGGCAGCGCCCTGCGGGAACCGACCGGGCGGGGGTCAGACGGCCCCGGCGGGCGGGGGGTGCGGGACAGCAGGGGTGCGGGCACAGGGGAGGGTGCAGAGACCGGGGAAAGTACGGGGGCTGTTACCAGTCCGTCGCCTCCGCCTCCTCACCGGCCGCCGCCNGGGGCGGGAGCGGAGCGGGGCGAGGTTCATCCCGCTGCGGGGTTGCTGCCACCGGGGCTCGGGGCTCGTCGTGCCGTGCAGCCGGTGGGCAGGAACAAAGCCTGGGGCGGGGGGGGACACTCGCCCAGGGGAGCGGGCGCCGGCTGCAGCCCCGCGGGAGGAGAGGTGCTCACGGGAGGGGAAACGCTGCTCCTCACTGGCCTCTTTGCCTCGGCAGCTCAGCGGCCCCGTCCCGAGCGATGGAGAACTACCACATCCTCGAAATGATCGGCGAAGGCTCCTTTGGGCGCGTGTACAAGGGGCGCCGGAAGCACAGCGCCCAGGTGAGGGGAGAGGGTTGGGCTCTCTTGTGTGTGGCTGGGGCTGATTTCTGGTGCCTCTTGGGTTCTAAAGCTCTGCCAGACCTTTGGGACTTGCCTCTCATTCGGCTTTCTGCTGACATTCCCGACCAGCTCCTGCTGGCACTGAGTAATCTGGATTCAAGGGACATCAGGAGCGACCTCAAGACCTCAAAGCAGGGCCAACACTAAATTTAGATCTTCGGAAACCCCGAAGACAAACACCCCACAGCTGGTGCCTGACTATTACTAGAATGAATGTGTTTTCCTCTTATCAAGTTGAACCTCCACCTGTTTCAATTTGTAATCTCTGTGTCATACTTCCACGTGCTTCAGTCTCCCTCACCGTGGGTCTCTCTGCTATACCCACTCCAGCCTATTGATGTCTTTTTGGGCCAAAAACCTGGCCACAGTATTCCCAGCATGGTCCACAAAGTTTGAAATAAAGGCCAATAATCACTTCCCTGCAGTTCCTGCCTGCTGATACAGCCCTGGGTGCTGCTAGTGTTCCTCATTTCCAGGGCACACTGCTGGCTCGTGTTAGAGCTGCTGTTCACCAGCATCTCGAGGTCCTGTCCCATGTTTCTGAAGTCCTGGTTTTATCTGTGTTCACTGATTACATTTCTTTGCTTTAAATGCCAGTGTGAAAAGAAGTGCAAGCACCATTGTTGATGTGCAAGGGCCTGGGGAGAGCCCTAGGTCCAAGAGGCCTAGTGAACAAATGTCTCATTGTTCTATTGTCTGCATTCAGCTGGAAAGTACTGAGTCCTGTTTGGGTTAAAAGCAGCCTTTGCCAGGGTGGGTCTGAGCAGGAACCTGGTCTGATCCCAGGTTTTCCTGCTTTGAAAGGTGGTGGCCTTGAAGTTCATCCCGAAGGTGGGGCGGTCTGAGAAGGAGCTGAAGAACCTGCAGCGGGAAATTGAAATTGTGAGAGATCTCCATCACCCCAACATCATCCAGATGCTTGACAGCTTTGAAACTGCTAAGGAGGTGATGTGGACTACTCCAGGCAAAGGCTTTTGCTTAAACTGGGGCAGGGAACAAGGGCTGTCCCCTGCTGTTGTAGAGACATCTGTCTCAGGAGATGATGGTGACTTCATCCCAGGGTCTGGTTAGTGTTTTTCAGAGCCCTTTAGTATGTGCTGTGTGGGGAGCCAACACCTTTGTGGGCTGTGTGGGCTGCACGAGGTCATATGCAGAGGTGAAGGAGCTGATCACGGGGTGCGTGATGCAGGAGGAGTGGTTTGAGATCACAGGATGAGGGTGACTCTTCACTCATCTCTCTTCAGAGAGTGGCTTTTCACTGATTTAAACTCTCATGGATAGAATATGATAATAGAGGATTGAAGACAGTTCTAAGGGACATGGGAACATGAAACGAAGTTATTAGACAGCAGATTCAAAACAAGCTCAAGGAAGTAATTCTACCCACTGGGTTTGGAAGTACCATTCTGGGCTGGTCCTGTCCTTCCCTCTTCCCTTGTTTCTGCTGGCTGTCTGAGGTATAGACAGCTACAAGACCTCTGCCAAGTGCCGGGTCCTTGCTGCAGTGCAGCCATGGGAGCTCTGTTCCATTCCAAGTCCCAGCCCAAGCTGGTGGACTTTGCATGATGACACCCCAACACCTCCCTCAAATTTCTTAACCCGCTCTTTCCCGGTCCCCAGGGCCTGATCTCACCATGCTGCTCTTCCTTCTAGGTGGTGGTAGTGACAGACTACGCAGAGGGAGAGCTCTTCCAGATCCTGGAGGACGATGGGAGTTTACCTGAGGACCAGGTGTCTATTGTGGCAGTGGCCATGCAGTGTTTGCTGCAGGCTGGAGAAAACAGGACTTGTCTGCCTGCAGGCAGAGAGTCTCTGCTGTGAGCCAGGAGATGTCAGGAGGGTGAGGGTGCCTCTGGGGCTTTACCTGGCAGAGCTTCTGAAAACGATGGAGAGGGAGCCAAGTTGGCACTGTGGGACAGTGGGGTCCTGCAAAGCCCTCAGTTTCTCTGTTCCCTTTCCAAGGGCCACAGCACCAGACTGCTGCCTTGGCTATTGCCCTACTCCAAGAAACTGCTGGCCCACGGCTGGGGTTGGTTCTGCCCCAAACAGGACAGAAGTAGAAGTCGTGTGGGAGCCAGGCCGTGAGGGACCTGGCCCCTGTGTGGTTGTGCCAGCGGGTGGCACCATGGGACACAGGGTGAGGCTTCTGTGTCTCTGGCAGGTGCAGACCATAGCTGCCCAACTCATCTCTGCCCTCTATTACCTACACTCCCACCGCATCCTGCACCGTGACATGAAACCTCAGAACATCCTGCTGGGCAAGGATGGTGTTGTCAAGCTCTGTGACTTTGGGTGAGTGCTGGGGGCCAGCTTGAGGGGGATGCTTGGCCTTGAAGCAGCCAAGGGGTGTCCCAGATGCTGTAGAGGAGGAGTGGGGGAGTGCTGAAGGGGGCCTGGATTCTGTGCATGTGTAGAGGTCAAGCAGAGAGGAGAGATTTTGTCCTCCAGAGGGAAGCAGTATTGGTAAACTCTTAGGGAACTCCCTGGGAGCTGCAACAGATGTTTCAGCCTGAACTTGTGGTCTATGCTTTGCTCTGAGCAGGTTTGCCCGTGCCATGAGCATCCACACTATGGTGCTGACCTCCATCAAGGGCACCCCGCTGTACATGTCCCCCGAGCTGGTGGAAGAACGGCCGTATGACCACACAGCAGACCTGTGGTCTGTGGGCTGCATCCTGTATGAGCTGTTTGTGGGCACTCCTCCCTTCTACACCAACAGCATCTTCCAGCTTGTCAGCCTCATCATCAAGGACCCTGTCAAATGGCCCACGACCATGAGCCCAGTGTTCAAGGTAAGGGCCAAAGCCCTGTCTGCAGGGTGAGATGTGTTAATGCAGCTTTGGCCTTGCCTGCTGCCGTAGTGGGTCACTCTTAGTTTTTATGTCCCCTACCAGGGACTTCAGAACACAGAAAAGCAATGAGAGCTGAACCTCCTGGAAGGGGAGCCCTCATCACTGTTACCAAATGTCTGCTGTCTATAAGCTGGGAAGCTGGGTCCAACAGCAGAGGAGTGATTTATTGGGTTGGGAAGGGAAATGTCTTCTTGTCTGCCCTAGGCACTAGAGCTACTCCTTTCCCAGAGCTAGGCAGGAAAGGCAGGCCTCCTGGGTGCCCTCACTGGGGGAGACTGGTGGGTACACTATGCTCACTGGTGGGTGCTGAACATGTCAGTGATCCTGCTGCTCTGCAGAGCTTCCTTCAGGGATTACTAATGAAGGACCCGCACCAGCGCCTGTCATGGCCAGAGCTGCTTTCTCACCCCTTCATTGCTGGACGGGTTACTGGTGAGTGCTTACTCTTTTTCCAAAACTGTCCAGGTCTGTTTCCCTCTACTACTGGCTGGAGACTGGGAGGACCTCCCTGCCCTGCTATTTTTACTATCCTGGTCTATGCCACCCTCCTCTCAGCTTTTTCCAAGCACTGACTCCTAGATCCTGCTCCTGGTCTTGCTCTGGGTCCCTTGGGATTCCCCTGGGATCTCAAGAGAGATCACTCTTTCTGTGTCCCAAGGGAGAGCTGCTGCTGAAGTTCTCCTCTTGCCTCCCCAGTGATTCATGACACAGAAGAGCATGGGATCTCAAACCCCTTCACCACCAAGCTGTCCCCAGAGCTGCAGGCCCTGAAGGAGCAGCAAGTCCATTCCATGGCCCCCAGGAGCAGCCAGTCTAGGATCCTGAGAAAGGCCCAGCAGAAGATGGTTGAAGAGACACAGAAAAAGGTGGAGAAAAGTGTGGGGTTCCCCTGGCTATGTCTCACAGTCAAGGCAAAGCAGGTGCACTGAAATGGGCCCTGGAGGAAAACACATGAGTACGTGGGTCAGGCCAAGGTGTCAGCGACACACAAGGCAGGATGTGGGGTGCTCATGGTGGTGGAGTCTAGGGGACTCATCTGGCTGAGTAACCCTACCCTGACCAAACTTCTCTGCCATCACCAGGGGCAACTGAAGGCAGGTGATGCATCTATGAAGGATTCTGTCAATGGACATCCCACGCATAGACCCAGGGCAGCATCACATAAGGAAGCCCCTGAGGAGAGGGAGCCACTGTCTGCCTCCAATAAGAAGAATCCCTGTCTCCTGCAAGGAAGGAGCAGCATAGCAGAGTGGGCGTTTAAGGAGTCTCCTCCCAACCCAGGGAAAGGGAGGCTAAGGCTGGGGCAGGAGGAAGAGGGTAAGGAAAGGTCTTTCACTGACTGGACTGTTTCCTTGGCCAGGCAACACAGCCTCTCTCGAGACTATGAGTGGGAGTTCCCTGGAGCAGGTTCCCCTCCACAGCCTGGTGCTGGCAGGGCAGAGCCCTGGGGCAGGCACAGCACTGAGGCTGTGGACCTGGAGAGTGAGGTAAGGTGGTGTCTTGAGTGAGGACAGCAGGGCCCAGTTGCCAGGGGTTGGTGCAGAGACCCTGGGACTGGCAGGGTCTGTGGCACCAGTCCTCTCTCCTCCGTGGCTAGGAGCTGGAGAGCGATGAGGAGTGGCAGCACCTGATTGAGGGCACTGAGCCCTCGGCCATGCAGCTGAGCATGCCTCTGAGCCTCCTGAGGGACCCGGCCTTCCAGCACCGTGTCCGGGACCGCCTGGCAGACTCTGCTCAGCAGGTAAATGATGGCTGGTCCAGGCAACTAAGACTGGAGACTTGGTTGCTGCCTTCCCAGGACTGGGTTGGAAACATTTGGAGAGTCTTCAGTCCAGCTAGCAAAAAGATCCTCTGCTTCTCCAGGAGTTGTAGCTGTCTCATGCACTTGGCTTGCCATCTGCCCTTCTGCTGTCCCCTGTGTGAATGGGTTGAAGGGCTGGTCCGTGGCTGGTGGAGAGACCAAAACTGCTGCTTGTTATAAGCTCTTCTGGCTTTTCTGTGTCCAGGTGCTGGAAGGGATGCTGGAGGGAGCCTCCCATCTTCGTTCTGTGCTTCATATTATGGGCAACCTCCTGTCTACCCAGCGTGATGCTGAGCTGCTGGATCACTTCTGCCGAAAGCTGAATGTGCCTCTGTCCCTGCTGTGTCTAGTGAAGCAGATCCTGGAGAGTTCTTGCACCAGGCAGGTGGGTGTAGAACTCCAGTGAAATTTGGGCTCCTTCCAGTCCTGCAGAATGCTGGTTCTGAGGAGGCCCTGGTGTCCTGCTGGATCTGGCTCACAGATTCCTCTTCCTAGGCACCCTTGAGAAGGGGGAGGTTCTGGCAGGGAAGGATCCTGTCACAGTGGTGTGGGGATGGCCAGCAGACAATCCCCACGTGTGGTTTCTTTCTGGATTCTGCAGCAGCCCTGGTGTATCGCTGTGCTGACAGACCTCCTCATGGTGACCAAAGTTTATTTCAGCAGTGAATGCAGCCTGGAGGAAAGTGAGGAAAAGGACAGGTAGGGACAACCTTCTATTCTCTGAGGTCTCGTGTGGCCACTTTGGGGACCTGGCAGTAGGTGGAAGGGTGGTATTCACACTCAGCAGCTGGAGTTGTCTCTATGGGGAAGCATCATGGTCTAAGCGCTTCATACCATATTGCTCCTGTCACAGAGGAGCACCGTCCTTGAATGGGACTAATTAAAGGAAAGGCACAGCTGACAAGTCCAGATGTGCTGTCTGCTGACAGCAGCTCGCAGTGTGCTGCCTCTTCCATTAGCCAGGGCCATGTGGGCCTGTTCAGATCCTGTCCTCACAGCAAGGGGCCGTGTTTCTCTGCACTCATCTGCCCCTGCTGCCCCCCCTCAGCCTGCAGGCCTTTCAGGAGAGTGCTGACTGCTTCCTGGCCCTGCTGCCGGAGCTGCTGGCTGCACCAGTTGACACTGAGATGAGACTCTGCCAGCAAAGCCTCCTGGTAAGGGTGCCCCCGTCTCCCTCCGCCACACCCTCTGCCCCAGGGAAAGAAGCTATGGGATTGTCTGTGTATGTTGGGGGAACACAGGCTGGGGACCCTGCTCCTAACTATAGAGTCTGATGCATTCTTGTCAGCGCAGGCTGTCTCAGCCACCGGGGTTTTTGTGGGGAATTGCACACAGAAGGAACATCTCTGAGGGGGCACCTTCACTGGCTTGACCATTCTGGTGTGGCTTGACTGGCTGAGCTGATGGCAGGTGCAGTCCCTTGTATACGTCCTGGCACAAAAAATGTCACTTTGCCAGACATGCCCCTGGCTCTGCTGCTGGGATTGTGCTGGGTGGGCGCAGCGGGTTCTCAGCGTTGGAGTATGACTCACATGTGGCTTGGGCAGGAGATGCGTACAGGCTTGCGTTTGATATCATCTAGCCGTTGTTTTCAAGCTGCATGTTTCAGAGCCAGAGGAAGCAAGAGCAAAAATAGCTGCTGGGCATGCCCTGCCAGGCTGTGACAGAAGTGAGGAGGGACACATGCCTCCATGTGTACCCCTCACTTTGCCCCCACAGGGGCAGCATGCAGCCAGATGTGGGTCCCATACAGGAACCTGGCTGGAGTGGACATTTGGAGGTCCCTGAAGTTCCAGCACAAGTCCTTCTCCCATCTCTGCTGTCCTTCCACATCATCCTCCTGTGCTGTCCTTCTCTCCCCTCCCACACTCAGTCTGCAGCAATGGCAACCCCTGTGTTTTCCCCAGTGCTTCACCCAGCTCTGTGAGAGCCTGGACACAACAGACCCCTCTATCTCTGCACACTTCTACACCAGGCTGCGAGAGGAGCATCAGCCCCTGCTGAACAGATTCCTTCAGGGATCCATCTCAGAGCAGCCTGCTCTTCGAGGTAGCAGTAGTAGCAGCTCGCCACCTTTTCCTGGGGTTTCTTCTCCCTCCTGCCCTTGGGCTCCATCAGAGCACTGATGGTCATTGTAGCGCTGTTGGCCAGAAGAGGTGGCTGAAGCTTACCTGTCCAGACCCCTGCTAACTTGGGCTCTCCTCCCTCAATCCCAGATCTCACCCTCTTCATGTCACAAGCCTGACTTTTCCTCTCTTGCCATCCAACCCCATCCTGCTCCCCCTCTGCACCTTTAGCACAATGAGTCCCAAGCTCTGTCCCTGTGCAGGTGCAGCGGTGGAGGGCAAGTCAGCCCATGACCAGAGCCCATGTGTGGCAGACCTCTTCCTGGCTGCGTTGGCTGCTGCCTGCAGCATGCCCCTGGAGAGAAACAGCTGTCGGGAAGCCAAGCAGGAGGTCAGACCAGCTCTCTGTACGGGGCGAAGAGGTGTGGTCTCCACAGGGGCAGCAGCCCTTTCCAGAAGGATGTCTTTCTCAGCAGTAGAGATCTGGGATCCTCTGGCTTTATTGGCTGCAGGGCTCATATTTGTGGGCTGCACCTCCCCAGCCAACAGCTGACCTTAGGAGTGTAAGGATTCTTGAATCAATTAAGAGACTCAAACTTAGGATCTGAACTGTGAGATGGGCTAAGTAAAGAACTAGGCAATGCATGGAAAACACAAAGAATTCTTTTATTACAGTGATAGGAACTGTAGGAAATCTGAAATTGAAGGGGCACTAAGAGGGAAAACAATTACAGGATGACATTTGATTCTTTAACTCTGAGTCAACAAGGAGGGAACCAGAGGAGGAATCTTACCTTGCTCATCTCAGCTCTGGGACTGTGCATCAAAGCCATGCTAGATCATGGCAGATAGGCATCCCTGAGTAGACACAGGCAAGATGTAGGAAGTAGATGCTTTCTTTCATTAAATTGTTGCTAGCGTTAAACTGCTCTAGTCTGTGCAGTTCTTCAGGAGCCCAGAGTGCAAAACAGGCTGATTTCTGCAGGTTGCTCAGGCAGTAGCTGAAAAGCTTATGGAAGGAGAGAGCCAGCAGCTTGCAAGACTGCTGGGGAGACTGGAGCACCCAGGCTGCTCCTTGAACGTCCTGAAGGTAATGGCCCCATCCTTTTATCTGTCTCTGCCCAGAGGTGCCTGGGCCTTTGCTCTGGAATTAGGAGCATGGAGAAGAGGGAACTGTGGCCTTAGCCCTCAATGACTGCCTGGTGTCAGTTGTTGAATAAATGAGTCCATGGTAGCCATGTGGTGGAACCTGTCTACAGTGGCTGGTAGGCATCTCTCCTCTCTGTCTTGCAGATCCTCTACGCTGGCTGCCATGCCTGCCCAAACCTGTGCCAGCACCTGGGAAGGAGCCAACCACTGTGGGGTTCCCTCATGCAGCTCTTGAAGGGTGAGGTAGGACTGACCACAGCCCTGGTGGTGGGGTAGGGGTGTGGGCAAGCAGGACGCATTCCTCTGAGCACTGGTCAGACCAGTCCGTGTGGGGAGAAGAGTTTAGGGCAGTTTAATCTGAAGAGTGCTGTTCTCCTCTGGGGCCCAGAAACACCTCCTTCTCCCCTGCTACGACTCCTGTTCCCTTGGTAGGTCCCTGTGGTGGAGGTGGCCCAGGAGGCAGCCTGTGAAGCCTCTCTGTACCTGCTGGCCCTGCTCACCCTGCAGCTTCAGGCCTCCCCTCCCAGGTAAGCACCCACTTTGACTCATGGGTGGAAGAGGAACATGCCCTCTGTCCTGCACTCTGCTCAGAGCTGGGAACCTGGTCCTACTGATCCCTCTGATCCAGACATACTAGCAGAATGCTGGGCAGTGTGGGTGGGTGCTGGGGATGTGGTGAGGATGACCCAGTGAGGACAAGGAGGTGCTGTGAACCAGGGCTCCTCCTGAAACATGGCTGCTTCCCAGCCTTGTGGGTATTTGGGTGCTGCTGTTCTGCATGATGTGAAGCTGTGGCAACAACCAGGGAACTCTCCTGGTCCCTGCATTTCAGGCTTGAGGAGGTGGTTACCCTGGCTGTGGATCTCATCACCCGGTCTCCTGTTGTGTCCCTTGTGGTAAGCCACCCCCACTGCCAGAGCCACCACTGAGAGCCTTGCAGAGCCCTGCATCCCATTTGGGCCTTACTGTTCCTCACTCAGGGTGGGATGAGGCTGAGGGATGAAGGGTCAATAGTGACCGAGCAGATGGGAAAGTCCCAAAGTGCTGAGCTCTCCTTGTCCCACAGGGTGCTGCAGCATTCCTTCTGGCACAGCTCAGTCAGCATGGGGTGGTTTTGGAGCTCAAGAGAGAAAAGATCCTACCAGTGGTAACGAATGTGCTGACAGCACCTGCGGAGGTATGGGATGGGGACAGAGAAGCTGGGGAGCCACGCATACCCCTCTGTGGAGGTGTGCAAAGATGGGCTCAGAAGGGTGCAAATGTGATGCTGCTGCCCTCAAACCCAGCACCCAGCTCCAGACTGTCTCCCACTCTCTTACAGCTGCAGCTCCCCCTGCCAATGGGTGCTGGTCTCTATGACGGGCTCTTTTTCCTCCTGCTGAAACTCCTCGAACAGGTACCAGTCTGGCCATCTCCTTTGCCTGGTCCCTGCCAAAAGGTGTGATGGCAAAAAGGCCTGAATGCAGATTAGTAATGAGGCTGAGGGAGACCAGGGGTCTGTGCAGCTTTGGCTGACCTGTGCAACCCCATGAAAGTCACCTTATGTCCCTGCAGGGCTGACGGGAGAGTGGTGGGCAGGGAGGGGTGATCCATGGGCACACTGCAGTGAAGGAGGGCAGAGATGCCCTGGGACTGACACTATTGCAAGGTGCAGCAGGACCCCTGGGCCGTGTCCGTCTAGCCCTGACCTTCACAGAGCCATGTATCAGAACCCTGGGAAGTCATGGAAGACCATGAAGGCCTCTGACATCTGCCTCTCTGCCTCTAGGAGGATGTGGCCTTTGAGCAGAGCTTTGCTTCCTCAGAGCTGTGGAGCCTGGTCTGGCATTGTGTTGCTGTGGTGCTTCATGTGGGCACCAACAGGGCAGCGCTGGAGGGAGACCCACCCCCAGGTGCTGGTCACCCCATGGCAGAGCCAGACTGGAACCTCCTCTCCCCTCAAGGTAGGAGCTGCGGGACAGCAGGGCATCTGCCCTGGACCCTGCTTCACATCCTGCTCTCAGACTTGCCCATGTCTGTCCTTGTCCACATCTGTTCCCTGAGGCCAGAGGACTCAGGTGGTTTTTCTTGAGGACTGCAGTGTCTTCTGGGGAGAGAGGGCTGGGCTGGCCCATGCTGTGCCCAGTTGGCAGCAGCTCAGCTGAGCTGGCAGTGGAGGAACCAAAAAGGGTGTGTCTGCTGCAGGGAATGTCCGTTCTGGCAGGTGTGACCACCTGGGTGGAGATTTTCTGGTTTTGGGCAGGGAATCACAGAATCCACCCTGGAGCAGCCTTGAGGTAGCACAGACAGAAGTGAAGGGACTTTACAGCCTTCTCTAGCTTTGCCCTTCTGCCTGCTGTTTCCCCTGCAGGAACCCTGTTGTTCCTCAGCCTGGCCCTCAGTGTCTTCACTCGTGAGTCCCACCAGTGCCTGCCTCAGCTCACCCAGTCCCATGGTGTTCTCATGGTGACACTGAAGAGACTGCTGTCCCCTGGCTTCCTGGCATGCTTGGCACAGATGTGAGTTGTGGCAAGGGCTGACCTGGGCAGAGCTCAGCTGCTGAATGCGGCATGGACATGAGCACACCAAGGGCTGGGAAGTTCCTGACCTGGCACTTGCAGAGCCTCCTGCAGTGCCTGGCACAGGGAATGCCCTTTGCCCCTTGCCCTGAGGTTTTTCTGATCACCTCTGTATTAAGCCCTGTCTCTTTCACATATTTAGGCAAACAGGAAAGGATGGGGACCCTGAGGTTGTCCCAGATGTGGTCATCCAGGTCTGCCAGCTCCTCTGTTTCCCTTTTGCCCTGGATGTGGATAAAGACACTTTAGCACTGATCATGGAGGCTGTGAGAGATACCCAGATCCCTGCCCAGCTGCTGCAGGTACTTTCTTGGCCCTATGTTCCTCCTTCCCCCATACTGTGGTGGCACGTCCCTACATTGCAGTCCCCAGTGCATGGCACCACTTCACATCATGTTGGCAGTTCCTGCCCACACAGGGATGTCAGTTGGGTGCTGTGTAGCACTTGGAGAAGCTTGACTGGCTGCTAAGCTTGTGCTGACCTGCTGGCTGCCTTCAGCTGCTGCTTGGCTTGGCTCGGCTCACACGTGAGTGCAGTGCGCTCAGCAGTGCCGTCTGTCCTTTTTCCTTAGGTCTGCGCTCACCATCTGCCCTTCTCATTCACCGAGCTCCCCATGGGCCTCTTGTGCCAACTTGTTGTGTCTGATACACGGGTCATAGACCAAGTGGTGAGGGAAGCTGCTGCCTCGGAGCACATTGTTGCCTTCTTGAAGTCTGTCTTGTTCTCAGACAATGTCACGCTCACAACTGACCTCCTGTCTCTCTTGACCCACGTGGCCCGGGCCTGTTCAGAGCACCTGCCCTTTCTCCAGAGGGTCCTAAGGGACTCAGATGTGGCTGACCAGCCACTGACCTACCTGCTTAGTCACCAGCAACACTTGATACGGGCCAGAACCTGCAACTTGCTGGGCAACCTGCTCCGCCACAGCTTCTCCCCAGTGCTGCAGAGCCAGCCCGGTTGGCTGGAGAGACTGCTGGAGTGCCTGTCGGACCCAGAGGGCTGCGTGCGCAGGGCAGCCACCTTTGCAGTGGGCAACGCCGCCTGCCACGCGTCTTGCCCAGCAGGGACCCTGGGCAGGGCCGTGCCCACGCTGACCCGGCTGCTGAGTGACACGCAGGCCAAGACGTGCTGCAACGCGGCCCTGGCCCTGAGCAACCTGGGCCAGCGCGGGGCGGAGCTGCGGGATCTGCTGATCCAGAACAGGGTCCCCGACCTCCTGCTGCAGGTGACCTGCCAGGACCCGCGGAAGACCGTGCGGGAGGGAGCCCTCGAGGCACTGCGAGCCCTCAGCCAGCACCCCGGGATCCAGCAGGTACTGCACGGGGACCTCGGCTCCTTTGGGGCACCTGATGGTGCTGTGGGGACAAGGGTCAAACTGGTGGGTGACTCCTGTCCCTCTCTTGGCTGTGCAGGTCCTGCTGTCCCTCAAAGCCACCGAGAGGCTGGCCGCGCTGGCCGGTGGCAGTCCCTGGTCACCTTCTGCCCGGCACTGCGAGCTGCTCCTCCGCCGCCTGACAGCTCTGCCCGGCCGCGCGGGGCCCAGCCCGCTGTCGCCGCTCACCGGCGCTGAGCGTTGGTCAGAGGAAATGCAAAGG
>WEIT01015036.1:8980-47585 GCA_013389985.1 Dryoscopus gambensis | reverse complement strand
CGCCCCATAGCCGTGCCCGGGCTCCGAGGAGGCACCTCGCTCCACCCCAGGCCTCTTCGCAGGGCTCGCCGTGACCCTGCCCTGTGACCCCGTGGGGCTGGGGGGGCCGGCTCGGGAACGCTCTGTGGCGAGACGTGCTGGGGTTGGTGGTCTGGGCGGCGCTCCGGGGCTAGGATAGAGCATCCTGCTAGCATCTTTGACTTCAAAGGCTTTCACCTGGAGAAATGAGACACAGAGCATGTTCCCCGGGCGAGCCGCAGGGAGGAAGAGCTGGCTTCCCAGCCAGCCACGGCCCCAGGGGGCCTCTCCAACGGTACTTGAAGTATCAGTGAGGATAAAGCTGGGATTGACCAGGCCCAGGTGGGGTGCTGGGACACCTTGGTTGTTCATCCTTTCATTGGGGTCATGGCTCGGCTGCTCCTGTGTTGTAAAAAGGAGCCGATGAGTCTGAAAGGTGAAAGGCAGAGCTGAGTTGAGACAAGCCTTTAGTATTTCCTGAATGCCTCCGGGGTCTGGGCAGGGAATGAGGAGTGAAGGAGTGAGGAAGCTCTGTGGCACTGTGCCAGCCTCCTGTCTCCCTGCGCAGCTGGGCTGTGGATGTCTCATGGGAGGCAGAGTTCAGCCCCACAGCTCCAAATCAAAACCCTGCCTAGATGACTCCCTTGAGATGAGGCGTGTCTTTCTCATTGTGGTGTGCTCCTCACGGAATGGGTAGATGACGTCTAGTGACTCCAAGATAGTTTGGGGGAATTTACAGTGGATTGTTGGCCTTATTACAGTTTTATAGAATAATATTTCCATGATTCTTACTGTTTGTACCCAGCAGATAGTAGCATTTGTCTGTCCTTTTGTTGCTCTCTTGCTGCAGTTCTTTTGTGTTAGGCAAAGTTCGTTTATGACAATTGCCCCCTCCCACACCTCAGTTGTGGGGTCCTTCTCAGCCCAGCAGAGATCACATTTCGAGGAGGAGCTGCGGGGACAAATGTCACCATCCCCAGATAACAGCGCCTGCGTGGAGATCACTGACACAGGTTGGGTGCTTTGGCTGCTGCACCAGCCTGGCTGGGTGCCACTCCTTGACATTTCCCGGGTTCCTGCTATGCATCAAGTCTGGGGGTATTTGGCAGCTTCTCACCTTGAATCTCTGTTTCTTCTCCACTCCTGAGCTCTGAGAGATTGCTGTATGGAGTGAGGGTTTTGAAGTGCCTTCAGAAGAATTTTTCCCAGCCTTGTCAGGACATGGAAGAGTCCTCAGCACATACTGAAGGACAAACCTGGGAACCTTTACTTATGATGGCAGATATGTTTCAGTAAAAAGTATCGAGAACAGAGAATGGACTAAGAATTTATGTGATTTGAACTAATTGGGTAGTTCTTGTCTCTTTGTTATGTGTTCATGTCTTATGCTTGTTTCACTCACTCCAAATCCTCCACTTTTATTTTTCTACTAAAGGCCAGCCTGCCTAAGACCAGATGGAGCTGCCCTCAGTTCCTACACTGATGGCCAAACTCTTCCCAGGTCTTGCCATGGAATTCTCCTATACCTTTTCCCCCATCATGAAGCTTAATTGAGAATGCTGTCCCTTCAGTTTGGATCTTCAGGAATGGGCTGTAGACCTCCTTGGTGAAAGGCTGTTAAACACCTCTTGGTTTAGCTTGTTGCTTTTAACCCAGACTTGTTTCTCTACTCTTGTTTATGCTGCAGTACAACTGCTGCTGTAGCCCATATGATGAAAAAGTACTAATCAGGGGTGGGAGCAAGGGCAGGCACTTGCGGACTTCACTGCTGGGGAAGCAGAGCTGCATGGTCTGCTGTCCCTGTGCAGCATGTCTGCTTCAGGGCCTGGGGAATCTGCCAGGGGCAAAAGTTGATATCCTTTGATAGCGATAGGGACTCCATGCTCTTTGCCCTTTGCTGTGGCCTGTGGTCTGGTCACAGCCAGGTCAGCCCTCCTGGGGTGAGCACTGAGCTGGCCCTTTATTTTAGGTGTCCTTGGTGCACTCAAGCTACAGCCCTGGATTTTCTGCCTAAATATGCCAGAGTTCCTCACCTTGTCTGACAGCTGTTCTTCAATGCCCTTAGAGTGGTGGGAAGGTCCCTTGTGAAGTCAAACACATGAACGTTCAGTCCTCAGCCCACCCTGTGTGTGCATGGAGAGAGGCATTTGCTGCAGCACAGGGTGAGGTGATGGCTAGATCCAGGTCTCCCATGGCTTGGTCTAGCATCCTGCTGTCCCTGAGGTCTGCCTCCACCTTGGGAATGGGAGCACACACCCGAGCCACTCGTTTTCTCTTGCAGGGCAGTGCTCTGCTTAGGTAAAGGGTCATTTTAGGCAGCCATACACTTCTCATACTTCCTCTGTTCAGTGTGGAGTGAAGTTCAGCACCACAGCTGTTGAATGGAAATGACCAGCCATGGCACAAATGTAATCCTGGGTTGCAGGTGGAATTTGCTGATGTGTCCTCACAGAGACTGACTTCTCACTGGGTTTTTGTGGGTTGTTTTTTTTTTTTTTTTTGACCTCAGTGACCAAGCGAAAACTTGGTGTCTTGATTAGGACAGAAATTGGTTGTCATCCTCTGGATTTGCACTCAAAATGTGGTTCTGCAAGGATAATACTGGAGCTGAGAGGGAACAGTGGTGCTACTGTGTGGCAAAGCAGCACACCAGACTGTTGCACCAACACCATTTCTGCAGTAGCCACGCTGTCTCTGAGCTGTCTTGTCCTCACTGACAACTTGTGGCCAGCAACACCCTCTGCTCTTCAGCTTGAACTTGCTGGTGGCCTCGGGTGCTGCTTTGGCTTGGTGTGTGACTGTACTTGAGGCCACTTGTTTCTTGGAGCTAATGTAGGGGAGGGAGGGCTGTTTCCATGCTATTGAAACACAAGTTTGTATGTAGCTACCAGCTGCTGGAGCAGCTTTAGGCACTCATTTGGTTTCAGATCAATGTTGTTGATCTTGTTCACAGTTTTAAATTTTTTGAAGGGATACAAACCCTTATTTTGAAATGTATATTGGTTTTAAAACCTGTTTGTTTTGCATTGTTGTTAACTTGTTTGTTCAAGCTTTAATCAGAAGTCCCAGAGCTGTGAGCGAGGAACTTGTTGTGAACTCAGGTCTCATTTAGAAAAACATGTTATTCTTTTTAAGCATAAAGAACAGAATAGAATATGCACCCTGCAATGGCATAGAAAACAATAGCAATTGCAGTTGTCTAACCTCTCCTCCTTGTGGCTTTGGGCTGTGTGTGGCTGACAGCACATTATCAGGTCAGCTTGCAGTGCATACATTTACAAGCTCTTGTTATTTTAAGTGTGTCACCAAGCTGTGTTTAAAATAACTTCCCCAGCCAAACTCCTCTAACGGTGGGATGATGTGCACACCCGGGCTCTTAAGGTCTTGTCCTTCCCTGTTTGGAACAGGACTGTGAGGAGCTGCCACGCTGCCATTAGAGGAGCACATGCTGCAGCGGGGCTTGGGCTGGAAGAAAGGATTTTGACTGATGCATACTGAGGTGCACAGAGGCTGGGGCATGTGTTGGCCCTGTGCACTTGTGATGTGACATTTGTACAGGCTGTGGCAGTGCTCCCGCCGACGTCCCAACATTTTGCGAACAAGATATGTGACAATAAGTGGTGCTGGCAGAATAATTGTGAGCAAGTGCAGCTGCACAGTCACTCCAACAGTGACAGCTTTGGCCTCTGTATTGTGTGTCAGTAAGTCCAAGCCAAAATCCATTAATTACTTGGTTGGGTTTGAATTCCAGCCTGGCCAGTTCACCTAGGGCTTTTCCTAGCTCATGTTTCTACAATAAAATTTCAAGAGTGTAGTTTTATTGCCATTGTGAGATGCAGAACAGACTCCAGCTCCTTTGTTATAGGGTTGGGTTGGCAGAACTAGGGATTGCATCAAGCTGTGACCTTTGTCCATCCCAAAACTCCAACCGAATTAAACATAAAGGCAAAACTTCCCTGACTGGTAACCAGGAGGAGTTTATTTACCCTGGGGCAGGTAACGTTTTTCCTGCCCAGAGCCACAGACGTGTGGCAGCTGCTGTCCTATTGTGACCACAGCCTGGCATGTGAAGGTGCTCCCCGCCTCCATCTCCATCAGGTCTCCTGGATGCTCAACAGCTGCTTTGTCAAGCTGTCCTTGCAGTAAGGATGGGAGACACTTTTCAGGTGGACGTTAGAGTTGGCTGTGCTGGCATGCAGGAAGTGGGACAGAAGGGTGAATGGGACCAAGGACAGGCAGCGTGGGCGGGTGTTGCCAGTCTGGATGCATCCTGACCTGCCCCCTGTGGGGGTGTCTTCCTTTCATCTTTCCTGCCCCTATCTCTGAGCTCCTGCGTCTCCACAGGGTAACAGGGATGGTGACTAGCTGTTGGCCGGCCTAGTCCTCACCTGAAAGCTGTACTAAAGGCCCTGCTGCTTTCTTATGCAGCTGCTGCTTCCAATACACCCCTCCCCTGTGCCAGCCCAGACAATTCTGCAACTCCATGACAAAACTGCTCCGGAGAGGGACAAGCTCAGCACATTCTTGTCCACTATTGTGGGGCTGGGTTCCAGGCAGTGTGAGCTAAGGCTGTGCCATGGCCAGACCTCCACCCTGGCAGCCACAGCTGTCAGCAGTACCCCTGTGTCTGTGTCAGTCATATCTGTGCTACCGTTGTTACTTACTCCGGATCAGGGTCAGACAGGGCTTCTGCTGACATTTTCACACCTGTATATGAGCTGACTGTAAGATTCACGGCCCTTGTTACAGCTTCATTAGGCCATATCACTTTTATTTTTACAGCAGGATGATCCACTGGTAGCTGTAAAGCTGGGTGGAGATGAGGTACAGATGGCTTTCACTGCGGGCTGGTTTTGCAACGTCATTCACAGCCGGGTGAGAGTGCAGGCGATGGCCAAGCTGGCAGCACATGTGGTGATGCCACAGTGACAGACCCTCTAGGCAGGAACACTTTCATTCTCCTTGAATTTTAATTCGCTCTTTAACACCTATGTTCACTGGTGTGCTAGGGTCACTTTGTGGTCCAAGTGCACTTGTGAGCTGCGGGCATCTGGGGGGGCAGCGTGTGGAAGCCAAGCTTCGCTCTCTTGTTTACTGGTGGAAATTTGAGCTGGGCAGGTGGCGGCATCTGAGCCACAGCTTCTTCACTCTGTGCTAATCACTGTGAATGTCACAACACAGCCAGGTTTGCTGCTGGGGACAGATTGGGTAGCAACGGAATAGTGTTGTACATCTCAGTTGTGGGATTGTCTTCCCTGGGGATTGGAGCCCCTCTGGGATGCAGGCGCCCTGTCCTCATCAGGAGTTCTCAGCTTGACTGTGCAAGCGCTAACAAGCAATGCAGCCCTATGGGCATGGAGTGGACTTGGCACCTTCCGTATTTCACTGCAGAGCTTGTCAGGGTAGCAGCTCTCCTTGAGAATGTGTAGCTCCTGTGGGATCCTGCATGGGATGTTCCATCTCCTACATCCTCTGGCTGAGGTGCTGCTGACCTGGTATGTGCTGGAGACTGGAGCTGATTCACAGGTTGAGAAGGTCTGGCAGGTGTAGGTCTGTGTGACCCAGCCCTGTGGTGGTGTGAGCTGCTGTCATGGTGCTACGGAGCAACCCCAGGGTCTCCAAGCTACACTTCAACTGCTGCATCTGAGGCTTGTCTTTCAGGTGAGAAAGGATGTGTATGTGTATTGCAAGAAAAGCAAGAGTGTGATGGATGATGCACTGCTTATCCTTTTTATACCTTTTTTTTGTTTTTTAAACATGCAAGCATGTGAGAGCTGGAAGGTGGAAGAACCAGCCAGCCTGCTTGGAATACAAATTCCTATCGCAGCTGTATTCAGGGGCCCTCCAGGCATGTGTTAAAGCAATAACTGGCTCGTGGTTTGTTTTCTCTTTTTCCTTTCTCCTCAGGCAAGAGGATGTTGCAGGTATGGTGCAATAGTTCATTCCAGGAGGATTCAGGACTCTTAAATCTGCAGCTCTGTGGTCTGCCAGGTTGCTCCTTGCAGGAGGCTTTTCTGTAGGACTGCAGTGGGGAGAAATGTTTGTGCACAGTACTGCCAGTCTCTGCTGGAAACCTAGGTGCTGATGTTAGAACAGCGCTGCATTTGCTCCTTGCTGCCTTTTCAGTCCTGAGCTCTACAGGACGCCCTTAGCCCTCACTGACCTTTTCTACAAAAGTGAGAAATGTTCCTTTTAAAAGCGAGGGCTGAGGTTCTCGCCTAGTTGTGTAACATTAGCTGAAGCTTTAAGGAGCAGGGGCAAAAAATAAGCAGACGTTTTGGGGCTTGTGGTAGAGTCAGGGGGCTGATGTTGGAGACACAGACCTGTAGGAGTGGGCTTCAGCTGCCGTGTGGGTCCCAGGCAGGCAGCCTCTTGTTGCAGACAGGGCTACTGTGCTGGGGCTGCTACCCCATGGCCCTGGCTGGTAGTCAGGCACCCCTGTGTGTTTGCAGGATACAAGCTTTCCTGCAGATGGCCCTCTCTACATTGTTCTTTGCATCCTCTGGTTTCATGTGAGATGCCAGCCGTTCTTTGACTTGGTCTCGGGAGACTCTTGCTGAGCTAAGTAGATGGGAGATGTGGTTTTCATCCTGCAGGAAAAGCAGCTCACCCTGCTTTCCTCACGTGGCATTTGGCTGGATGCTGTGCCCTGACAGGGCAACAGTGTCTTTCATGCTATCCTCTTGTTTCAGGCCAGCAAAGATGCTGCTGTAGATGACTGATGTGCTTGTGCCTCACGTGCTATGGCTCTACATGGCGTCTGCAGGAGCAGACCATGCTAATCTGGGCCCCAAACAGCAGAAGAGCGTTGGCCTGGAGTCAGGCACCCTTCCGGCAGAAAGACCTCAGCCGTGCTGGGCTTGGCGCCTTGCTCAGCAGCAGGCGAAACCTGTCTGGAATTTAGAGAAGAGATACGTGAGTGCTTTCCAGGATCGCATCCTGCTGCCCTCAGGGATCCCTCTGCAGCAATCCTGCTTCTTGGGCTCACCGTCACTATGCCACGTGCAGCCTACTGAAGACACCCTCCGAAGCCCTCCAGACACTGGCTCTGTTACAGGAGGGGTGATGTCTTCCATGCTGATGGGGCCCTGCCTGCTGGCAAAGGAGCGCCCTGGGACTGGGGTCAAAGGCTCTGCCCTCAGCTCAGGTCAGCAGGCTGCCAGCTCCTGTAGACCAGTGCTCAATAACAGCTCTCTCCTACGGCCAAGCAGTGCTAAAGTGCCTTTTCTGCAGTCACTGAAGATGAAAAAGGTGGAAAACACCCGGAGTTTTCCTGCTGCTTCACAGTCCCACTCTGGGGACACTAGAGACAGCTTCCCTAGCAGCCTGATCAACAGAGCAGTGACGAACTGCAACCTTGTGTCAGAACAAAACAGAACCCCCTCCCTTACCCCTGTGCCAAGCAGTGCGATCCTCAAGAAGGACCAGTGCTTGTGGGAGGACGCTAAGGGGAGACTTCACAGCTCAAAAGAGAAAGAACCGGAGAAGAACCTCTTGAAGGCTGTGCAGCAGCTACCTAGTCAGGCTGCCACGCACAAAGGCTTTGGGTGCCAAGTTGAAAGTTCTGGCCTTATGAATGTGGGCAGCCTGTCCAACTGGAACAGCAGGAGGAGGCAGCATGTCGGAGCCCTGATCACCCAGAAAGAAACCATCGCTCCCCTGAACTTGGATCTGGGGAGCCATCGCCTTAACAGTAATTCGAGCCTTACGGGCACCTGTGGTGCCATTGCCCACACTAAGCGGATCAGCTCCCATCCCCTGGCCTCGCGTGCCGGTGCTCCTGACTGCAGTGCCGGGTGCCATCCCGTGGGCATGCTGAGCCCTCAGTGTGCCAGGGACTGCATGGCGAGAACACAGCCTGTGCACTCGGCTGCCATCGCTGAAGTGGCAGCACAGGTGTCCACCATCCAGCTGGAGAAAGAGGAGAAATGGGCCCAGGCTGTGGTCCCAGGAAAGCTTAAGTAAGTAGAGGCAGGAGGAGGGAGGCTGCGGCAGGATATTCCGGGCTGGTGGTTGCGTCTGCATATGTTGGGAGAGGCAGTACTGTGGGCAGTACAGGGTGGCCATAAGGATAACCATGGCTGTGTCCGTGAGCAAAACCCAACTGTGGCATCCTGGTGGGTGGGGCACCTTCCTGCAACCCCCAGCTTGAAGCAGGCACTTGGAATGGCTCTAAGCCGTTCCACCTGCTCCTGCAACTACAACATGGAATTACTGTGTGTCTTTTCTAGTTTGTTCTCCTCAGTCAGGGGGCCCTGCCTGCAGTGTAAGCTCTGCACATATGTTGAATGAAGCCTGCTGTTGAGCCAGGCCTTCTTAGTCAGAGACGTGGGTTCATGGAAAGGATGTGAGGACATGGAGCTCCTGCACTCCTGCTGGAGACGGTGCCCTTGTTCCTCTTCTTCCTAACTGCTCTGGAACACGTTCCTTCTCAGCGTGGTCTGGGGCCTCTTCATCTTGCTAGCTTGTACATCAGTACTAGCTTGCAGTGCTTGTACATCAGCACTGGAGAGGGCAGTGCCCTCATTCCCCTGCCCACATTATCTCATGCTGCCTCATGGGCTTCTGGGTTTTTGGCCTCAGAAACCATGTGCCATTCCTTTTGATGTGATGTCCTTTGTCCCAGTGCTACTGCTGAGAAGTCACTGCTGGAGCTGAGCCATCCCCAGGACGAAGCAGAGGAAGAACTTCCTGATGGCCTGGACGAGAGCTGCAGTCAAGAGGAGTATGAGGACGGTGAGTGCTGGTTCCCCAGGGAGGGCTGTGCTCCACGCCTCAGTGTGGGGAGTGCA
Organism: Dryoscopus gambensis; assembly: GCA_013389985.1. Taxonomy (NCBI): domain Eukaryota; kingdom Metazoa; phylum Chordata; class Aves; order Passeriformes; family Malaconotidae; genus Dryoscopus; species Dryoscopus gambensis. Next base: position 38,775 of record WEIT01015036.1, on the reverse strand, counting down.
GGAGCTGTCTGGGAGCTGGGGGTAAGCACAGCTGCCCTCCTGTCTTACATTCATGCTGTCATTTCAGGATGTACTGAACCCAAAAATGATGTAACAGCAAGGAGGAACTGAATCGGTTCCTTTGGCAAGCAAGCTAGGGCTCACCACTGTCCTTCTCCAGAACTCACCCGTCTCCTCTGTGTGCAGGGCTGTCAGCTCTGCTCACTTCCCTGTTTTTTATGACACCAGTTGGTGGGCAAAAGCCAGGATCCAAGGATTTGGGGCAGCTGGAACATTCTTTCCCCTGGAGCATTTTTTTTCTCTCTTCCCTCCCTAACTCTGTGTGCATTCACTCCTCATGGAAACAAAACTTGAGTTTGTTCCCTCCTGCAGGTGACTCGGATGCTTCCTCTGATGCTGATGAGTCATCCAGTGGCTCCGTGACTCCTGTGTCCAGGTTAGTAGCTGTAAACAGTGCATTGAGCTTGGCTTATTTGTCCAGACTTGTCCCAGGACCTGAGGGAATGGCCTGAAGTTGTGTCAGGAGAGGTTTAGGTTGGATATTAGAAAAAGGTTCTTTACCCAGAGGGTGGCTGGGCACTGGAACAGGCTCCCTTGGAAGTGGTCACAGCACCAAGCCTGACAGAGTTCAGGAAGCATTTGGACAATGCTCTCGGCCACATGGTGTGAGTCTTGGGAATGGTCCTGTGCAGGGCAGGAAGCTGGACTTGATGATGCTTGTGGGTCCCTTCCAAATCAGCATATTCTGGGATTCCATCATCTTTGCCCTCCATGGTGACAGAGGAGACGGTAGCATGTGGGGTAAAGGAGTGAAGGTAGGAACAGACATCCCAGCCAAAGCGAGTTTCCTTGCTACCCTGCAGACTGGAACTACCTCTCTCGCCACAGGCAGCAGCTGGTAAAGTGCTAAGTGTGCATCCACTGCAGCAAAACAGGAGTCTTAATTTCACTGGCACTGCCAGTTGCTGAGTTAGGTTTACTGGATTAAATTGTGCTCTTGCAATGTTATTGCCTGGCAGATGAAGCAGAGTCGAGGTGTTGTGGGCCAGAGATTGCAAAAGCTCCTTGGAGTTTCATGTCTCAGCATAGCATCCTAGATACAAGTCCTGTAGCCAGGGTTTTTCTTTAGCTTTTGGGAGAATCTTTATCTGGGGAGGACTGGTCAGCCTGTGGTCATCTGAGCCCTGCCTTCCTGACTCCTGGCTGACCTTTGTTGGAGCTGTTTTTGCCCATCTGTCTGTGGGAGGTGGTCTTGCACCAGGGCTGCCTCAGGCTTTGCTGTCTGCCTGACAACTTGCTGCTTCCCATCATGTCATCACTAATCTGGAGGCAAGCAAGGCTTTCTGTGAGCAAGTGTTGAGCCTTAGGGTGCTGCCAGGCTCTGGGTGTGCACATGTGGTTGTGAAAGTCCTGCAGAGGTGATGTAAACTGGCCCAGCAGCTATGTCTGTCAGGATGTGTCTGGTTGGCCTCTGGGGGAAGCAGTGCTTGGGCCAAGTGCCTCTTGCAGCAAGGAGGGAGGAATGTTGACCACTTCTTTGTGCAGGCTGTGTGTGGGCCTGGCCTTGAAACCTTCACAGCTGTCCCCTGTCTTTAGTTTGTTGTGGGCAAAACCAGTTTTGTGCCAGAGTATGTTAACCAATATAATCCTTTGCCAATTAATAAACTTTTAATTATTGATTTCGGTACTGAAAAGAAAAAAAATCCATCCAAGGACTTCGAGAAAACACCCCTTCTTCCCCCATCTTGGTCTGCAATCCTTTTGCCACAGGCTACACTCAGTCCCTTCAGTGAGGCAAGGGGTGTCCTGCGAGATTGGGGATAGTGTGTTGTAGTTCCTTTTCTGTTGCTGCTCTTTGTTCCTTACTGGAGTGGAACCTTTGGTGTGGCTGCTTCCACTGGCTGCAGTGGCATATATTTGAATATACGTTCATTGCAAAGTCTACTTTGCACTTCATCACAACCTTAATAGAAACATTACAAATTCTACCCCTACTTCAGGTACTGGGGCTTGCTGTGGTAAGGTGTACATACAATGGGTAAAACTCCATCCCTCTTCCCTGCAACACATCAAAACCACGAGGATTGCAGTTAAATCATATGTATTATGATCTCCACCCCTTGTTCCCTCAGACAAGATTATAGGGTTTGTTACGTAAAAAACTCCACTCCTTACCCCAGAAAATCACAAACCCCAGAGTGGTTACTTGGCATGTGCATTCATTGCAGACTGACCCCCTCATTGCTGCAGACTGAGTTGTTGACCTTAGTGCCCATTGCTTGCACCACATGGCAACGATGGTGCAAATTCCTGATACGCAGATTAAGGCTCCTTCCGGCCTCCCCCTTCATTTGTTACCCTTCACTTTTAGCCAGCTGCTTCTGCTTCATCTTTCCTAGGAATTGCATCGAGTGCCTGGCCGAGCCTGCTGAGGCTCAAGACAAAGTGCTCAAACCAGCTCTTGTCTGCAGTTTATTCCCTAATGTGCCTCCAACCATCTACTTCAGTACTCGGGATGAGACAGGTGAGCCGAGTCTGTTATCACGTAGGGAAAAAGTGGCCAGCCCATTATTAGGGAGCAAGTGGTGCCAGCACACAGCCTGGAGCTGGCTGGCAGTGGCTGCCCTTAACCCTTCCCCTGATGAGAGCCAGCACTGCTGTGAGATCCAAATGACTGGAATAAACTGTGCTGCTTCCATTGTCTGGAGCATGACTCAGGCTGCCCCTAAATGTTCCAGTGTCCTGGGTCTCCCTCAGCTGTGGAGTCTTCTGCTCCATGATGGTTCTGCAACGGGGGCTACACACCCTCCCCTACAGGCCTGGTGCCTGTGCAGCAAACCATAAGAATTTTGCAGCTGTAGGAAATCCAAGTATTGTGTTTGGTTTTCTTCAGTCTTTAACTTTTTGCCTTCCTAGTGGAAAAGCTGCCTTGGGAGCAGAGGAAGCTGCTGCGATGGAAAATGTGCAGAGTCACACCTAACATAGTGAAGCAAACCGTTGGCAGGTCCCACTTCAGGGTTAGCAAAAGTAAGTTGGGGGAGGCAACGTGTCCTTCCTTGCCTCCAGCCCATGGGCACAAGAAGGCAGAGTGCCTGCGAATAACAAAGCAGAAGCAATACAGGTTTGGCACTGCAGGATGCTGGGTTCACATTTTTGCCTGTCAGACCTTCAGTATCCAAGGTCAGGATTGCCTCTTGCCATGATCTGCCTCTTGGCTTGTTGCTGGCATAGACCACAAGGACTTGCTCCTGGGCTGTCAGGAGCTAAGGCAGATGAGAAGCAGTTTTGCTCTGGCTTGCCACTCTGAGGAGGCTGGCCCTCATCTAGTGCCAGGCCCAGCACTGCTGCTTCTTGTCCCCATGCACTGAGGAGGAAGCCATCTTCTCTGACCATAGCCAAAGTTCTCAGGGTTGGGAATCTTGTCACTGAAAAGATGTGTAGGAGAAGTGCTGAGCGTTTGCAGCTATGATCCATACTCTGGAATGTGATCTCCTGGAAGTATTTATGGCACTCCTGCATGTATCAGTAGACCTCTGCACAGACTGTTTTGGGGCTGTAATGAGACATGGAGAGCAGGGGAAGTCCTAAGAAGTTTTGACATCCTATATGTCCTTCTGCAGTGCAGCATTCATTAGCCAACTGCTTCATTTGCCAGCTGTAAAGCAGAGAAGTCACGATGCTGGAGAATTAAAGCATTCCTTTGACCTTGTGCCTTTTCAGATCCTTGAACGGTCATATTTGCAAGGATATCAGCCACTTGATTAAATAGATGCCACTCCCAGCCCTTGCTTTGGCAGCTTTGCAGTAGCGAGTATGAGTGCTTTGAGCTGTAGCTATGCAGGATCCCTGGCAAGCTTCTGCTAGCCCAAGGAGATGGGATGCTGTGCGTTGAGAGGACGTTATGGGTGGTGGGGTACTTGGTCATGGACTTTCCTGTTTCTCCTGCAGAAAGCAATGACTGGCTGGGTTGCTGGGGCCACCACATGAAATCCCCCGGCTTCAAAGCCATCAAGGAGCACCAAAAGGTAGGTCATGTTTTGGGCTGACCTCCTTCATGTGCATGGAGAGTGTGTTGGAAGCGATTTGGGTACCCCTTTCCTCAGGGCCAGGTGTTTGCTGTGCAGGCTGTCCCTGCAATATCCCTTCCAGAACTGGGAGAGGAGTCCAAGAGACAGGCATAGCTGAATGAGCACCTCTGCTGTGAGGGTGGCTCTTGTACAGACTGAGGCTGTAGCCAAATTGTGTTTATTTGTGAGCCTCTCTAAATTCAGTCATTGCTGCTTAAAGCAGTCCTTCTTCAGGCAGAACTGAGGGGGAGGGACAGTGCCCTCCCTGCCAGTGCAGCGAAGGGCATGGACCTCATTCAGATCACAGAACAGTCAGGTGTGGCTCATGGCTTGAGGAACCTGCAAGGGACCAAAGGTTTGGTATCTATCACAAGTGCATGCCTGTTCTGGAGAGCTGTGATGCTCTAAACTATGCGGTTTGTCCCTGCAAACTTCAGGAGTAGGTGGAATCAGTTTGAGTGCAATCTTGAGAGGGGACCAAAGAGTGTCACCCTGCACTGTGTTCAGAAAGGATGTATCCTCTGCCCAGGGAGCAGGAAGGGGTGGGCAAGGAGTTGGGGAAGCAGAGAGATCTCATAGCATCTGTGTTCCTTTCCAGCTAAACCACTTCCCCGGTTCATTTCAAATTGGAAGGAAGGACCGTCTGTGGCGCAACCTGTTGAAGATGCAGGCTCGCTGTGGGAAAAAGGAGTTTAATTTCTTCCCTCAATCCTTCATCCTGCCCCAGGACATCAAATTACTCAGGAAAGCATGGGAGGAAGGAGCTAACCGACAGAAATGGATTGTGAAACCAGTAAGTGTAAAGCAGAGCTCAATCCTCTGTCCTGTTGTAGCTGCAGGGAGGCAGTCTGATCCTTTCTCGTTTGTGTTTTGCAGCCAGCCTCAGCAAGAGGCATTGGCATCCAGGTCATCCACAAATGGAGCCAGCTCCCCAAAAGGAGACCATTGCTAGTACAGAGGTGAGCGAATACAAAATCAAGCCTGGGACCTCTTAGTGTCTTGTATCTCTGGCCACTTCTGGCCCCTTGCCACTCTGTGGCAAAGCAGAAGTACCTAATTTCATCCAGAGACTTCTCTGGAGACTGTCTGGTGTCCTGCTGCTGGAAGGTTGGCTCTGTCAGCTACAGCTGGGCTTACTGGATTACTACTGTCTCTGCATATATATTTGAGGTCTCAGACAGAAATTGTTTTCATGAGCTTTTTGGAGCTTCTGTCTGGCAAGTGGACGGCTTCAGCTCTGCTGTCATCCAGCTCCCACTGCTCTGTACTCTGGGGTTTGGCATGTTTGGAGACAAACAAACCTTATCCAGTTCACACAAGCACAAGGGGAAGAGAAGTCCCAGGGAAGAGGTGGCAGTTGTCAAAGATTTGTTCTTATCCAAGTTATAATGGTTCAGTAAGAGCCTCAGTACGTGTAGATGTTAGTCAAAGGATTTTCTTGAAATAACAGAGTTCTCAATCTCCTTCCCCTTCTGCAGAAAAGTGGAATAGTTCATCTTGGTTTGAGGTTGCTTTCTGGGAGGATTCTTGTGAGGGCAGGGAAACTGCAGTGTTCGCTTGTTTGTTCTCCCTGTCCACTTTCCATGCAGAGATAAACTTCCCTATGGAAAATCATGAACTTCTGGGGTGAATAATCAAAGGGTTTGGATTAAAATATCCAACTGTTTCTGCTCACTGAACAAAACCATCTGTGGTGTACTGCATGTCTTAGATGTTCTTGAATATTGTGATCAGCATTGTGGGTGTGGAAAAGCTACTGTGCCTTAGAACTGGGGAAAATCTTTTCAAAATGGAGCAGAAGGAAACACTGCTTATGTGCTGCAGGAACTCCTCGTGAACGGGAGAGCTGCTCCTTCTCTCATTTTGTCTGTGATGTGAATAAATTGGAAATGCTGTCCAAAAAGGCTTCTGCATTGATCCCTTGTTTTGCCAGGCCTTCTGAGCTGGGAGTTAGAGATGTTCCTGCATATGAAAATCATAACCCTCATGTGCTTACTTCCCTCTGCAGATACCTGCACAAACCCTACCTCATTGGCGGGAAGAAGTTTGACCTGAGGCTCTATGTTTACGTCACTTGCTATGATCCCCTTAGGGTCTACCTGTTCAAGGATGGATTGGTTCGCTTTGCCAGCTGCAAGTAGGTTGTGCAGGAGCGGGGTGCTGGGGGCTGCCTTGGTGCTGAGGCATCTGTGGCTGTGATATCTGCCTTGGCCAGGGCAGGAGGGAGTCATCCTCTATAAGGGTGGTGCTTAAAGCTGTATCTTGCTTGCTTAAGAAGCAGTGTGGAAACACATGAGGTCGCTGCAGGTGACTGTTGAAAGGGAATGTGAGAGGATGCTGCCTACATCCAACCTTCCCAATGAAAGATCAGCACAGTGTGAAGCAGTTCTTGAAATACGTTGTCTGTGCTTCATTCTGCATAAAAAGCTGGCACACCAGAAACTATTTCTTCCAATTTTCATTGTAGTGCCTCAGGCTGCTGCAGTTCCATCAGTGCTTCTGCTCACTGATGCTCTGACTTTTATGCTGTGAGGGTGGGATTGCATTCCACTGTCCCAAGACAGCCTGTTCTGTCCCATGTTTTGTTCCATTAGCTCTGAGCCTGTGGGGACAGAGAGCTCCAGGCAGCAGGGCTGGTGAATGGCTGAGAGTGGTCTGAGGTGAGAACAGTCTGTGCCCGCCTCGTGGACCTGGGGACAGCCACTTCAGTCTCGGACTGCTTGTGCTCCTCTTGCCTCCTCCAGGTACTCCTCCTCAATGGACAGCCTCAGCAACAAGTTCATGCACTTGACCAACTATAGTGTGAACAAGAAGAACACGGAGTACAAGTCCAACTTGGATGAGATTGCTTGTCAGGGACACAAATGGTAGGTGCTGCTTTTAGGGAACAAGGTAGCTCTTTCTATTTCCTGTTAAGTCAGACTTTTTTCAGTATTCTTACCCAAAACTTGAACTTGCTTTCTGTATCATCTGATCCCACTTGGGAAACTGAAAAGGCAGAGTGATTTTAGCATGAGTTGGTGTCAGTGGAATCTGGATGGTCCCTCTGGCTTGTGACTCATCCTGTCCACTGCTGCTTGGGGTGTAGTTGCTGTTCATCCTGCCTTTGTCTGTGCCGTTCCCTGCTTCCAACGCTGCATTCATCTCTGCTCATTCATCCCCTTCCCCTACTGTGGGGGCGATGGGATGTGGTTAAAGCAGAATCTGATCGGTTTTTGTTAGAAATTGAATGGATGATGCTTAAATTGGCTAGATGGGAGCTTCTGCCCCTCTCTTGACTTCACAGTGGAGGCAGAGAAGGGGATGATGGCCCTGGTTCAGAACTGTTAATTTATGTGCTACTTGGTGGGAATAGGAGCAGTGGTGCCATTTCTAGGCCTTTGGGAGGAGGGCTGCAATCTGGCAGGAGTTCCCATTCCTTGCTGTCCCATGGGTGAATGGATGCAAGCCCCAGGAACTTGTCTCTGCTTCCATGGTGGTGTTTGAACCCTTTTAAAAATAGTGCAGGATAGAGTTCTCAATTCTCAGCCTGGGCAGGGCTACTGCACTTCAAAGGTAGTTGCAGAAGGTGTTTTGCTGTGCTCACATTGCTTAGACCTGGGCTTGCTACACAGTGGTCTCTTCCTCCACTGGGACTTTTAGCAGGGTCTGCTGCCCCTCAGCAGCTGCAATTGCGTGGGGGTGGGATTGTGTGGGTTCTCTATGCTTGCAGGCAAGTCAAAGCTGGCTGCTCCTATGTTAAGATAAGTGTGGCTGTAATCCACTCCATCTTGTATGCAGGAAGCGTGACCTTTGGATTCCTGGACATTAGCCACATGGTCTCACTTGAGAAATATCTGAGCATCCTTGGCTCAGTGTCAGGGTAGCTTGCAGCACTCAGTGTGGTGTGGGAAACTCCTATAAAAGCATAGATGCTCCCCCATACCATCTTATTACCCACATTTTTCAGAAATTTTTTTCATCACTGAAGCCTCAGTGAAGTGGCTTTAGCTAAAACATTTCTGGGGTCTTGTTGGATTCCTGCTGAGCTGCTTTGCAGTGCTGCGGGGGAAGGCCTGCAGGAAGGGGAGGTTTGCTGAGGACATGGAGGGGGAGGGAAGAGAAGATCTGGGCCTGACTTACCTTGCTCATGTGCTAATTTGGGACTGTGCTGAGAGAAGTCTGTGACAGATTCATGTTCCTAGTAGCTTGGGCCTTCAAGACCAGGGGCCAGGCTGGGGAGAGCAGCAACCAGGAACTTTTGAGAGGTTTGAGGCTGTCAGGAGGATTGCCATGCCAGGGAACAGTGCTGTCAGGGTTCCCCTCTGTTGCTTTTGCCACCACCAGCAAGGGGCTACAGAGCTACCTCCTTTGCTTTCTCTCTCCCAGGGCACTCAAAGCTCTCTGGAGTTACCTGACCCAGAAGGGAGTTAACAGTGAGGCTATCTGGGAGAAGATTAAGGACATCGTTATCAAAACCATCATTGCGTGAGTCTTGGCACCCCTTGCTCTGTGTGTCTGCGAGGTGCACCTGTCCCCTTTGACTGTCCAGTACCTTCTCAGCCTGGTCCTTTTGCTCTTAATTGAAATGGTTGGCTTTGGTATTTCTCTGTGAATCCCTCCTTTCATCCTGTTACTTATGCTCCTGCTGCAGTAGCTGCAGTGGGTAAATAGACCTTACATTTCCCTGACCTGCCTGAAGGCCAGGAAGGTGCGGTGTACCCAAAATTGCCCAGCTTGCCACTTGCTCCCCTGCTCCCTGCTCAGGGAGCCTGAGAGAATGGTCCCTTGTGCAGAATGAATCCTGTATTTAGAGGTAGATGCTACCTGACAGAGCAGGGATGCTCAGGATGCAGTGCTGGATCCATACGTGGTGAAGCAGCAGCAACTCACAGGCCCATGTTGGTCCCTCAGCCCACCCGCTCCCACAGCACGTGGCTGCATTATGCTTCCAGAACTGTCAGCACATGCTGTGAACAGCCAGAGCTCTGCTGTCTGACTGTTGGAAACAAGCATTTTTTTCTTGGCTTGCAGTTCTGAGCCCTACGTGAACAGCCTGGTGAAGATGTACGTGCGCCGGCCGTATTGTTGCCACGAGCTGTTTGGGTTTGATATCATGCTGGATGAAAACCTCAAGCCCTGGATCTTAGAAGTCAACATTTCCCCAAGGTAAAGCATATTCTAAGCCACAGCAGATAATGGCCTTTCTTTTACTAAAAAATGAGTTTGGCTTGTGATGTCCCCTGTAGCGTGTGCTGAAAGACCATGGGCTTTGAAGCCTCCCTCTCCAGATTGCAGGAATCAAAGCCCTCCCTGTCTGTGAAAGCAACATTCATCTGCAGTTCAGAAAGCTTTGCTGGGCATGCTCCAGCTAGAGCCAGGGAAGAGTATGTTAAAAAAGGAAGGCCAAGAAGGGATGTGTCTTGTACAGAACGGGTGATGGCAGAGATTTCTTTGCGTGGGCAGAAGCAATCAGCAGTTCCACTGCCTCGTGCACCATTCTTTGCTTCCTGACGGCACCCGGCCGCGTGGTGCCAGCTGTGCAGGCAGGGCCAGGAGCTGCAGTGTAACCGAGCATGGCCCCTCCTGTCTGCGAGAGTGGGTGGGCATGAGCTGTACACAGAGCCATGGTCCAGCATGGGGCTCTGGGGATGGACTTGCCTATTTCTAGCAAACTTGGGAACAGATGGAAAAATTAACTATTTCTGATAGGAAGCCCCCCCTTCAAAGAGCTGTTGTCAGGATTTTTCTCTCAGTGTCTTAGGGCTGGTTTGATGAGGCAGGGCACAGGCTGGTGTTTGTATCCCGGTCAGTAATAACCCAGAGATTGAACTCGAGGCCATGTTAGGGGCTCAACACCTCTATTCTAGCACTCAGGATGCTGTGATGCTTCTTCTCTGCAGCCTCCACTCCAACTCCCCACTGGATGTGAGCATCAAGGGCCAGATGATTCGGGACCTCCTCAACCTCGCTGGCTTTGTTCTTCCCAGCATGGACAGTGTGGGCTCAAGGACACAGACAAGAAGTGGTTCTACCTGCAGGTCAGCCCCCTTCTCTGTCAGAGAAGCAGGCTTTTTTCTTGAGGGATTTCATCTGGGGGGCTGCTTGGAACTCAGCAAAAGCTGGTTTCTAGCTGTTGAGAGCCTGTGCTTGCAAGTGCTTCAGCTATGGGTCCAAAGAACTTGCCTTATTGCCTGAGTATCTGGTTCCTCTGGCAGAAGGATTTATGCCCTCTCTGCAGATCCGTAGTTGGAAGTGAGGCCAGTGTAATTTACGCTTGCTCTCTCGTCCTTCCCGTGCCAGAACTAATATGATGCTAAATCTCACTGCCTCTCGGTTTGCTTGGAGGACTGGCTGGCTCTGTTGGGGTTGGATCCACTTACCCTCTGACTTACCAGAACTGACATGCTGCTGCCTGGAGCAAGAGGAGCACCTGTTATTTTGCAAATGCTGGAGTGATCAGTTCTTTAGGCAGGACTGCAGGTGTCACATGCTGCCAGCCTATGGGTGGAGGTGTGCACAGTGTTACTTTGCAGCTAACGTGACTGGTTTGTGCAGAATGCTAATTCCTGGGTATGTGTCCAGCCAGGCCCCTAATCCTTCTGTGTTTCACCACAGCTAGGGATTGTCCTGGTTTCAAACCTAAAGGCTGGAAGGAAACCAGTCTTTTCGCTGCAGCTGGCCATATGTCACTGAAGGATCAGCTTGCTGGGTTAAGCACCTGCATGCAAAGATGTGTGGGCATGCCAAAAGATGGGACTCTTGCCCTGTGAGTGCCCTGTGCCTTCAGTGGAGAAGCTTGGAACATGGGCCTGTTCCAGATGGGGAGCTCTCACCAGCTTGTCTGCGGTGCTTTGATCAAATGCTGGTTTGCCACTTCCAGTGGAAGTGCTGAAGGGCAGGTGTCCTCAGAGGGACCTGCAGCGGATTAAGCGGATCCTTAACATGGTTCAGATGATGCATTACTAGATTTCTTGCATCCAGGGGCAAGCTTGTTTAACTATATCTCTGCCCTGGGAAGCATATGAAGGGGTTTTCTGCATGTGGGTAGAATTCCAGATCTGTTCCCAAGCACCATGCAGCACAGACTCAAGGTTCTGCTCTCCCTGTTTGGATCGGCACACAACTAATAAATTTTGCAGCAGCAGAACAAAAAAGCTATGTTGATAGATGGGTTAAAAGGTTTTCAACAACTATCTCCCAGATTCTGGGGTCCCCAAATGGTTCAGTTGGTGCTTAAAATAGATGGTTGCTGGTCAGATAGTACAAAGTGCCAGGACTTCCCATGGCATGTGTCTGAATTTAAGTCCTGAGAGTACTTGGCCACTGCCAGAGGAAGTTTTTGATCTAAGAGTTCACTTCTTTCTTGTACAGTACCAGTACTGATTACTTGTACCCCCATCCCTGTGCTTGCAGTTAGGAAGCTGTGTTCCAAGTGGGATGTAAACATGAGATCCCACCAGGCTTCATGTGCTGTGAATTAGGTCATGGTGTGTCTTTGATCCTCTTGCATCCTATGTGAGTGTGAGGTGATGGCTCACCTTTTAGGTGAAGGAACACTGAAATGCCTTAGTGAGGAGCTGGCAGAATCCTCCCAGTTTCCCTGCCCACATCCTTCCTGGGTTCCGTGCTGATGCACAAGGCCGTGGATGCATCACTGATCTCGGAACTAGTGAAATCCTTGGAGGAAGTGTTGTTTCCTCCATGGCATTTTCATGAGGGTGTCATTACTCTCTCAGCAGTTGCTGGGAGCAGCTCTGCCATTACACAACTTTGTCATCTCCACTTAAATGCTCTATTGCCTCTCTTGTATCCTCAGTCTGGGCAGTGCTTTGAAGGAGAAGCCCAAGCCAGTATCTGAGCATTTCAGAGCAGAGAAGATGAAGAAGGCCTATTACTTGATGCAGAAGATACCTGACCAGGTACGAAACAACCACCATCATGCCAAGCCCATGTCCCAGCCAGTCCCACATGTCTATTCCTTGTCCCTCTTCAGACTGTGCTCTTTGGGGTCAGCCAAATGGTGGAGTGCACTTGGGCTCCAGTGGGTTACAAGACAGTTGGTCAGAAATAAATTTGGTTTGCTTAAGCCACTGTCTCACTGACTCATCTGTACATTAAAACAGGTGTGTGCTAAAGGGGCACATTGCCTACCAATCCCCAGAGTCTGAGCACTGCTTGTTCCTCCTTATGTATCTGTGCAGCTCTTACAGCCTTTGCCAGCTGACCTTGTGCAGGTTAGTAGGGCCACTGGCCTCGTGGGCCTCCTGGCAGGGTGTTTAAGAGAGGCTGGGCTGCAGATTTGGGATTCTCTTCAGTTCTGTGCAGTCTTAGTGTCGCCATTGAGCCTAGATCCCTTCAGTTTCCATGTGGCCTGTGTCCCAAAGATCTCAGACATATGGAGACCTCTGCTTGAGAGATGCTTCTCCCTGACCTTGGGTTGCTCTTGTCTGCAGGATTTTTATTCTTCTGTCTTGGACATCCTGACTCCAGATGACGTTCGCGTCCTGGTGGAGACAGAGGATGAGTATTCCCGGCGCGGGCAGTTCGAGCGGGTGTTCCCCAGCCACATCTCCATGCGGTACCTGCGCTTCTTCGAGCAGCCTCGTTACTTTAACATCCTGGTGACCCAGTGGGAGCTCAAATACTACTTGAACAGACACAAAGGTAACTGCCCTCCTAAAGCCTGGCACAGCCACCTGACTCAGGCAGGCTGCCTGCCAGCAATCGTGGGAGACTTCTGAGCTATGCATGTTGAGGGGGAGCTGCCTGCCTGCGTACTAACCCCTAGGAAATGTGTTACCTTCCCAGACTGCTTCAAATACCACAAAAAGCTTATTCTGACTTCATGAGAGGAGAACCATGACTGTTCTGGTTCACACAGCACCAGCACTTCTAGGTGCCCTGGGCATGAAGCAGACTGGGATTTTGTCTTTAACCTGTAGCTCTGGTTCCTTACTGTGTTTCTATGCTCTCTTTTGAGGGAGAAACAGCTGGAGTTGCTGGGCTTTGCTCCTGACAGGAGATCTATGAAGGAAAAATTGGGCCTGTTCTGTGGTCTCCTGCAGCTTTCTAATTGATGAAAAACAGTCAGCGTACAGATGGAATTTTTTCCTAAACACTAGAAATCTAGCTAACATTTCCATCCTTTCAGGACACAATTCTGTATTTTAATAAAAAAATTATCCTTTAATGAGGCATAGCTGGACTGGACCAATTCCTTCTCACCCAGGTTGTCTCTATCAGGGCAGCAGTAGAAGCTGTTTGGGAGAGAGAATAAGGTCTAGCATGAAGGGTTAGAGAAAATAAAAAGAGACTGTGGCTCAGGGCTTTCCATCCAATATCTGATCTAGATGGAGAGGCTTCTGGAGGATCTGGCCCTCCACTGCAGTGACTGTATGTGCACTCCTCACCTGGCTATCAAGGAGAGAAAGAAGAAAAACGCTTTTATCACTTTTCAGTGGTGTTAAAGGAAATATCAAAGGGGTCAGTAACAATCTTTCACAGAGGGATGGTAACATCATAGCCTTCTCTGGCTGTGCTGTCAGCATGTGTCATCCTTTGCCTTGCTAATATCTTTGCTGGATGATCTCCTATCAACTGGAAGAAAGATTCTGTCATCGTTCTCACTGAAGTGCTGCCCTGAATTTGCTGCTCAGGCAAGGGTCCTGGTTCAGTGCTCCAGCTTCCTCAAAGAAGCCAAGCGAGCAGATTTGCTCTATCCTATCCTTGCTCTTTAGCTCTGAGCAGAACCCACCCTCCCCCATCCCCTTCCTGTTCCCCTGTGTTCCTTGCAGCACTCCTCTTTCCTTAGCCAGCAAGAGGCAAATCCCGGGCTTGTGTACAGACCCAGGACAAGGCATCCGAGCCGCCCTGCTCCCCTCAGCCCCCAGCATGTAGGGGTGTTTTTTACAAGGCTCTGGGGCTTGCAGAAAGGTCGCCAAGGAACAGGCCTGGTATCTTATAGCAAACCACAATAATCCCAGCATAAAGTTCCTAGCCATTGCTCTTCTGGTTCTTAATTCTCGAGCCACCCTAGCCTTCTGCTATGACCCTAAGGCTCTTAAATAAGAAAACAGGATGGGAGTAGTCCTAGATTTCTCAATATTTCTGGCCAAGAGCAGGGTGCTTGGCTGTAGTGGGGACAGCTAGCGGGAAGGCCTGGAGGAAGTGGAGCCTGTTCAGTGGAGTTGAACACATGGCTCTGCTTCAAGATGACCTTGCTGTGCTCCAGAGCACCATGTCTGGTGTGTGGTCAGAGGAATGGTCCCTTCCAGTCGTACCAGCAATGAGCTCGGCTTGTACCAGTCTTGCCCTCTGTCAGTGATGAAATCTCAGCCCATGTCGAACTCTGGATGAGGAGGGAGGAGATGATGCACTGGGATGCTGCAGCTGATCAGTGCTGTGCAAGGAGAAGGTTGCCTCAGCTGCCCTCCTCTGGGAAAGGGGTCGATGACAGCAAAGCTGCTCTACATTTGCACTGTGGGAACTTTCACCTGTGCAGCCCAAATCAGGTGCTGCTGTTGGCAGGCACTGGGCTCAGGGGGACAGCCAATCTGGTCTAATTCGGCAAATCCTGTGTTGCCCCAGTTTCCCTGTTTCACTGAGCCTGCTGCAAGGAATGTCTTGGCTCCCTGGGAGGAAGGCAAGCACTGCAGCAGCCCACGCACTGATGTTTGCTCGTACAAAGGGTGAACGCCCTTGGTTTACCCCGTGTTTGCTGGCGCTCAAGCACGTGTTCAAGTAGTTATTGCATAGCATGTGCTGCGTGGTCAGTGCAGCATATTTGCATGCCCCGAGCTGGGAAGGCTTAACTCTCTGTAAACCTGGCTGTTCCTTCTCATTTCTTGTTTTCTGTCACTTCTCAGGTCTGGAGCTACTGAAGAACTGGTGTGTCAAAGGGTACCACACTGGGGCAGGGACAGATTTGGCCCAGATGGTGCGTATAACTGTGGGTAAGGTAGGCAGAGCTGGTTGTTTACCTGCACAGAGCTGGGTAGAGAGCCTGCTTGTTCTGCCTCCTCTGGCTCCTGTCTTACCTGTTTGCCTTCTTCCCTCTTTGCCAAGGCCTCCAGGAGCCTGGAAGAACCCATGCTGCCCTATTTCCCACAAACTGAAGTCATGAATAGTATATCAGATCTGCAACTATTTTGCATCTGAATATCCTTAGGTCACTGGGCACAGCCCTACATATTTGGCACCTGTCCTGCGTATTGTTCCCCTCTACAAGGGAGTCATCTCTGTCTGTCGCTCCCATGCCTTACAACAGAATGATCCTCTGAAAGAAACCCACTGTTTTGACCTCGAGATGCTCTACTCCCACTTTCAGCAGAGGGATTCATTAGGCAGAGAGCAAAGATTGCTCTGTTTGCTATTCTGGGAACAGTCTGGTGGCAGTGACAACGCGCAGCAGCGAGGCAGCTCTAGCTGAAGCTCTCTAGGGCAGCCTATGGCAAAGCACAGCAGGCTTGAGGGATTTTTGCCACAACTTAAATAGCCATTCTGTTGTCTTTCTCTCCTCCCACAGTGGTCAGTGCCAAAGTCGTTCTTCCTCCAGAAGAGTAGCATTCAATCGAACAGCTTCAGCAGACTGGAACTGGGCAGACTGGAGTGAGTTTGCACTGGCTGTGACGTTCATGGTGTTCATAGTGTAGCTTTAGAACTGGTGTCCTGGTAGAGAACTGGTGGCCCGAAACACAGCTTTATTTAAGGGGAGCGGAGCAGGTTGGTTTGCAGGCTCTGAAACCTCTGCTCTCTGGAGAGCCAACAGATGGGGCTGGCATGATGTCTGTGCAACTGGGCATGGCTCCTTGGCACTGTACACCCAGCTTGGATGGGAATGGAGCTCCGAACAGCCAGATCAGGTGATGTTTGGAGCTGTCATGGTCAGAACATGCTGACAAGATATTCCCCCCATTGGAAGCTGTATCACTTCTGTGGGCACTGATGTGGTTAACAGTGAGCAGAGGCTCTCAGCTACAGCACTTGCTGGGGAAACAGTGAGGCCTCCAGGTCTGTTGCACTCTCCCAGCTTCCCCGAGCAAAGCTGGGCTGCTGACAGCTTCCTGCAGAGGTGGAGGGCTGGAGTTTGTCTGGGTGAGCCAAAGTAAGGAGGAGGCACACCCCTGGTCTGTGGTGCTAAGAGCAAAGGACATCTCTGTTCCTGTGCTGGTCAGGGGTGGTTGGGTTTACACACAGACAGGGTTTACACCCTGGTCAGAGTGGAATTGGGTTTACACAGAGAGAGGAAGCTGTGACCCTGAAGTCACACTGATATTGGGATACCTGTTGGGGTGAGTGGTGCTGCCTGGGATGGGAGATGGAGTAGGTGAGCCTGGCAGCCCTGTCGCTGAGTCCACGTGTTGTGATACAGCAGATGATTATTGCACCATAGTCCTTTTGGTCCTTTGTCACTGTCCCTAAGAAGCTCAGGGTCTCCTTTTTTCTGCAGCACATGCCTCTCTTCAGCTGGTGAGGATCTCACAAGATGCCTGGAGCCCAGCCCTACTCAGAGCTTACCTCTCAACAAGTGCACTGGTGGAGCTGACCAGACACCTGCTGGCTGCCTCTCTGACACCGCCCTGGTGATGTGACCAAGCAGCCACCGTCCCTCCCTGGGGACACATCAACCTACCTCAAAGGAAGAGACAGGAGCTGGCTCTGTAGAGCAAGGACTGTGGGAGCCCCTCGCACTGCACACTTGCTTGTGGGGCTGGTTGTAGAGAGGGATGTTTTCCTGGGCAAAGAGGAGACCTGTGTGATTTCAGTTTCTAAAACAAGAGGAAGTGGGGGTTATCTGTGGCCTTTTTTTCCTAGACTGTTTTTAAAACCTGACATGGTGGTTTCTTTGCCCTGTGGGAGCTAGCTGAGCCTGCCCTCCTTGTCCTTAGTCAGCACGGGCTGAGCCCTTGCTCGCCTGTATCTGTGTCCTGAGTCGCTGGCAGCTGTCTGCTCTTGAACTGCTGCAGCCTGGCCCCTGGAGAAAAGTCCGCAGCCACTACCCCACTCCTGGGAGGGAGTAAAACTGCCCAGTTTTATCCTTTCTGAATGTCTGTGCCAACATCCTGCCCTCCCCCAGCAACAGGCCCTGTGGGTGACCTCAGGCTTGCACATCGCAGCTCAAGACAGACCATGGGTACCAGTGTGGCTCCAGTTTGTTGTGGGGGCAGTAGGGCTGCTGGGGGGGAGCATCCTTCTCAAGGCCATTGGCTCTCTGGTGTGCCCTGCAGCATGTGTGCACCGACTGCAGGCTGGTGCTCTTCTGGGTCTGCTCTCTCTTCTCCCTTTTGTTTCTCAAGGATTTCTAGTAAACACTCTCCTGGTTCTTATCTGCCTTCCTTTCCCTGACCTCTTTGTGTCTGGTGGGAAGCACACCTCTTCCCATGCTTCACTGGGCTCTGGTACAGGGAGGGTTAGTGCTACCACCCCACTTTGCCCTGTCCTTATGGGGGTAATTCTTGCTGCCCTATGGCAGGTAGACATACCCCCCTGCACAGAGGAGCAGCTCCTAGTATAACTGCTTTGGTCTGGGGTCTTCCTTATGTCTTGGGACTACCCTGAGCATCATTAACCTAGGGGAACACCACAGTCCAGCCTTACAGGTAGGGTAGGAAGGATTGGGTGCCCAGAGCTGGCCCTTGCCAGTTCAGGGTTCTGCCCTGCAACCTGGAAGGTGGATGCTGGGTGCTTGGGCAGGTTCTTGGGGCCTAGAGCAGGTGCTGAGCCTCATGTGCGGGCCCTGGCTCTGGTAGAAGGCCCTTCCCTCCCCTCTCCTGGCAGCCCACCGTTTCCCAGTGCTGGGCCCTGTTTCTCTGGTCTCCTTGGTGACAATCTCATCTCTCCTCGGCTTCTCTCCAGCACCTGAAAATAGCCTCCGAAAGTGGAGATGCCTGCTCCCTTCCCTGCTGCCAGCACCCGAGAGGGCCAGGCTGGAGCCAGGCTGCTCTGTACAGCACAGCTGTAAGGGCCTGGCCCTATGAGCCCCTGCACCACTGCGGGACTTGGGCCATCCTGTCAGCCAGCACCGAGGCCCCGGCCCCGTCCCTCCTCTTCCTGCCTGCTGTGAGGAGCACCAGGGAACTCTTTGTAGCCCGCCATGGGCCAGTATCCAACTGTCCCCTGCAGCCAGATAGCGCCCTGTCCCTTTGGTCCTGTAGCCACCAACCCTGTAGCTCGCTCGCAGCTGTCCTGGGCCAGCCCGACAGCCTCCCTGAAAGAGAAAATGGAGCCGGGAGCAGACAGAGCGGGAGAGGAGGGGGTGGCCCCGCGGCAAGGAAGGCGGTTACCCCACAGGTCGGGTTGCCCCGCCGTGGGACCAGCGTGGCCGCGGACAGTGAGCTGCAGCAGGACTCAGGGGCCAGGGACAGGCAGGGCCGGGCAGCGTCCGGGACAAAGGGTCCGCATCCACTCAGCCCGCGGCTGGACCCAGCCGTTCTCCGGCATCCCCGTGAAGAGGGGCGCGNTCCATCGCCCCCTCCCTCGGGTCCCCAGGGCCAGCGCTGTCCCCGGGGCCGCGACCACCTACTTCAGCGCGGGGCTGCGGGGTGGCTGCGGGCGCTGCTCGGTGGTGTCGGCTGTGTCCCCCCCTCCCCCCCGCGGCGGTGGCGGCGGGGGCATGGCTAGCATTGCTCGCTGACACTCTATCTGCCAGGGCCACGCCAGCCGCGGGCCCAGAATAGCAGCGCTGCCCCGCAGATAGTCAGCATGGAGCGGCTCCGTGGCCCCGCCGCGTCCCAGGTACCGTCAGGCTGGGTTGGGGGCCCGGCCTGACAGACCCCCGCCTGGGGACAGGCCACCCCTGGGGTGGGGGAATGTGGGCGGCTGATGGGCCCCTTCCCACGGCCGTGCAGCCAGGGGGACAAGGACGTCCTTGTCCCAGCTGTGCCAAGCCCCTTGGGAACGGCTGGGGGACGGTGGTGCAGGGTCTCTTCCTTCTCGGTGTTGGCTCTAGGCTCCTTAGGGAGTTGTCCCTGTCCCTGTACCTTCGTTATTTTAGGGTGGCCTGTAAACTTTGGCCCTGTCAGGCAGGTTTGTGCCCGGGGTTGCTCTTCCCGCTGCACAAGCTGTTAGGGTCTTCTGGGGACTGGGGGAACGGGGGCAGCCGTCCGGCCCTGTGGCCTCCCTTCTTCCTCGGGCTGCCGCTTTGTTAATGTAGGTTTCCTGGGATGGACCTGGTCCCCGGGAGGGGCCAGTGGGTTTGGCGAAGCTCTCGGCATGGGAAGAAGCAAGACCGGGATTTACACCTTGGGACTGGGAGAGGATGGGCGCAGAGCCGCTGTGGGATGTGCTGGGCTCCAACAGCAGAGAGAGACAGCGGGAGGTGCTGCCATCCATGCCTTGTCCTGCTCTGGACACCCCCTCTGTCTCCCCAGAGCAGGAGGACAAGCTAGGTGTCCTGGACTGGAGCCATCATGGAGACTGCAGGCTCTGGAGGCTGGTGGGGGTGCCCAGGGGGGCTGGGGACTGAGCCCAGCCCACAACCCCACCCTGAAAGGACAGTCCTCTCTGCTGGGCTTGGGTGGGCCAGAGCAGCTGGGTGGGTGCAGGCAGAATCCATGGAGGGGAGAAAGATGGGGTTGACTCCTGCTGACCCCTCCTTGCTGTGT
Organism: Dryoscopus gambensis; assembly: GCA_013389985.1. Lineage (NCBI taxonomy): Eukaryota > Metazoa > Chordata > Aves > Passeriformes > Malaconotidae > Dryoscopus > Dryoscopus gambensis. The sequence goes on along the minus strand of WEIT01015036.1, from coordinate 19,124 downwards.
GCCCTCTCAGGTGGCGCTGCTGGATGCTGCTGCGTGCCCTGAGGAGGAAGGTGGGTAGCAGGAAGAGTCTAGGTGCACAGGAGGGGGGACTGCCTTACTCATGCGACAAGTGCACTGATCCTCTGCCCACCCTGCCCATACCCCTCTCCTCAGCTGGAGTATGCCCCAGGGTGGAGAACTGCAGTGCTGTGTGCTGCCCCTGTGGAATGGGGAACAGGAGGGCTCTGTCTGGAGCATCCTCTGCTCTCCCCAGGCAGGAGGGTGCTGAGACCCAGCAGCTCAGCTCACTGGCCAGGGCTGGGGTGGCTTTGCCTGCAGGGTTTCCGAAGGCTCTATGCCCCAGGGAGGAGGAAGAGGAGGAGGAAGAATACAGGAGACCTGTCACCTTCACACTGGGAAATGAGATACTGGGGCTGGGCCCAGAGACCGAGTTTCAGAACCCTGATGCTGAGGTCTATATGCATTTCTTGAGGAGCCACTGCTGTTATGATGCCATCCCCACCAGCTGCAAGCTCGTTGTCTTTGACATCTCCCTGGAGGTGATAACCTGGGGGATGAGTGGGGATGGGCAGTGAAGAAGTAGGCTCAGGGATTGTCTGAACCCTCTGCACTCTGCCAGCAGATCAAGAAAGCCTTTGTGGCACTGGTGGCCAACGGGGTGCGTGCTGCCCCTCTCTGGGACAGCAAGACGCAGAGCTTTGTGGGTGAGTGCCAGCAGCGATGCCTGGCCCCCTCCCCTGCCTGGCAGAGAGGGTGCAGGCAGCGCTGCCAGTCCCACGTATCTCCACAGGGATGCTCACCATCACCGACTTCATCAACATCCTCCACCGCTACTACCGCTCGCCTCTGGTGAGTGCAGCGAGGAGAGCTGGGGGGATCAGAACATGCGTGGGGCAGGGAGTGGCTGTCCCCGCAACTCCTGGTCCCTTCTTAATCACTAAACAATGGCCAGGGGATGATTCTGGGCCAGACCAGCATCCACTGGTTGCTCCCCTGCTTGGCCCCCAAAATGTAATCCCTGTGCTTGGGTAATGGGCTGCAATGCCCAGGGAAAGAGGCAGTGTCTCAGAGTGCCCTCAGTTCCCCAAGGAACCACCATGATCAGGGCATTTCCTTGCCTTCAGGTTCAGATCTATGAGGTGGAGGAGCACAAGATTGAGACCTGGAGAGGTAAAAATCATGGGCTGATGTGGGTGGCTGGGCTGATGTTGTCACACAGGGGATGGAGTTGTGCGTTGTGCGGCTGCAACAGAGGGCTGGAGGACCCCCTTTCATAGCTCTCTCCCTTGGCAGAGGTGTACCTGCAGGGCTCCTTCAAGCCACTGGTCTACATCTCTCCGAGCAATAGGTGAGAGCCTGTCCACTGGGGGAGAGCACACCCCTTGGAGTGGGGGTGTGTGTGCTCCTGGAATGCAGCCCTATCCCCCCACGATGTCCCCATCACGCACAGCCTCTTCGACGCTGTCTACTCCCTGATCAAGCACAAAATCCACCGCCTGCCTGTCATTGAGCCTGTCTCGGGCAATGTTCTGCACATCCTGACCCACAAGCGCATCCTCAAGTTTCTCCACATCTTTGTGAGTGCCGGGGCTGCGTGTGCACACGCATGGCTGGTGTGTAGGGGCATAGGCAAGGGTGTCAAGCTGTGTGTAGGTGCCAGCCCAGCCCTGCCCTGTCCCACCGAAGGGTTCTACCATGCCCAAGCCACGCTTCATGAAGAAAACAGTGCAGGAACTGTGCATTGGCACCTTCCGTGATCTGGCCGTTGTGCCTGAGACTGCCCCGATCTACACTGCCTTGGAGATTTTTGTGGATCGCCGTGTCTCCGCCTTGCCTGTCGTCAATGATGCTGGTACCTGGGGAGGGAAAAAGTGACGTCCTCATCTCCTTCTGCTAGCAGCTCCAGCACTCTCCCTACCCAAAACCCCTCTCCTGGCCCTTGGGCTGCCCTTTGGGTTGCGGGAGGAACATGGCAGGTGGTCCCTAGGGCCCCTTCCACAGCCCCTGCACTGTTTCTCTTTGCAGGGCAAGTGGTTGGCCTGTACTCCCGGTTTGATGTCATTGTGAGTACCCTGGGTGTTTGCATGCCTGGGTTCAAGTCTGGCTCTTGCATGCACTGGTGGGGCGCTCATACCTGTGCAAACCCACCCCACATGCAGAGTCACGCATGTGCCAGCACACAGCTCTGTGCATCTGCTGGGCTCAGTGTCCCTTCTGTGCTGGCACAACGGGGTGCAAAGACACCTTGGGGCACTGAATGGGGTCACATCTACCACAGCACCTGGCAGCCCAGAAGGCCTACAACAACCTGGACATCAGTGTGAGGGAGGCACTGCAGAAACGCAGTGTCTGCCTGGAGGGGGTCCTCACCTGCTACCCCCATGAACCTATGGAGGACATAATTGACCGCATTGCAAAGGAGCAGGTGAGTGGCTGGGGTGCCTTGTGCCAGTGCCAGCCACCGCTGCCAGCTGCCCAGCCTGCCTGTGATGCTCTGCCTGCACCCACAGGTCCATCGCCTGGTTCTGGTGGATGAGAACCGGTATCCGCGGGGCATCATCTCGCTCTCTGACATCCTGCAGGCCCTTGTGCTCACTCCCGCAGGTATCGATGCTCTTAACTCTTAGCCCACGACGCTCCATCTTTCTCCACTTGCACCCTCAGTTTCTTTCCACTTCAGGTAGGCACCACCCCACCATTACTGTGTGCCTGTCCCCCCCCCGCTGCTGGGTCACCTGCACCTTGTTACCTCCCTGCTCAGGCAACCTGCCTCTGCCCCCTCCAAAGTGGTTCTGGGGGATGGAGGAGGCTGCTGCTGGGGTCTGGCAGTGCTGGGTGGCCAGGTGGGGACAGCAGGACCCAGATGCTGCTTGTCCTAGAGGTACACAAGGATCACACAGGATCCCTGGTGACTGCGAGGAAGGATGGGGGCACCTTCTATGGAGACACTCTGCCAGAGCCCCATTCAGGCAGCGTGTGGAATGCAGGTTTTGCAGGTCCCTGGGCTTTGGGGCTGGATAAGGATTTTGGGGTGTGATGCACCCCAAGACAAAAGCCTATTTTTGATCTCACCTCAATTTCCCCCCTGAGACCTGAGCACCTCCAGTGCCATTCCCAAGGGACACAGAGAGGACAGATCCCCAGTTGCATGCCCCAGGCATGCCCCACCCCCTCCACTTGCAGTAGCCCCAGAACTGCCTGTCCAGAGACAGGCTCACTCCCAGGTGGCACTGGAACCACTCTGCCTGGCCATCTGCAGCTGGCTCTGCTCACCTGCTGCCTGGTGAATCTTCACTGGCTATGGGTGGGCATGGTCCTGGTACCCACCGTGGCACCTCTTTAGGGGTGAAATGAGGAGCGGGGAGCGGGTTCCAGTTCCCAGCTGCTTCCCAAAGGTACTTACGCTTTTTGGGGTGGTGGTAGGGAATGGGTTGGGACAGGCCCATGCCCACCAGTTCCCCCAGCAGAGCCCAGCTGCTCTGCATAGAAGGGGACTGGGAATGGTTTGTGTTAGCCACACATGGGATATTCCCTTTGCCCCCCTCCCCCCATTTCCCCATCACATGCCTTCGCTCACCCCATCCCTGGTGCCCACAGGGGTGGCTGTGTCAGGAGCTCGCAGGGGCCACTGAGATGTCCCTCTCCAGCCAAGCTGCCCTCCCTCCTACCCCAGGGCTTGCATACAAGCAAGGAATGGAGAAAAGACCCCAGTGTCCATGGGGATGGGTTGGGGAGGCCATGTCACAGGGTGCCCAGTCCAGCATTGATTTGGGGTTATGGTCTTGCACACTCTCTTGCCCCACAGGCATTGACTGATCCTCACTCTGAAGACACCAGGGAAATGCCGCTGTCCTGTCTGACTTGAGGATCTCTTGTGTGACCTGTGAGAAGGAGGCTTGGGCCTGAAGGCTCTCTGTGGGGAGAACATGCCTGTTCACCCCAGTCCTAGGGCTCGTCTTGAGTCCAGGGCTAGATCCTGCCAGTCTTGGAGAGGCAGAAACACTGAAAATGGGACCGAGGGGTGCCTCCTGTGAATGAGCACACAGCGATGCTCAGTGGGCACTGTGCTGGAAGAGCTGTGACATGCCTGCAGCTGGGCACAGAGACCCGTGTAGCCCCAGAGGACCTGGCCACCCCACTGCCATCCTGCTGCTGGATCTGAGCGTTTCTATTGTGGCTCCCTCCTAGTGAACGCAGTCCCGCTGTCTGTGCTCGGTGCCTGGTAGCATAGGCTCAGCTGCACACACAGGCTTTTTTATTGTAGGGTCACGCGGGGCTGGAGCTCTCTGGCAGAGGCACAGTCTGTGCCAGAGCTGGCACCAGGATGGGCACTTGCATGGAGACCCTGTGCACGTTTTGGGGTGGGCAGGGGATATTTATTTATCTGTTAGTCTGTTCAGCCTTGCTGTAACAAAGCAGCCTGATCCAAGAACTGCCTCTTGCCTTTCTAGGGTAAAGCTGGGCATGACTCCTCTGGAGAGAACCAGGCTGGGGAAGGGGTACTGGCTGCTTGCCAGCAAGCGTGGCACTGGCAGAGTAGCACCTCTGCCCATGTGGGCAGAACCGAGGGGGTGGCGACACAGGGCATGCAGTCTTAATCGTCTTGGTGGTGTGCAGGTCCTTTTGGGGACACCCTGAGGACAACAGCCTTAGTACCAGCAAGGCTTCTGCCTGCTGCTTCCCTCAGTCCAAGAAGAAGGAAAGTGTGAGGGGTTCACTGTTAAAAATGTCCCACGCCCCAGCCCTTGAGGACCCTGGGCAAATGGCAATGCATCCTCTGCCTGTGGCTGCTACCAGCTCTGAGCCTTGCTATGGTCCTGGCTTGGGGGTAGGGGATGCTTGAGCTCATCTTTCTCCTCCTGCTTTGCCTGCAGCGAGCCCTGCCATTCCTGTGACCCCCTATCAGCGTCTCAGTGTGATAATGGCTGACAGTGGAAAGTCCCGGGAACTAAACACCCCACCCCTCCTGTGCTGGCTGGCTCTGCCAGGGGATGCAATACCAGTGCTGGGTGGTGACAGGCCTCCTCCCATCATGGGGAATGTGCTGTGTTACTGCTGTGCTTTCCCAGGACCAGGGCTGGCTCCATCCCTTGGGAAAGGCGCAAACCCCCAACCCCGCCAGCACTCAACCCTCCCCTGGGGGCAAGGGGAAAACTGAGGCACAGAGAAGCTTCTGAGGCCAATGTCAGCTGTTCAGAGAGGACCCAGGTGTTCTGGCTCCAGGCACAGATCCACGCACAGCTACACAAGGATGAGATGAAGGAGACACCGAATGGCTGCAAGCCCCCTCCCTGCTTTCCCCCAGCCCCAAAAGAGCTCCCAGGTTCCCGAGGCAGCCCAGCTGGGCACGGGAGGGGGACACACAACCCCTCTGCAGTGTGTCAAAGGCACAGCAGTTCCCCAAACCTCCTGCTGATTTTGGGCAGGGGGATGCTAGTGCCCCAGGGGTGATTTAGGGGAAATCTCTCATCCCCCCCCACCTTTCCCACTGTGGGGCTGTGAGCCCCCTGGCCCAAGCTGGCCAGGGAAGGGTTTTGCCTTCCTGTCCCTCCTTGTGGGGCAGTGAGGGGGATCTCCATTTGGCACCCAGGGTGGGGGTGAACGTGCAGTCAGGGGGCTCCTGGGCGAGCAATGAACTCCAGGTTAATGGGCTTGTCAGCCACCAGGACAATGCGGGACACAGATGTCACTTCCACGCCACAGGGGTCCGGCCGCACCTCAAATGCCTGGATCATCTGTGGGGAGAAGAGGGGTTGGCAGTGCCTTGGGGACTCTCTGGGACCCCTATCTCAGCTCATGGCAAGATACCCGGAGTGGGGGGGATCCCTACTTACCCTGGCAAGGGCCAGGTGCATCTCCAGCTCGGCGATGCGGCGTCCGACACAGGCACGAACCCCGTAGCCGAAGGGGATGGAGCTGAAGGGGTGGTGAGGGGAGCCGTGTCCCCGGAGCCAGCGCTGGGGCAGGAACCGCTCAGGCTCGGGGAAGTAGGTCTCATCGTGGGACATTGCGTAGTGCGCCAGGACAAAGAGGGTCTGCAGGGCAAGAAGTGGGGTTTAATGACCCCACCTGGCCCCACTGAGCGCAGTGGGGGTCCCCACGGCACGGCCCGCACTCACATTCTTGGGGAAGAGGTAGTCTCCAATGACAATGTCCTTCTCATAGAAGACCCTGGCATTGGTGGGCACCACAGGGTAGACTCTGGGATAAGGGGAGAGTTAGTGGGGGAGTAGGACTCACCTGGAGATCCCAGAGGGAGAGAACTGCAGGCAGGACAAGGCTCAGCAGCTCCCCAGTGGGGGAAGTGAATATTTGCAGTCCAGAGGGACTGAAATCCAGCCTTGCATCCCCCCTGGAGAAGGGGCTGGTGACCAGGACCTCAGGGCAGGGACAAGGCTGGGATGTACCTCAGAGTCTCCTTGATAACGGCCCGAAGCATTGGCAACTTGGGGATATCCTCGGCAGCAGGAAACCGATCAGCAGGCACAACAGCTTTCAGCTCCTGGTACAGGGTCTCCTGGATGTCTGGGTCCCGGGAGAGGTGGTACAAGGCCCAGGACAGCGTGTTGGAGGTCTGGGGGAGTGGAGCACCAGGGGGAGTGAAGGAATTGGGGCTGGTACCTGAGCAGCTTTGTGCCAAGCACAGCACCAGCATGGCACCCGAGAGCCCCTTCTCTGGTGTGCAGAAAAGTCAGGGGTGAGGGGCAGCAAGCACAGCAGAGAGAGAGGCAGAAAGCAGGGCATGAAGCAGAGCAGAGACAGGGTCAGTACTAACTGATCCCTGAGGGTTTGCCCCTGTGGAGCATCAGCCCCACAGCAACCAGGCTAGAGCTCGCAAGGGCTGGGCGGAGCATGGCCCCGTGGATTCCCCTGGGCATGGAGCTCACCAGGGATCCCCTGGCAGCAGCTGTCTGGCTCTCACCGTGTCCACACCGGCCAGCAGCAGCTCGGCCACGCTGCCATAGACCTCGTCCAGGCTGAGTCTGCCACTGGCCAGCAGGTAGCTCAGGTAGCCGGACACCTCCTTGCCTCGCTCCACCTGCCCCTCCAGCTCCTCCATCTTTCGGTCAATCAGTTTCTTGCCTGCAGGGACAGAGAGTGGGAACCAGAGCTGACAGAGCGAGCGCTGCCAAAAGGATGTGTGGCCAGGGACTGCCCCACTTTTGAGGGTCCTTAGGGAGTCCAGTGCCACCACACTGGGCCCCCATCGTCACCGCTCACCGAAGGCGAAGATGGTGTCCCAGCTGTCCAGGTAACGGTCCCAGAAGGGCAGCACCTTGCGGCTCCATCGGGGCAGGACAGTGGCAAAGATGGAGTTCTTGAACATGAGGTTGATTGAGTCAATGAAGTGCTGGGTCTCAGCAGGGACCTGCTGCTTGAGGCACCCGATGCGGGTCTCAAAGAGGATATAAGAGATCCCTGCGGGGGACAAACAGCATCCAGACCTCCGGGGGACTGGGAAGACTGGGACAGGGCAGGGGTGAGGGGGAGGACCCCCCTACCTTCCAGGGCAAAGCGGTAGAGCAGGTTGGCCACGTCCCCCACCAGCACCCCTGAGGGGCTGCGGCTCCGCTCCTCGCGCAGCCGCACCATCAGGTCTGACACCACCTCCCCGATGGCATCAGCGTACAGCAGCGCCTCCGAGGGTTTCAGCAGCCGCTTGTTGAGGACCTGGCGCAGGCGGTACCAGCGCTCCCCTTCCCTGGATGGGGACGAAGCTCAGCGCTGGGGGCATGGACGGGCAGGGGGCAGTGGCTGGGCAGCAGTTCCCCAGTCCCTGTGTGCATACTCCCCACCCCAGGCTGGAACCATCCCAGGGGTCATCCCACCCGCCATGGCCATGCCTTTCTACTTGGTGGGGACACGCAGCTTGCAGGAGTGGGAGCAATGCAAGCTGCCACCTGGGCCCTACACCTACGGAAGGGACAGGAGATGTGTGCTGCCCCACAGAGCACATCTGTGCACAGGGCAGGACTCACTCAGTGAAGGGTCCGTAGGGCAAGCGCCGGGTGTCCCGGTGCTCCTTCCACAGGGCCATGTCGCTCCGCATGGGGTACTTGCCCTCCTGCCGTAGCAGCTGCTCCAGCACCACTGGGCTCCCAATGTTGATGTTCCTATAATGCCCGAAGGTCGACTTCCAGATAGGTCCATAAAGGCGTCGGGATATCACCTGTGATGCACAAAGCATGGCGGGGTCAATGGGACGAGCTGGGTCAGACCCTCCCTGCCCCAATGGTGCCTATCTGCACCCATCCCATGGACCCCTCAGCATCAGCTGAGCCCAAGCACCTGCCTCTGACCCTGCAAGCTGGCAGCATCCTTGAAGTGCCAGATGGCCTGGGCTGGTGTCTCCAGGCTCATTTCCTCTGCCAGCACTAAGCACACCAGGCACTGACCCCCCAGCACAGACTGGCACACCCCTCGCCCACCCCAGAGATGCAGAGAGAGCCTGGTGGATCTTTTGGGGAAGGATGACCAAGAAGTGACAGCAGGGACAGAGACAAGTGCCAAGTACAGGACTCTGCTGAAATGCAGGACCGTTGCAGCAGCCACCAGCAGGACTAAGTCCTGTTGCTTCCAGCATGGCCCCAGTTCTGCTCAACCTGAGGACAACAGTTGCTGAGCGGGTCCTTGAACTCACCACCCAGTAGGGGTGGTTAATGATCAGCAGTGGGACGGCAGCACCAGGCTACGGCATGACTGGGCTCCTCCCAGAACACGCTGTCACCTCCAGGGCATGGCCCAGGGGCCACAGGCTCACAAGCCAGCTAGGGGATGTTCACCAACATCTGCCCTGCTCTGGGCACTGCTGGCTGCAGCTCCCCTCTCCTTGTCTGCAGCCACAGGTGCCATGCCTGCCTCCCTGGAAGAGAGCACCGTGACCTCCAAGTGCATCTCTTGGGGGCAGCTGGGCATCCCTTTGCAAGTGGATCTGCACAGGGCCATGTCCAAAGGTCACTTTCCATCCCACCCATGCACTGACAGAGCCCATGCAGAGCGTGGCCGAGCATGGGGGGGATGCAGGGGACCTAGCAGGGAAGCCCAGGTCCCCATTCCCCGTGGCTGCGGGGATGCACGTGGTACAATCTCCCTTGGTGACTGTCTGCATCGCAAGCCTGCGCCCGGATTCAGCTGGATTCGTCACCACGGGGAGACGTTCCTCGTGCATGGTGGCAGGAGGAGGGGGAGGGACAGCCGCCCCAGTACTGCAGGCAGCTCGTGGGCATGGGGCAGCTGTGCCCCAGGTTAAAGCCTGCCCACCAGCATCTGCTGGCAGCCAGGACCTGGCACAGTGCAGGCCTTGGAGAGCTGGGCTGTGAGAAGCCAGAGCTGCCTGAATCTGGGGAAAGGCACCTCCAGAGCATGTGGGCATCTTTCCGCAAATCCAGGCTGTGCTCAGAGTCCCAAGGGCAGGAGGGAGCAGGAGGCAGCTCCAGTGCCTACACTTTGAAATCCCACTGTCCTGTGACAAGCCCTTCTCCCACTAGCAGTGTCTGGTGCTCTGAGATGCCAGGGAGGCCTGATCCCGCACGCTTCTTGGGCTGGTCAGAGCTCCAGGGCGCTGGAAGATGCCGCCTGGCTTGCAGCCAGCCAAGCCCATCGCTTGCTTCATCCGACGACGTATGAGGAAGTGTTGACCAAAGAAAACAAATACCTCTGCCTATCCCTCCCCTGCCTGCCTGGGTATCATCTGCCCAAAACCGTGCCCGGTCACCTGCACCCAAAACCGCTGCCCCTCCACCTGTCACAGCTGGGAGCCCGGGGATGCCAGGACCCTATGAGATGCCCCCGAACCTTTGCCCTCAGTTGCCTGGCCGGCTTGGGGATGCTGTACCCTCCTGAGGTCACCCGGTTCTGCCGGCCCCTCTCTGCCTGCTGGCCTCAGCATCACCCCACGGTGGCGGGTGCTCCCCACCGCCCAGCCCCTCTGCTTCCCTGCTCTGCCGCCCCCGCTCAACTCCCTGCCGTCACTTGTCGGCAGCTATCCCCCTCCCCGGAGCCCATCTCCCCTTGCCCCCAGCCCGCAGGCGCTCCCTCCCTTGCAAAGCCCCCCCGGATACAGCACCGTCCCTGCAGCCCCTCCGGAAGCCCCTTCATCCCACGCACCCCTCCCAACCCTCCCCCCCACCTACGCCCCCGTGCA
>WEIT01015031.1:881-14583 GCA_013389985.1 Dryoscopus gambensis | reverse complement strand
GGCAAATTAAAATAAATCAAAACCCCATTATTTCTCTTGATGTAAATCAAAGCAGAACATATTTAAAATAAACCCCTTCAATGTCTTACCAAGCTGAGTTCATTTATTTTACATCAATTTGATGTTCTAGTCTTTTTCAATGATTCAATATTTCTAAAGTCCCTAAATGTTTTTGGGCCTCAGGAAACCAGTCACTCAAATTCAAGCACCCAGCATGTAGGTGGAAACAGGACCAAAATATCTCTCCGAATATTTTGGCAGCATGGGGTGTTTTATCTGAATAAATAAAACAATTTCCAAGTAATTGACTTACACTGAAAACTGTCATCACCTCCTTGCTGTCATTTTCCAGAAGACGGAGCTGCCCTCTGAGCTGCCTTTGGAGCCTGGGATCAGGACATCCACTCTTTCTTTTCACCATTGTTAACTTCAAGGAGATATCTGGAGGAAGATATCCATTTTCAGTGCTACAAGCTTTGTGAATCAACTTTGGAGAACCAAAAAAATCCCTCAAAATCATAGAATACATGTTAAGATATATTTTTTCATCTTCATAGAGAGGCAAGCAGAAGATTGATCTACTGCATATTTCTGTTACATTTTTATTATCCTATAGACATAGGAGCCTAGCATGAAACAATTTTGGGAGACAACAGATACTTATGGACGGAGAAGGAAAAAAAGAAGAAAAAAACAAGTAGATTGGTCATTCGTCAAATTAGACAGCTCTGGCCATTGCAAACATGCCCAGAGTTCCAAATATTCCATGCATATTAAAAATCAAAACAAACAGATCCTGGCATCACCAAAAAAACCCTGAACAACAAAACTCACAGATAGTTCAGCATGTTACAACCCTTCATGCTAATCTTAAATTCATAGCTATCTGACATGTCACCCCCAACACTTCAGAAGGCTTTGTTGTAAAAGCTCTTTCTCAGTTAAGCTGGTTGAACAGTACCAACCAAGTTAAATGGCCCAACTAAAAGCTCACTTAGATGAGCTTCCCAGCACCTCTGAGAGCAGCTAGGTACCTAAGCCCAAGCTTTTGTAATCTGTTTATGAGAAGCTTTTACCACAGCTAAGGGTACCGCTCCAGCCAGCTTCTCTCAGATAAAGAGGATCTTTGATAAAGCTGCTTTCATTCAGCATTAATTCGTTAATTTAGCTCAATAACAGTAAATCATAAAATTTCAGATACCCAGATGGGCACATATAAGCTGATAATACCCGGTCAGGAAGAATTCCAGTTGCAAAGTATGTAAATAGGTCACACTTCCAGAAATATGGGACTGTTGTGCATACTAAAAACTCCTCTGAGTTTCACATTTTAATCCAGTAAAATAGATGTTTTCCACATTCTAGTCTAATATGCTGTATCTTGATCTGTTTTCATAGGGCTTCCTATGCATGTTCCCATGAATTTTACCATGACTTGCACCTAAATTACTCATTACTTTAAGGTCAAGAAGGGTGGCTCAGAAATATAAACCTGTGTTACTGAATTACAAGCCCTCTCTCTTTAAGCTGTGGTTATATAGTCAATTGTCAGTAGCGAGAACTCAAACTAGAGCCTCTGAATGTTGTTTAGATCACTGCTAGGGAACAGAATTATTGACCTTTCCATTTTACCTGAAAACATAAAACATACTAGCACAAAAGAAGACTATTACTTGAAAATTTATACATTCATTTTACATAATCAAATTGGTTCTGAGGTAAATATGTAAAAGTAGATACACAATCTAATTTTTATAGAGAGTTAATATTATGGAAATAATAATTACACTGAATTAAAACAACAACAACAAAAAGCTGCTTCTGTCAAAAAAACCCTATAATAATGCCTCATAGAGATGAAACATGGTCTAAAACCCCATTATAATCTCCTGTCTGCTTCTGTGACCCCTGACACATACCCCCTGTTACAAAGAAGCCAAATTCTGTATACAGCAAGACAAGCAGGTACACAAAAAACAAGTAGTTTAACTAGAAATAACCATATGCCTGGGGAAGACTCTCTGCCACTGATGTGATTTGTCAGGTCAAGCCAGAGAGCAGGGAGCAGCTCAGTGTTGGTTTTGATGGCATGAGACGGGAAACGTGCCAGGACCCTCAATTCACAGAGCCTGCCATGAGCCCTCCAGGAGTGAAGCCTACTGAACCCACTTCCTGAAGAACTGCACTCAGCTGACACTTCACTGAAAATACAGCACTAAAAACAATAAAGATAGATACTTGGGAAGGCCACAACCTTTAAAAAAATCAGACATTTGAAGGATTGAAACACGTATGTAAAATAAGCTATGAACTTTTATTTGCTTCTCCTTTTTTTTCTTAGCTATTACAATATAGTACATAATTTATTTCTGGTTTTTATAGCAATTGCTCGTTTTTTATGAGAAATTCTCAATAAATCTTATGTACAAGTTGGTCACTTCACAGCTGCCATGAGATACATTATAAACTTTACAGGAGGGATGACTGCAAATGTTGACAGAGTTGAGTTGTCTCAATTTAAAAAAAAAAAAAAGTAAGCAATGAGAAAAGCAGTATATTATAAAAATAGGATGGGAAAAAATGTCTTACCAGTTGGAAAACTCTCTGCCTGACTGGGAAGGGTCCTTGAACTGACATTCATGCATTTTTCACTTGGAGAACACTCTATTACAATAAATGAAAGGAATGGTTATGTGCCTTTTCTAAGTCATATAAATCACACTGAAAAAACCCAACAAAATATCCCATGCTTTCAAAGCATTTGATGCATGAGATAATTACTAAGAGAAAATAACTATTTTATCCCCTTCCTACTATATAATTCCCAAACCCCACAAAAAGTATCTGTAGAACATTTCTTTCCTCCTGGGCTGGAGGGGAAGTTAAACCTTGATTTCGTCATTTTGATGTGAAATTTCAAGATGATGGAGACTTGGTGGAAAGACAGGTTCTCAGGAAACAGAATTCTCATTTGGGAGGGAGCAAGGGTCAGACTTCATTTTCTCTTCCCTTGCACCTTATACTAAAAATGCCCCCCACTGATGCTTCAGTGGTATAAATTGCTGCACCTTGTACCAATTCATGTGTAAAGAAAAATAACCCTTCTCTCTATTTGTTACACATCTAATACTTGGGAGGGGGTACTGTAAAATCAAGTGATTTGAAGTTTCAGGAAAATAACACAAATAAGGTATGTTTTATATTAATAGTAATCTGCTTTTTTCTTTTAGCCCATATTTCTTCCTGTCCTTTTGGGAATGATATATTTTCATGCTGATAAAACACCCACTGCAACCACTTCCATTTTCTCAAGGCAAATACCACTGAAGATAAGGCTTCATATTTCTAAGCGTCAAAGTGGGAGAGTAAGTAAGAGTAAGGCTTCATATTTCTAAGAGTAAGTCTTTCATTTTCAGAAGAAAATTTCTGTGGCAATTTTCAAGTATCCCTACAGATTATCCTATGAAGCTCTGCTTTTACAAAAAAATCCCTGTAATATAGCAGGGCATGGTAATTTCAAAGTCTTTTGTATCTTCCCTCAAGTGCATCTATGAATATTACATGAACAATGTCACGCAAATAAATAAGGATACAAAAACCAGAATTTTCCCACCTCCCGAAGAAAGCAAGTAAGCAGTAAAAACATTGTCTTTAAGGTTTATTACTAGCATATATTCAAATCAGAAATTGAAATCCCCAAACACTTTAGTTTTGTAGGGTTTTGGTTGAGTGTTTGACAGAAGCACTGGGGTTGGGGTTTTATTTATTTTCTTAATATGGACTATATGATGTTTGTTTTTAAATAGAAATTTGATAGTAAGCTCACTGCAGTGCAGGTTGTGTTTAGGAAACATTCTAAATTTAAGTTCCCCAGAGCTTCCAGGACCATACTTATCTGTAGTTCTGCTTTTTCTGGTTTTAGTCAGGATTTCAAACACAGAAGTCAAAACTTTGACAACATGTTATCAGTCACTTTGACAATCTTTTAAGAGTTGACAAGGACAATAAATTAGCATATGTTTTTGATACGTGAACTTGCCATCACTTATTTTGATATTACTAGCTATAGCTTTCCTTGAAAGGTATTTATCAAGACATTAACATCCATTTCTGTGACTTTTAGGAAAAGGCAAAGGCTATGAGCAAGGATTTTAATTACTCATCAGAGTTTAATTTAAAATAATAGTTTGCTGTTAAATTTGAGCAAAAGGGTAAGAGTGACTATAAATGTATTTTAAATATATTTAAACTGCTTAAAGTACTATAATTAGGTTCAAAAACTTAATACGAACTCCTTCTTAGTGGAATGGCTTGCATATTTCTTGGAAAGCTAAAAAGCAACTTTACACTGCCCTGGGATGCTTGTACCTGGTCTTTGATGTCAGAAGTGTTGCAGTCGTGAACAGAAAGACACTGTGCAGGTCACAGGACATATACTTTTAAATGAAATAGTTTTTGTCCATGATTGTTTGAAGTATTTTCACATTCAGAAATCTCGTGAACCTAGGGTAAAGTAAGAGCCTGGCCATAGCCACCCACCTATGTCACTCCAACCCTCCACCCAAAAGGTACTTCTGACTTGTATGATTTTACTGTGTGAAGTACATCTTCATTTGTACAAAGATAGAACTACACCTCTGATAAAAAAAAGAACTAAAAAATATTAAAATAGAAACATGCAATTTAACTTGGTTTCTTAATCTTACAGATATAGCAAAAAGGGCTAGACAAAGAACTTATATTTCAGTACTCTGGATCTTGGGTTCTAGTAATTTTCATCTCCTCTTCTCTTACTAAAAGATAATCCATTTGTCTGCCCCAAGTGAGTTTCAGTGTGGATTGTTCAATAGTCCAATCTACGCAGTGTTTCTATGGAGGAAACATAGCTGCTTGTTGTATTTCAAAAAAAGCCCATTTAGGTTCTGTGATTTTGTGAAAAACACGACAGTTCTCAGCTTGTGCACCATTTAAAGAACAGTAATTCAGGCACAAAGAAGTCAGGAGCAGAGGCACTAGGATATACTGTTTGAGGTCTTACCCATTTGTTCTTGCAACATGTCCCTCCCGACTCCATCCCGGACAGTGCTGATGGCAGCACTGCTCTCCACATGTTTGCAGTCACACCTGCACGTTCCCTGCTCTACTTCATCCCTCTCCAAGGTCCTGTCTTGCTCTCCCTCCAGAGCAGGGATGATGGCCTGAGTGCTGAGCACAGATGTGCCACCTGCCACTGCCAAAGTCTCCATAATTTGAAGTTCCTCACAGTGATGCAATTAACATCATCAACAACCTGGAGGGGGGGAAAAAAAATCAATTTTTTTTTTTAAAGCATCAGAAAAGATGAACACATTCAAGAGCTGTCCCTCTCCTGCAGGAGTTATTTTTAATTGTAATATGGATTAAAGAATTTGCTATAGGCTTCTTTCAGAGGAACTGTTGTGTAACACCCAAATTTATCCCAGAAAAAGCTCCTGCAATGAGGTGGCATCACTTCTTTAGCAACAAAGCAATAGACTTGGCTAACAGCAACAATCCAAGGCCTGAAGTGAAATGTACTTGTGCCCACTGCTAATTATTCATTCTTGGCCAGCTATAAAGCACAGCCTCCAAGGGATAACATCATTCACATTAACAGAAGAATTGCAGGGGAAAAACATCATTTTCTAAAGGTGACAAGAATGGAACAAGTACTGCATGCTGAATTCAAACAAGAAAGAAGGTTTATATAAATTCAGCTAAAGAATGAATCCTCCACAGGGATCCACTGTGCAGGAAGGCTGGCATGCAAGGATCCAAGCATTACTTTGCAGAAAAGCAGAAAAATGAAGCTCTACTGAAGCTAGAGGCTGAGTCTGGCACCAGGACTCCATTTGGCATGATCAGGAAGAAGGAATAGAAATGGAAGTAGAGCACAAGTAGTTGCAAGCTTCACTGCTCCCTCCAGTCATTGAGGTCAGATATCCTGCAATCCCATTTCTTAGGCACAAGCTACTTCAGTGTCAGGAAGATGCAGCCAGACCACCAGCCAAAGCATCCACAAAGGACATGACTCCCAGAGCCAGCAGATGCCCACTGATATTTACACCCTTTTCCTCAGTGGCTTTCACATGTCTGAGTGATTTCATAAAGTCACAGGATAGATTTTGCTTTAGTCCTGTCGTTTGGATTTAATCTAAATTCCTCTGTGTTTACTCTGGCCATACTCATTAATGCGCTATACTCATGATGAGTGTGGCAAGCTTGCAATCTGCAAGAAATATCATCTCTCATTTGCTTTCCAGCAGAAACTGGTCAAATCTGAAGCTGTAGATGAAAGATGTACTTCTGCTCTGCTAAAGCCTCAGACTAGTGCCTGGTCACCTAGTATCCACTTATGATCTGCCTTCAGTCTGGTCAAGAAATGTCTCACTTCTCCATTTATCATGCAGTGGGATGTGCAGAACCCAAAGCACATGGTTCTGGCTTTTTTCTCCTCAACTCTGCCTTCCAACACTTCTTGCCCTCCAAGCTGCACATCATAGATCCCTGAGCCTGAGCAAACCAAGTACCACCATGAACAGCAGAACAGCTGCCAGCAGCCGGCCAGGGTAGGCACGTACATGGGACAAGGCAGGATCTGTTTGCACAACTTTCATACTCTTTTACAGGCATTGAAACCTTCACCCCAAATGAGCACTTCTTGAAAAAACAGTAAACTATATATAGACAGAGGCAAGTTATGCAATTACAGAAAATTAATGAGGTATAGTTACAGGTTGTATGACCAGCTCAGAGAATTAAATCATAACCATATCTACCACAAGTTAATGAAGTATGAAGAAATCTAGGCTGGATTTTGTTTTAATGTTTTCATTGTCCCATTTTGCCATTTATTCAAAAGTGCCTATCAGAGTGCTGAGGTTGATTTTCAAAAGATGCTTTTGGTGCTGTATCACAGCTCTCCATATAAAGTTATGTGTAAAAATTCATATATACACCTATGAAACACAGACACTGAAAACCTGCCTATCAGACTTGATGCCCTGGTTATAAATGATTAAAAATACCAAACTCACTTTGCCAAGGATGTGTTTTTCCATTTATATAGCTGATCTTTTCCTTGAAGTAATGATAGTAGCTAACACCACTCTTTTCATTACTGTACCAGGATTATATGTAATGCATTCCAACTTTCACACTTAAAAATTAAAAACTTTTCTGCAAATATTTTATAAATACTAGTATCTCCTATTGAAGAAAATGTAAATATTTTGGTATTAATGATAATTTAATTCCAAAGGTGCTTGTTTAAATTGTTCTACGAATCCAAAGCCAGTTGTTATTTTTAGATCAGGATTACCCTTAATCCTAGAAATGAAATTCAGTGATCAGATTATTAATTTTTTTCCATAAACTCCTATCCACAAGCAAAAATATCATCCTGCACAAAATTTAGGAACACAAATATACTGTGACTTGAATTACTAGAATTCAGTTGAATTGGAGAAGAGATACTGATAAATTTTTCATGTCTTCTGCATCAGCTTATGCTGGTAAGGGTAACATATATGCAGGTCTGTGAATGAATTTAGAAAGCTTGGTGCTGTAAGAGCAAGTAGGACATCTGAACAAATCAAAATGGATATAATCTGTTTAAGAAGATTCAGTCATTTTATCCCAGAGCCTAAACCAAGAGGAAAAAATCAGAATGTGTGAAAGAAAAGCAAAAGAGGTATGTTATGTATGCTTTCTCTTGGTTCTTCCAAGATACACAGAAGAAAAACCTCAAATCTCAAACATTTTTAGCAGTCATGTTCTCCTCTACAGATTCCTTTCCCATTTTTAATGTTTGCCTTAACTACCAAATGCAGCTTTGCATATGTACGGAGAACAAAATAGTAAACTCTCCTGAGTTAGGCCCTTTGTCTACCTCGGCCCTTTTGAATGTTTATCTGGCATCTAAATGTATGCTAAGTGACAAATTGGGTCCCAAGTGACAAAGATTTCATAGAATTTTACACTACATCTCTGTACTTTTATTATTTGCCTTTAGCTGTCATGTAAGTACCCCAAGAAGTAAAACTCTAACACATAAGCAGTGCTACAGTATAATTATCCTATTTATTATGCTGGCGCTTTCTCATTTATTAAACTGTTCCAGCACAAATTAAAGCAGATTTAATGGCACAAAACCAGAGAAAAACATTCATCCAATATAAAACAGCTTTAAAGAATATTGAACTGCAGTGCTTTAGTCACTCTCATTATTAGAGATTTTTTCATAAACCTATAATGCTAGTAAGTATCATGCTAAGTTAGCAACTAACCATTTGTTGATAGCAACAAATACAAGATTAAAATCTCCAAGATTAAAGACCTAGCAGTCACGATAAAAAGTTTGTCTTCTCTAACTAGTTCTTACAATCTACATTTATGTGGAGATTATGTGTACTGACTAAGTATTTTATTTATAATTTAGGTAAAGTTATTTTTCTCATGCTCTTTGTGGCTTGACCAAAAAAAAAAATCCTATTTGGTGCAGGATGTTGGCCATAAAACATAATGATCTTCCTGTTTTTCTGAACCCAGAGCCAACCTCCACTCAAAATAAAAGCCATGCAGGCAATATGTGGCACTCCCCACCGCCCAGGGGAACCCTCAGTTTCTGAGGCAGCAGAGAGAGTAAGGAGAGGCAGTCACTGGACAGCTCAACACCCTGAGTGCCACTGGGCGCACTGGTGTCCTCCCTCCCTGTGGCCTGAGCTCTCTGGACACTGGGAGTGTGTCCAATGGCTCTGTGTGCTGCCCCACACCCCTGTCCACGCTTGTGGGCCTCAGAAGGTCACTCCACCTTCCCTGTCCCTTCTCAGGGCACAGCAGGCAGGAAAGGTCTGCATGCAACAGCTGCTGTACATCAGGTGGAAATAAGACACCATTTTTCCTGCTGGAAGTCAAATAGAATAATTCCTTTATCATGCTGCTTCCTTCTTACAGAGGTTTTTCAAAGCACAGCTAACCAGACGAAAACCATATAGCTTGACATTTTCCATGTAGGCTGAGGGTTGTTTTTTCTCACCTGCCTTTTGCTGTTATTTTAAGAGGTATTGTGGATGACAGGAACACTTGACCAATGCATTCCCATTTAAATGGTGTTGAAGAAGAAAACCAATTACGTTCACTGAACCCGATTCTCTCTCTCCCTCTAAAGGTATATTTCTGAGACTAGGGCCCATAATATAAAAATGATCTTTATTCAAACTAATTTCCTAAAACCGGTATGTAATACAATACTTCTTTCATTCATCAGCTTCCCTCTAGGAGCCTCAGGACAAAGTACTAATTACTTACTAAAGACCTCAGTCTTGCAGCTATACTGCCCTAAGTTAATCTAGGTCATTTGCCCAAACTGATGCTAGAGTATTTATTTTATTCCTTCTTCGCAGTTTCAATTAACATTTCACATCTTCTGTATTAGGCAACAAACATCTTAAAGCCAAGATCATTATCAACTTTTTCCTCAGAGAGTAAATCACAGTCCTGATCTTTATGAAATTCATTCACAGGCAAGATTATAAGAGAGAAAACAAAATCCATATTAGGTTCTGTATAGGCAACACTTAATTTTTATGTATTACACAGAAAGGTAAAGCAAATCTATAATCAGGGTAAACAAACTGAGGAACTGGAGTACTTTCCAAAAATGGAAGATTGACTCCTTTATCACTGAAGTAACTTTAGGTTAGTTAGCAATTCTCAGCAAACAATGTTGCAAGCAGTATCATTGTTCACAGCTGGTCTACAAACAAGAAAGCCCTAGCAAACTTCAGAGATCCAATAGATTCCTTTAAAAGCTTTAATCCTCTCTTATGATTAATTTTCTTTATACCTCAGTAGCACTGAAATATATTTTCCATCCTCAACATATCTCTGAAAGCACCAGAAGTCTGAAATTTCCAAGTTTAGATACGGAAAATTGGAGACAAAAATCCACAATCTCATAACTGCTTAAAAATAATCATAAACTCTAGGGGCGCTTTAAAAAAAAAATCAGATCACTGTTCGAAAACTATAAAAGGCATCTGTGAATCTCAGTACTTCATTCTGAGTGCTAGATGTGACAGAATTTGGCCTGTGGCAGCTAATGGAGAGTAATAAAGTAGGAGCTGTGGCTACTGAAGTGCAGCTAAGCTCACACAACACTACCTAGAAGAGGGAAACAGAGCAGCACAGAAAATCCCAGCAGGTTCTCATAACTGTGACAGATCACATTTAAACATATTTTCCAGTCATTTCATTATGGACACACCAAAGAACAGAACAATACTGAAATTACCCCTGTTTAACTGGCTGCAATTCTAACACATTGCCAATAAACCTACAGTCAAATACCAGACCACAAGTACCTTAAAAGAGCAAAAGAGGGAGATATAGACATAGAGCACAGGACTTCTCCTACCTTTTCCAAGTCTGATCCACTATAACATGCTGGTAAAGAGCTGGCAGATCCCTGCCTTCCTCAGCTTTGCTCAAAACTGACTCCAGCACAGCTCTTCCTGTTTGACCTTCTTATCTTTCCTGTTGATTGCACAGCCTGGCTTGGATGTGGCAAGTACAAAAAGTTGTCTATTAACCAATACTGTTAATTTCAAAACTTTTTTTTTTTAAAGAAAGAAACATTCCTGAGCATGGAGTTGAGCTACTAAAGTTCATTATGCAAAGCAGAAATGTATCCAGTGTGCTGTAAGGTTCATTCACACACTCCAGCTTTTCAAAGCAATAATTCATTGTGGCATTTTGCTTTGGTGGCTAAAGGGCTCCAACGGACACATCCAGGCCATTGTGTTAAAAAAGCATTGCTCAGAAAAATGTAACAGGCAGTACTTCAGATATGGTATCGGGCTTTGTCACCCCTTTGCTTTTGATTTTAAAATTAGATTTCTTGCTATCATTCCAGCTGCCAAAAACACTGATGAAAAATTGTTTGACAAAAAATTTATACCAATACGCTCAGGTTTAAAGTGTATTGTCTAGGAGATCTATCATGCACTATGTAGCATTAAATACCAGTTTGGGGAGTTGAACAAGACTACTGTGGAATGCACACAGAGTTTATCACAAGACTGATCCATGTGCCATAACCCAAATGACCTTCAAAACCAGTGGGGCTTGAGGTGATGTGCTGTCCCCACTGGACTGCTGCCCTCCTACAGCTCTTGCCAGCAGGAGGGCTAAAACCAGACCCTTCAGATGCCTTTGACACCTTAGTTATGACTCCTGCCAATCCATCTCAAGGAACATGCACTTAAGAGTTGTTTTTAAACATTATAAATTAGGTATTAATTATAAACCATACTCTCATTTACCTTACTTCATCCCATCACACCACGTAAATGTGAATTATAAATGCTACTTCACACTGATCAGCCAATCTGCTTCTGCTGTGTGCTTGAGAACTCTCCATCCTCCCAGAAATTATGAAGTTGGAAGGTACTCAAGTGATTGTGTAAATCACAACCAACCAAACATCCCACAGGGAATTAATTTGATATTGCACTATAATGCATACACAAAGCATCCCACTTTAGGAGTAATTAATTTATGAAGTAGCTATGCCAACAGCATGAAATACCACATTTCTGTCACCACTCTACTAACTAATTTTCCATGAGTTTCATGAATGCCTAAGTCTTTTCATCACATTTATTTTATATGTATATTTAAAGATAATATTTGGTTACATTTTATAACATCCGTTCTTCACTGGTATTCCTCTTTTTTTATGTGATTCAAAGTTTTGAAAAAAAAAAACCCCAAAGGGTCATCTAAGCCTATATTTGTTCCCGTGGATAATAATCTTTCAGTCTCTATTTCTGGGTCCCAATCATTGTAGAATCTATGTAGAATGGTTGGTATGTCCATAAAATCTCAAAAGATATAACTAATTTTTATTTTAGAGAACTGAAATTAGAAGAGATGCAACTCACTTCAAGAAACATGTAACAAAATAGCATCAACTGAACTCCAGGCTCCTTAGCTCCCTTTTCCATACCTGGTTAGGATCATAAAAGAATTTGGGTTGGAAGGGACCTTTAAAAGTCATCTAGTCCAACTCTTCCCTGCAATCTTCAACTAGGTCAGAAATCTTCAGCTTCCTCTATGATTTTACACTGAAGTAATGCTCCACGGTATTTCATCACACCACACCCAATACTTCAGTTCTTTGTGGTGTTTAGGTGGAAACAAGGAAATTTTCAGTTCTAAGGTAATGACATCACAAGTTGGCCCTGGACTTCCTGTTGTCTTATTGAAACAGTACTAATCTGCATTACCAAAATCTAAGTGAATAACCTTATTGGACAGCTGCTCTCATGAAATAACTCCAGAGACTGCTATATTGCAGCAAACAGGAAAAAATCAGAGGTACCACAGATTGGTTTCCATTTTAGTAATCACATCCCTTATACTACATTTAAATTACTATGAATTGTGCTACCTGTTTCAGGTTTCCTTTTGCTAAAAATAGGCTTTCTAAGTAGTTTCTTCTATTGAGTTCTTTAACTAATAAAATTACATGAAGACTTAATGGCCCTGTTCATGTTGGGGTGTCCCTGACCTCTTCAGAATTATTAAAAGAAGCTGACAGGAGGCTGGAGAGGACACTGGGTGTTGATACAAGACACTTCCTCTAATTGTCTCTCTCAGGCATTGCTTTTCATCATCCTGTTTGTCTGCCCTGCTGCAGCTGCATGTTTGTCTAACCATTTTTCACTTCAGCAGCTTGTTTTAGGGAAAACAACACATTTAATATTAAGGCCGACTTATATCTTCCAGTATAAATATTATTCCATCACAGCTGGGGAAATACCTATGAAGGAACAGTCCACTGTCACAGGGACTAAGTCTAACTGTAAAAATATTGAAGCATAACTCATTTTATTATTCATTGGTAACTGACAAAAATACCAGTTTTAGGTGAGACAGGGTCTTTCTACACATTTTACTGAATTCCTGTCTGATCTCTTTCATTCCAAGTCCAATAAATGTTAACAAGCTTATTTCCCCTTGCTGGAACCAATCATAAAAAGATCCTCTTTGTTCCATGTTTTGCTGAAATTAGCATTCTCCACTATTTACATCTAGCATGACAAATTTGAAAGCATACAAGATACTGACTGCTTTCTTGGGTAAATTAGTCTCTATTTCTTCCTCTTTCATCCAGTAACTGAGGTATACCCACTTAAAAAGAAATGTAATGTAATACAGTCTGTACTGCAAAGTTCACAAAGAAATACCAGTTGAGCCCCTAGATGTGAAAAACAGTCAGCTTGAAGTAGTAACTCACAGAGGTAATATTTTAGCAAATGTACCAAATTATATTAATTCTAGCCAGATAATCAGCACACATGGATATTAGTTGTGTTATGTTCATGCTATGATTACACACAGCTTCCACAGAAATAGGTTCAGCCATATGTTTCCTTTTGATTAGCGTGTTATCTCTTCACAGCAACTGCACATAGAACTAGCTAAAGTGCTTTCTTCTGGTCTCCTGTCATCTTTCCATTTGCTTGCTTGAAACCCAGATAGCTTTACTTCCCCACAGGTCTTGAAAAAACAGCACCCCAGCTCCATGGCCAGGTTCAGAAAGGAAAAACAGAAAACACGAAAAGAAAAATATACTGCCATCCACCTGTACGGAAATGCTGTCGCCTTGTAGTCTGCA
>WEIT01015025.1:0-25767 GCA_013389985.1 Dryoscopus gambensis | reverse complement strand
GTCACCAAGTTTCACTTTAAAATTAATTTTCTTGCAGCCTTGACTCTTCTAAGTACCCATAAGATATTCTTATGTTTACTGATTTCACTTTCATAGCTCTGTAACTGTTTTGCATTCTATGGGGGATAGATGGTATTTTCTTCAATTTTCAGTTCCTCTGAAAATTTGCTCTGCTTTATCTTCCAAGGAGCAGTGGCTGTCGTCCCCATCTTATGAGAGGAAATAAGAAATATGATGCAAATAGTGTTTATTATCTTCTTGCTCTCTCACACTTTTAAAGCTAATTGCATGATGAGAAGTTGACTCATGTTCATTGAACACTTAGACTTAAAAATACACAGTTACAGATACTTCCAACAAGCCAATGTCTTTCTCTTTTAATAAGTTCAATAAAAGTTAGTCACCGTGACTTTGTGTTAACATTTAATTTCTAAACAATAGTCCATGCAGAAATCAGGTCCTCCACAGGGAATAGCTATTGTGAACCATATTTCTTTCCTTTCATTTTAGATTACTTGTGTTTTGCCTTACAGCCAAAATGAAACCTAGTTTCTCTCCTTTGACCGCATCTCAATGTGGATAGTACGAAGCACTAAGAGCTTTCCATTGCTGTGGTATATGCTGTTAATTGCTAACATATTCTGCCACATCATTTTTCACAGTATTGGAACTTTTTAACTATACCACAACTCAACAAATATTAACAGGACCAGACATGTCTTGGAAGATGGTACTGGTAGTATTTCCTTCCTCCTTTGGTTCCCACTGAGCAGATGTAAATCACTTTGGGACTGCGTTTCAGTTCTGAAACCTGTTTCAGTTTTGCTCAAATGTAATTGGAGGTCATGTGGAGTTTTCTTTCTTTCTCAAAAACAGGAAAAAAAACACAGTCTTTGTGCTTTAATTGCCAAGAAGCTCTCCCCCACAGAATCCACCTAGGCAGATATCTTGTAGGAAGTACACAAAAAAACACAGCCCCCAGTTTTTAGTGAGAAATGAGACAAAATTGTAACTGGCAAATACTTAGCCTCTCAAGACCCTGACCACATGGCCTGCTCTTGTTCCCTTTGGCAGTTCCTCTCTCCAGCTCTCTTCAGGACCTGGGCTGTCTTGGGTGATGCATTCTGCACTGAGCCTTCAGAGCAGGGCATGATCCTCAGTAGGGCCCTTGAGTACTACAAAGATTCAAACAAATGATTAATAAAGAGCAGATCCCTGGCTGTAAATTGCATTTCATTCACACAACTCAGATCTCGCTCCCACAAAAGGAGCTTGTCTACATTCATTTTGTGCAAAATGAGCGATGCACTCAGGTTTCATGAGTCTAAAACCAGAGTTTTCTTCCTCCTTTGGGGAATCCAAGTTTTCTTTTGAATAGAAATTTAGTTTAAATAAAAAATACATTGCTGCTTTCACAACCTTCTTGGCTGGAAGCCAGGGAGTCCTCCTCTGTAATTCTGCTTATTCTTTGCAGGTGGTTTCTGAACATTTACGTTGCCTTGGGCGAGTGACTTTCCAAATGTAAAATGTGAACAGTACTGCTTGTGACCAGTGATTGGGCTGCCTAACATCTCCACCAGTGCATACATACTAGTTTGCTACTTGATGTGACTGAAATAGGATTTTCATTTTATTTCTTCCTTGAGAACAGAAAAATACGTGTAAATACATATCATGTTACTAGTTGAATTAGTTTCTTAACCAGAGACAAAAGACTGGGGCAAAACCAAACAAGCAAATAAACAAAAAAAAAAGGCAGTCATTGCTGCCTCAGGAAAACGAGCTTTGACTCATTTCCCAATTTTTCCCTGAAAGAACTGTAGCAGAACATCAGTGGTATGTAAGACTAGGGGAAAGAGACTTGACTTGAAAGAGAAAAAGAAAGGTTTTAGGGATTATTTTTTCTTTGTTTTGTTTGGTTTGGTTTTGGTTGTGTTTTGTTTAGTTTGGGGATTTTATTTTTTTATGTGGAAATGTGCTATTTAACAGTTCTATAATTATTTATCCCTTGAAAAACATAAGTATTAACTATAAAGTGATCCAAATATACTTTTCCTCAGTCGTGCATACATTCAGCTTCATTCTCTTGCATCTTTCCAGGGCCTTGGAAGATTACTTTAGTTGAAGCAGAGCAGTGCCCTAATTTTATCACTGCTAATACAGTATTGGGTTGTGTCAGTGCAATATTAGGGTATGTACCCAGTACTGAATTGCTTGGCTGTAGGGATTTTCTTGGGGCTGTAGGTTTTTAGGCACTGGTAAAAAGGGAATAAAAAAGCTTTTTCTGTTAGCTTGCAATGTAATGTTTTCAAACACTGGACAATTTTATCCAAAAAGGAAAGCTTAACTTCTTTCAACATCATCGTTAAGTTGCATAATACAACACCTTTCTGTAATGTGTTTCTAAGAGATACATCTTGTTTGCTTTGCAACTTTAGGCAGCAATGAAGATTTTTGTTGATTTTATTAAGTTGGCTTTTTAAAACATAGCTGGCCAGAAAACAAGAATGTTATCTCAGTTAAAGTCAGGGTTTTCACATTCATTTTTATTCTGGTGGAGAAGTAAACCCAACACATGTAGGTTTTTTTCTTCCTAACGAGCGATACCAGAATAATTGACAGCATTGCAATTCTAGTGTATAGGCAGAATTAAGGAGAAAATTCTTGTCTTAAATTGAGCCACTGGCTTTTTCAGTATAAATCTCATAGACCTTTTACTGGATTTGAACACAAAATTCACCCTTGACATTTGTAAAGCCTGCCAATGCAGATTACTTGGAAATAATAAACAAATTCTTATGAAGTTTCAAGTTTGACAAATCACTATATATAAGAAAAAAAACAACTTCATTGCTTAAAAAAAATCAACTGCTTTGCAAGACTATACATAAAGAAAAATGCATAATAAGACTATTTTTGAAATAAGCTACATTGAAGTCAGAATTTAGAGATTCAGGGTGAAGATTCAGCTTCTTTTCATATTTTACTAATTTAAAACGCACTAGGACAAAATGTTACCATAACAAATTTCACCAGCACTTTTGAGTGCATGAAGTACACAGAAACAACTCTCATGATTATCATCTCCTTGGAAATTAATGTAACCTTTAAAAAGTTAAAATACAAGCACACACATTTAACTGCTATAATTTCCTTTAGCCCCATCTCAGTTTTCAGGGCTAGTAATACTATGCTTGCGAATATGTTTATATACAAATAGTCTCAGAACAATCTTCCACACCAGAGTTTTTGGTGCAGAAAATGAACAAATATGGGCTAAGGCAGAAGTGGAGCACACAGGACCCAGATTGCCTGAATTCCTGGGGTCCATTTCATTGCCAGGAAGGCTCAGAGGAATGTCAGCCTGAAAGCTGCCTCCCAAGAGCTGAGAAGGCACGAGGGGTGCAGCAGGTTGGCAGATACAGGTTCATTCTTCCATGGTGATGTAGCCGAGCAGAAAGGACACCAGTCCTTTGTGTTTGAAAGTGGCATTGCCACATGAATGCAGGAACAGAGACAGCTTTACTCCTAATGATCCTAGTGTGAGAGCAAAGAAACGTGAAAGGGGCTTATTTGGTAGCACTCCAGTGTGAAGGCAGAAACACCAGCATTTGCCAAATGAGAAGGATGAAGTCAGCAGAGAGAGTATTTTGTTTCTAACATTAGAAGATACTGCAAACAATGGAAGGAGGGAAGGGGACTGGCTTTTATTTTAAAAAGAAAACTCTTTAGCATGCACTTTACTCTATTGCAGCATTTGCACTTAACATAGGCCAGCTTTATTTTATTTATTTTTACATGTTTCCTCAATTTCAGATGGAGTGAGTGAGCCCTTAAAAATATACCCTCTAGGTTCATGATGTACATCAGAGCTGTACAAATCTCCTAGGAGACTTAAACAAAGAGAACCTAAAAAAGATGTTCCTTATTTTGCTGCAGTTCTGCCCATGATTAATGGAAGTCTCTGATGATGACTGCAACTCAGTATATTTCTTGGCACTGTCACTGTATTTTCCTTTCTTCTCAGTTGGGTCAAGTCATAGTGACGATAAAAAGTAGAAGTACAAGATTTTTCTTGACATATCATAATATAAAAGAGGGCCTGCTGCTGTACAGGGTGTTATTTTGTACATAACTGCGGGTGTTTGTGAGGACATGGTAGAGATTAGAACATGATAACTAGCAAAGAGAACAAGGATTCGGATGAACATTTGCAAAAGGAACCCTGTCCCATTTCTACACTGGCAACGCTTCCTATGAATGGCTCTTTGTACTGGTATGTTTGCTAAAGAGGGCTTTATTTTGCTTTTCAGGTTTACAATCACCCAGTTTCTGTTTGGGCTGCAGCATCCAGAGTGCCTTCTCTAGGTCCAAAGTCAAGCATGCTGAGTGCAGCTCAGGAGGCAAAGCTGCTATAGTGTTTCGACTCCTACAAGTCTTGCCAGTTTTCTACTGTACTGAGCTGTCACAGCCTGGCTTCAGTCTAGGTGTCATAAATTGCCCAGGGAACACCCCCTGGTCAGCTCACTTGAGAAGTAATGAATATTTTAGCTCAGAAGCTACAGAGGAGAGGCCATATATGAAAAACCATATACATAATTTTAGCAAGCAATATTTGACATAGATTTTCCTAACTTTCCTGGAGCTTTTCTATCTTACAGCAATAACTACCTTGAGGGAATTTTGTCGAATTTTTTTATAATACCCTGTACTTTAATGCTTTTTGGTGCTTTTCCTTTGCTGTGGGACATATTTTTTGCACAGTGACCACCAAAGACTACAGTGTGGACTGTGTCTTCAGCCCCATATAATTTGAGGCAAATAGAATTAAATCTTGAAGAAAACAACAATTCTTGCAGATTTCTCCTCATTTTTGAAAATTTACTTAAGAAAAAATGATTGTAACCAATAGGTAGCTCAGGGTATTACAATGATACAGAGGCTCTTTTACCGTGATGAGCAAGAACAGTCAGCATGTCCTTTCAGTACAGCCCACATATCTGGGAATTTTCAGGATGCTCTGAATCACTGAAATCTGATCCGTCACATTAAAAAGTGGTGGTGGTGGTACAGACATCTTTCTTTGCCTTAGCCTCTTTGAGCCTAGATAATCCAGTTATCATTGTCTTTACAACAAGATTTGTTTTAAAAATATCTGATAACTTTCTATTTAAACTCAAATTACTAATGTAAGTGAACGTGTTTTGTACCACAAAGAGACCACAAAGTACAGCAAGGCATTGGAGCAAGAGGTCAGCAGTCAGCCATTGTCAGCTTCTTGTGATCAAAATCTATGTTCTTGCTTGAGAGCTGCATTAAACAAGTAGCATTTTTTTATTTCATTGCCAATGACACTTTTGTTAAAATACACATTTGTCTGTACCTATATGGCCCAATTCTGTTGCCTTTTTATTTGGTTGAACTGTCTCAATGCATATTTACCCTGCTAGATAATAAAGAATGAGCTGGAGAACAAGGTGTCATTTCATGGAGAATATAAGTGACGTCCTACATCTTCTGAAAAAAGGATGCTAAATTCAGATTATGGAAGCACCAGCTTTTATAATCAAACAAAAGACTATACTACCCTTTTAGGTTTTATGCTAACAGGTTTCTCTAATTCTTTTCTTGTGACAAACAAATGGCTTGAAAAACTCTCCTTTATTTTTTTTAAGCAGAACATGATAAACAAATGGCTGTTTTTAAATTTAGACAGCCTTGGGGTAGATGTGAGAATAAGCTGTGAATTAAGCATCCCTTGACAGATGGAAGTTTGCAAAGTGAGAAAAACCAGACTGACCTTTAGTGTGGTGCTGACAAGTGAAGGATTACACCATCTTTGGTATTAGGAGCCACATGTTATGCGTACCACATCAGAGGGGCACATGTACACAGGAAACCCACTGTTCTCTGCCATTTATTAATAGTAATACTTGCCACAGTCAAAATATTTGGTACATTTAATGCTTTGAAGGATTAAGGAGACAATCCCATTAATACTGAACACAGGAAATTACTAACTCTCAGAACAACACCAGGTATCACAGATGCCATTTTTTTAAATAAACCTCTGGTTATATGATTTGGTCTGGCTTGTGGCTCCAGTTATACATCTGTGTGTGAGGGCACAGCAGGGACGGGGGCTCCATAGGGTGAGTACTTGTAGTGGCAGGGTCTCCCTGGAGCAATAGGGCAGGACCTGGCAGCCTGTCCCATCCCACCCTCCACCCAGGAGCAGGACAGCCAGGGGCACTGTGTCTGGTGGTAGCTGGAGAGTGGCAGTGCTTCTGCAGCTTTGCTGGGGTAGGAGCGGATGACCCCAAGGAGAATGAAATGATGTCCTGGTATTTTGGAAGGGTGGGAGGAGGACCTGGTGGGGGGACCAGATCACAGATGATCTCTGGTAGCATAATTTAAGATAATACAAGTATCCTTCTGGAACAAGGAAGACAAGAATTTATTTATTTAATTACTTATTAATTCATTATAGTCCTGTCTTTGGAAAGTGTATGGAACTGTATAGTTTAAACACTGATGTCTAACAGTACTGGGAACAGAGGAACTGTGGATCCCTGTGTATGAAAATGTACACACACCCTTGAGACCATGCATCTGAAGAACCACGTGTGGCATGGCCTGTGCCTCCCTTCAGCCTGGTGGCTCAGATCCACAGTCAGCCACAGCCCCCAGTTCTGAGACACTCATCTTCTCTGTGAAGAGGTTCATGGTTCCAAAGGGATCAAAGGTTCCTACTGCAGCCCCAGTAGCTTCCTTTCAGAGGCACATAGAGGCATAAAAACTGGCATAAGCAAATCTGATTTTGCTTAAATTCCAAGTAAAGGTTGATTCCTAGACCTGAAAAGAATTCTTGAATAGCTCCATTTTTACAACAACAATAAAATACCAAAACAAATTAATACAGCAATAGAGAAAAGTCTTCTGAAAAGTCAGCAGCAACATCCCCAAGGACATTAAAGACAGGAAAACCAATACTTTGAAGATATTCCTTACCATTTTAGCAATATTTTTTACCATGAAAAACTTTTCCCTTTCAAATCTTTCCTTCTTTCACTCTACTTATTATGCTAAATATTCTTTCACATTTCCAATCTCATTTCACTTGCAAAGACTGTTCATGTATCTTTTCATCTAAGTGGACTTGAGAGATGCAGCCCTAGGAGGCTGACAAGTTAGATTAGCAGAGACACTTTACTGTCACAGCTACAATAAATTCCTCTCTCATTTTAAAAACATCGCTCTGATCCAGGCACTTTTCCACTGATAGCTATGGACATAGTGTTAAAGAATGTTTATCGGCCTTATGAATTTTGGGGGGACACACAGATTCTGTTTTTCAAGGAGAAATTGGAAACAGAAGTGCCAAGGCATGATGCCCCTATTTGTTTCATTTAGCTGATATGAATATAACAAGGATTCTCCATCTCAGGCTTCTTTCTCATAAGAAAGGTATTTCGCTCTTGCAATTCACTCTTTCCATCCTGAACCACTGTAGACATGCTCAGTTCTTTCACACAGAGCCTTTTCTGTGGACTTCTGCAGTGCTTCAATACTCCTGTAGCATGAAATAATTTATCCTGAAAAATGAGTGGTGTTACTGCAGCCATAGGCACAGTGGTCATTGCTCTAACATAAAGTGCTTTGCAATGACTATCACAGCTACAACTTTCTCACAGCCATCAGAAGCTGCTGAGATATATGAACAGTCAGTGTAGATGTTCTCTAGGAAACCTAGGGACATTCAAAAACACTTGAAAAAAATAATGTTCAATGTTTCCTCTGGAACCATCCCATTAAAATACAAGAAAAATCCATTTGGTCAGGATCTCAGGCAACGGTCAGTTTTAAACACTGAGACATATCCTTAGGGCCCAGGTCCAGTTAAAGAGCCCCATGGATCAGTTCAGTTACATAAATATAACTGCCATTTGAGTAAATCCCAGGAACTCTTACAGAGCTGGCAGATATGATATGGGACATACAGGAGGCCTACATATTCAGCAACTGCAACTGGAAGCCAGTGGGAAATGTTAGGGTATATGAAATGGTGCCAGACACCTACGTGTAAGGAACTGAACCTTTCCTGGAATCTCAGGTGTCTCCATTGATGATATCAAGTAGACATCCACAGAGACGTTTACACTGAGGCGTCTCAGACTATGAGCTGAATTTTGCCCACCTCATTTCTTCTGCTGCTAGCCTTCTCTCTGAAGGTAATTTACTGCAATGTAGTTGTAGGAACTAAGATAAAAACCCATACTAGTACACGAAATTTGAGTTTCCTTGGTGACTGGAGTAAAGGGAACTGAAATATAAGGGCTCTGTTTTCCTGTGCTTCAGCTCAGCATGATTTTGGTGAATGAAAGCAGCCACGGGGATCTCAAGCAGAACTCCCTACTCTTTGATTTCTATTGGTACTCATGTGTTGCTCTGGTTTCCTCCTGCTGTTTTGAATTCTGCAGGCCTTCATGTCAGATGAGCACAGCCAGCAGTGCTCTCTCCCTCCCTGTGACACTGTCCCTGTGCCGAGACCATGTGAGGTAGGAGCATGGGGTGGCAGCCCAGGAACCAAGGAAGCATCTGTGCTGCCTTTGTGTGCACTGAGGGCTCCCACACTGTGAGGAACTCTAAGCTGGACTCATCTGGCTCAAGTCCAGTGCCTTTGAATGGTTCCAGTAACTCACAGGAGTTGGAACACGCTGGGGAATCTGGCCAAAGCTGCTCAGGGTTTGTGGTTGAATGGGCTAAATTGGGCTAGGGAGTGAGTGCTTGTTCTAACTGATTGCTTAATTCAAAACCATAATTTTTAACAGAAATACAGCTTCAATTAACACTTTTTTTTCCTTCTATTTAAATGGAAATCCATACCATACAAACCATGAAGACTTTTTGTCAGGTTAGCCTACAAAGGCTCCTTAGCCTAACAAGACACTGTAATCAGAAAAACATACATGAAACAATCTATAAATCTCTTCATGCCTTAAAAAATATTTAAAGTCCTCCAAGAATGTGAAGTTCTGTTCTGAACAAAGACCTTGAGGCTCTTGTATGTGAACACAACATTTTCTGTGTTCATCTCTAAGCTGTAGAATCATATCATAGATTGATATCATAGACTGGTCTGAGTTGGAATGGATTTTAAAGAGCGTCTAGTTCCAAACCTCTTTCCAATGGCAGGGACACCTTTCACTAGACCAGATTGCTCAGAGATCCATCCAGCCTGGCCTTGAAAACTTCCAGGGCTGTGGATCCATGACTTCTTTGGGCAACCTATTCCAGTGCCCCACCACCGCACAGTGAAGAATTTCTTTCTATCTTCTAATCTAAGCCTGTCCTCTTTCAGTTTAAAACCATTCCTCCTTGTCCTATTACTACAGACCCTTGCAAAAAGTCCCTTCATCTGTCATTTTGCCCCAAAGGGGTCTTAATTGCTCTTATTTCTCCTTCTCTTCAGGAAAGAGTACACGTGTTCTGGTTTTAAGCAGCACTAGAAGTAAGGAGTTTTGGGGTCTTTACTTCTTTTGATCCTGGAATTTCTGAGCCAGTTTTCATTCTGGTCCTCTATTGTCTGTGTCCAATTTCCTCTAAATGCACTGCTTGTGAAAAGGAGAGCCATGATCATTAAGAGGTCAGAAGGTAAAGCAAAGTGAGTTAACTTCACTAAAACTGTTTATCACCAGGTTGAAGGGCAGACCTCAACAAAAAGTGTGGGACAGATTTCTTTCTTCAGTTCCAAATAGATTGGAGACTTATTTTCTTCCTTAGATCTGCTTTACAGTTTAGGTAGTCGGGGTTACCAAATTAATCTCCAGAATTTTCTGCCCAGAAATAATGCTCATGCAGTGCCCAGACCATGCATGGATATGCAGAAAATCTTATATAATTGGGTTTTCTACACACACCCCCCAAGAAATGCACACATCTGAATGTTTTGCATGTGATCTTGGATTTAATTCTACCAGCACGGGAGATTTGACTAGCAGGAGGATTCAAGCAAGTCTCAGAAGCTTGAAATATCTCTCAGATGAATTTTTTGAGCAGAAAAAAAAGTTAGTGGCCCCTAGGAAAATCCAGGTATGGAGTAAACCCTGCAAAAATATGAGCTCCAAGAACAAAAACATACCAGCATTGATAAGTAAAGGCAGTAAATGAGAGCCTACAGGGATAAGTGAGTGCAGCCTGTCCATGGTCTGAGGGAAGAACAAGGCCTGAGACATTCTGACAGATGTGGGAACAGCTTTCTTTCCTGAGACTTCCAGGTGTCTCCCATTCAAAAACCTATATCTTTTTCCATGGGAGAATAATTGTGTCCTCAGGTGTGGTGGCTGCCCCCTGTACTTGTGGCCACTCTAAGAACCAGCCTGTCCTTAAAATCAGCTGTTATTGGGCTTCTTTCTAACAGGTACAGAGTTCATTTTCGTGTCTGTGGGTATTGTTTTGGGCTTACAAAACAGAAAATACTGTTGAGTTTGAAAGGCAGGGGAGTTCTGTGCAGAATTAATGGATAAAAGATGCACATACACGATTGTATCATTACATCCTGCATTTCATTCTGATTGCTAAGTATTCAGTATTCTTTTCAGGAAATTAATAACTTTACAAAGCAGCTGCTCCATCCACCAGATTTAAAAAATAATATCACTGTTGTAAACTGTGGATTACTCTTTCTGATACAGGTAATCCTCTTAAAATTGACCATTCTGTAGTTTAATGAATTTATCTTCCTTTCAATGTGTTTTGAGCTAAGAAACAAATGGTTAAATGTCCATAACGTACCTATAATTTCAGAAAAAGTATTAAGAAATTTTGAAAAAATGAAGATACCTGCAAGTGGTTTTCCTTAGCCATAACAATATAATTTGGATGTTTGAGAGTTAAAGGCATATCTCATCATATTCTGTCCTTCACGTTAACTCTGTAAGGAATCATGCATTAACAACCGCAGAAAAATCTACCCATTTGTATTTTAAAGCCTTGTCACCAATGGGAATATTAGTTTTCCCATGCTACAGTGTTTTACGGAGGCAAATTAGTCATTTAGTAAAGCTAAGTGGGAATTGTTCAGTAAAATGTTTTGTGTTGGAAAGTGCTGGTTTGTCAAAATGGAATCCTTCTGTGGGGACAGTGAGAGGAGCCAAGGTTAAAAAATCTGCTGAAAACATCCTCAGCTCTGAGAATCATCTGTCCTGTGACTGCAGGACTCACCTGAATAGCCTGAGCTCAGTATGTCTCCACTCACAGGGACATTGAGAGCAGGGCCTCAAAGCTGGTTGTCACATCAGTGTATCATGTCACAAATATATCTGGGTGGCTGGGCTACCCAGAACAGTGCTCATGTTCCTTCTCCTTTCTGTGTAACAGGTCTGTGCAAAACATCATCTGAGAAGGTTTACATTTATCTCACAGTGAAAAGAGGGTATTTTCTTATTTTTTGCTACAAAATACCCTCACAGCAGAGTGACCCTATCTAGTTCTAACAGCAGTCACTGTTGAGTAAAAATTGGTGTTTGAGATTGCTCTTGGCTCTAAACTTTTTGAAGGGTGAACTAATGTATGGGTAGGAAAGTACACTATCAGGTTTCCTGGGATCTGGTTTCAGAAAATTTCTCAGGTCTCCCATATGCTTTCATAATTAAACTACTAAGGGAAATTCAATGCTAGTACAACTGATGGGAGTCTATGGTTTATTGCTCTTTGCACATGTCATATTCCTGGTGGGAAATGGCAGGCAGTAGGATGGTATCTGGGCTCAAAAGTACATTGATAAACTCAAACATGATGCTATTTTCTGCCACATTTTTGTATACACAAAACTCATACCTGTTCTTACTTAAGTAAATCCTTTACACATTTTCATAGTAAAGAATCCTGAAACAAAAGCCAACAACCAAGACCATGCAAGCATTTGGAAAGGTTAGTCAATTTTCCACTGTTATCAAATCCCTTTTCTTGAAAAGCTGTGTAAACAAATGCTATTTTGGAAACTCTTAGCAAATGTCTAACATTTGCATTTGTTCAAGTTTATTTTTATTCAAAAGCTTCTCCTAGGTTATTCTTGTGTCTGATTCTCTTACATGTTCAAACTTGCTTGTCAGGAGCATTTCAGTTTGAAAATTTACTGCTTTGTGGCCTTTTATACCCCTTAAATCCCTTACCTAAATGCTCCCGAAGACCATGACAAATAAGGCACAAGCTTGGTTTTTGAAGGCAGAATGAAGAAAAAACTCGGTGGCTTTTCTCAACTGTCTTTAAAAGGATCACTCCAGCAAGAGCCCTGCATAACTCTCTGACTGCTGAAGGTTTGGTGTGACAGTCAGTGATTTATGGTGAAAATGGTGATAGGACAATTTTTGCAAACAGTTCAGCAATGGTCTCACTTTATTCCCAGGAAATGTTATTATTGGCTGTGCTGCTAAGTGCGTCCAACATCAGGACTGATTTCTGGCCCCCAGTCCAAGTGGTGAAGGGTGGTTTGTGTCTATGCTGTTCAGAGTCAGCGCAGATTGTCTGCACCAGTGCTATGTAGTACAAAGGCCTGGACCTCTGCTGGGCCCCATGCAATCCCCCAGTGACCTCAAATCATAACAATCTTTTTTGAGTATGGTTCTTAGTTCAGTTCACAGTGTCAGGAATAGTGAGGACTGTGTTACAGCCTGACAGAATGGTGTTTTCTTAGCATGAAACAGAAAGTGTGAACTGTGTGAACTGAGCTGTGGGGTGAGGGCATGTTTGAGGATGTAAAACCTGGTACAGTGTGTTATAGGACTGTGTGAGATGAGCATAGCCAAACTAATGGGACTTCCTCATCATGACCTTTTGGAAGTGGCTCCCAAAGCTAACCATCCCAAAAACTGTGTGAGATTTTGTTTCCCCAGGACGATTGATTCACTTCAGAGGAGAATCTGTGAGCAAATTAGAAACACAATACGGATCTCCAGGAGACAAGGATAAATGGGCTAGCTGAGGACCTAAATTAAGTGATAATTTAGACAGATCAGCAACCTCCGTAAGAGTTAGGATGGGGCAGTGCTGAGTAAAGCATAAAATCCTGCTTCATATTTTTGTCAAGTTTGATATTTAGAGTTTAGTAAAAGGCCAGTCTTCAGCCAGGTCACTGAGAACTTTGGTGAGGTGAAGGACTATTGGGGCAGGACTCCAGGAAAATAGCCATGTGAAAATGAATTAATGACATTTAAGGTTGTTCAGAAAAATTCACTTTTCTATGTAGCTGATTTCAGAAACATGCTGTGGATAATCTAGTTAAAAATACAGAGACATTTAAACACTCCTGATGGAAGCACAGGACATTTCCTGAAGATTAATGACTGTTTGGGAGAAGCTGTGTCTTGAAATTCAGCTGAGAGCCATTAGCCTCAGCTAGCCATCAATCCTCCAGAAAGGTTTGGTGCCAGAGTCATTATTACAATTAGAAATTTAAAATGTATAGGTGTAGTGTATTTTCTGTGCAAGATGAAGATGCCATTTTGACAGGACTCTTCTGGAGAATTGTGCTTTTGGCTAGATGAATGGCTTGGGGTCTCCCAGGAGTATTCTAATACTTTAAAATAATTTCAAACCTCAATTATGCAGCACCCTGGAAGATCAGCTGTGAACATCAGACCCAGTCAGGCAAACATGTCAAGCAAATAACACCTCGTAAAGAGAATGGCCACTTTGTCTCTGTCTCATCAGTTGGGCGTTGCTGGATATTAGAGCTTTGTTAGGCAGTCATTAGCTTCAGCATAATTAAAAGCCCAGGATCCAGCTGTAAATAATTGACTGAAGGAAAACTGTGTGGAGAATGCTGGATTTGGAGTTTTTGCTGGTAATGATTAAGGGGTTATTACTACACTCAGCAAAGCCAGTGGTAGATGCCGTGCTAGCGTCAATGGAAGCAAAAATGAGCACTTTTGGTCCTTTTCCCTAATGTAGTACACGAAGTAGAAGGGTCATATCTTTTCATAGGTCAGCAGAAACTTTTCTCTACTGCATTTTGGACTGTTTTAATCGCACTGACAAAGCTCTATCTAGCTATTTTTTTGTTATGACTGTCAGTTCTTCACAGATTTCATAAATAAGGCAAAATTCACTTCCTGTATGTAGGAAGCTTTTTGGCTTTCTACTGATACTAAGCTAAAGGATGAGTCTTCAACTAAAGTGTGCTTTACAGTTTTGTGCTGTGAGGCCTTCAAGAGATGGAAAATCTACCACCTTCCTTGGAGTTTCTTTTCATTCATTTATTACCTCATTGTAAACATGTGTCCCTCCTTCTCTCTGAATCAGACTGATCTGGCTCCATCCTGTTCTTATAGTTAATAAGCTAGCTTTTCCTGGTAATTATTATTTGACATTTCTTTCCCAATCTTGCACTGTAATCAAGTTAATGTCTCATCTTACTGATAGCCAGCAAAACCCAGTTCCTTTAATCTCTGCATTGAGTCACCTGAGCTACATAGAAAAAGAGAAGAATTTTATGCTGTAGAGATGTAACAGCCACATTAGCCATGTGGGAGTTTATACTCTGTTGGTTTTCCATCAGGACAAACAATCTTATCGGACTCATTTCCTTCCAGGATAGCGAAGGCAAATCTGCCATTCCTTGTTCTTCAATGCATAGCTTCATGTTTGAGTGTCTGAATATTTTGCTTAATTGGCCCAGAATATTCTGCCATTAATTTTTACTCTGCCAATCTGTGTGTCATCTGCTAATTTTATTCATAGTAGTGTTGGTCAGAAAATTCCAGTTCAGCAATATTTCATAAAAATTCTGGTTCATGAATCTAAATTATTTAAATCTAAACATCCTGCATTCAATGAACTTTTCCCAACAGGTTTTCTCTGAGATTGAGGACCTGAAAAAGGCTGGATTTTATAGCCTTAAATCACTATCCCAGAAAATTGAGTAATAAACACTGTTTTTTAAAAGCTGGGTTACTTTGGAGATTTAAGATAACTTTGGGACTGATTCAAAGTCCATTAAAGTCAGTGGGAATCTATGCATGGACTTAATTTGCCATTGGAAAGGTCATTTTTGTGTAATGTTCAGATGTATTTTATTCTTTATAGACACATAGTTTCCTTCTTGCTGAAAAATTCCTTTAAAAAAATAGTAGACCATCAGCAAAATCCCACAGGTACATTTAAAAATGATCTGCTTAATTGTGTAGCATTATATAAACCTATAAACGTCTTTGGCTTATTCCTAAGAAAAAAAGGCCTCACTACTTTCTTTTTGTAATTTCCCCTTTGTACCCAAGCACACAAGCAGTGGTGAAGCAATATGAAAGAAGGGATGGGGAGTGGGGTTCAAATGAAAGCAAGGAAGTAAATAAAGGCTTCCAGCGCTGTGAAATTGTGCTTCTCTAGTTTGTCTTGGAAAGCATCAAATTGGTCATGAAGGGTGGAGGAGGAAAAGGGACTGAACAGGTGAGAGTGGTTTTATCAATGCAGATTGCTACCAATACAATATTAAAGGGGAGCAGTGTACTATTACTTTTCCAGATGACATAATTTCTAACGAATCATGTCATTTGTGAAATCCTATTTTTAAGTTATTAGGATTGTACTTTGGTTACTTGGAAGTTTAAATGTGACTTCTAGGACAGCTCATTTTCCTAAGTTTCCCAAAATCTCATAATACTTTGCTTTTAATATCGCATCATTTGACAGTTCACTCATACTTTCTTCTTGCCAGTGAGAATGTGTTCAGCAATGGGTACAGCGCCATAGGATTTTTACAGCAATGTGTGATTCCTATAGCAGAAGTATCCATATGTGTGATGAGCACCAGGAGAATTCTGTGCTCAGAAGAAATGTTAGAGTCATTTTCTCCAAATGAGAAACTGCCAGGGAAATGTGTCAAAATGAACACAAGAAAATTATCTGCCATAAGCAGTCATCACTCCCAAGGGAGGGTCAGTGCAAAGGACAGGGGTGTTCAAGTTCTACTGTTTAAGAAGCTCATGCTACTCATGAGTGATCAACCTGCAAATCACAGTGGTTGCCACTTTTTATTAGCCCTGTTCAGATAAAGGCTTATCCTCTCTAAAATGGTAAGCACTACCAACTGGTTTGGAGTCCATAAGTTTCCCTGTACAATGGTGAGTGTAAATCTAGACAGCTATGGTAGCTCTGCATTCTCACTGCAGTCATTTTCCAGTTTGACAGGCTACAAGGGAGCATATAAAGCAGCAAAGGAAATGCAAGACATCTGTAACAAAACCAGTGAACATGCTATTGATTTGTTTCCCTTGCTGGTGTGGTCCTGGCATTGGTCTCTTTCTCCAGAGAAATGAGTTAAAGAAACAAGTCCAGTAGAGAACATGGAATTTTACTTCCATTCATCTTCCTTATTTTGCAAGCACCACATTCTGCAAATCCCATGCCAGTAAAGCTCTTGGATCAGTCCTCAAATTCTTCTGGATCCTTAAGGGAGGAGATGTCAGAGCTGGCCAAGAATCTAAGTGGAAACTGATGACAGAAGCTGACATTAATCAGCTCCACAGTATGTTCTGCCCAGCAGGTTTCTTCCAATAAATCAAAGGGCTTCAGATCCAAAGGGCATTTAACCATTAGAGAGCAAGTGTTCACTGTGGTCTATAGCAGCTAAAGATGATGAATTTAATATTGATTTTCATATATAACCCCCTCCACATAACATGTTTGTGTGGTTTTACATATAAATACACTGGAAAAAATTCTCAGCTGGGGCAGGTCAGCAAAACTCCACTGATTTTGCTTTACATGAACTGAAGTTTTATTCCCCAGTATATGAATAGAATGAAATGGTGCTATGTTTTTATTGTTTTTCTTTCTTCTTTTTTTTTCTTTTTTCTTTTTTTTTTTTGAGCTGACAGTGATGGGAAACAAAAACACCATCATATTTACAAAATTTCTGCCATTCTTGTGATGAGCTGTTTCCCCATGGTGAGCACAGAGCAGTCATTAAAGGGAAGAAAGTAATCAGAGTGTTACATGTAGGTCAAGATCACTTGCAAGTGAGAGTATGAATCCATAGTTACTCACAGAGGTGAGTCTGTGGCCTCAGCTGGGTTGCTTCAGTGAGCAACACTCACCAGGGGTAAGAGGGTTTTAGCATTCTGAAAATTCTTTTATTCTTTGATTTTTAAGTTTTTGTGTTGGGTGGGAGGGGGTATTGGTTTTTTGCTTCATTCTTTTGAGTTTTTTTTCCAATAACATGCTCCTATAAATACATTAACAACAAAAGGAGGGATAAGGAGAGTCTCCATCCTGTATTGGATGCAGGGGGAACATAGTGACAAAGGCTGAGGAAAAGGCCTTCTTTGCCTAAATAAGCAACACCAGTTATACTCAGAGAAGCTGCCTGGATCCCAGAAGTGGATCCACTGGTAAGAGGTTTGCTGACCTGGAGAGAGAGTCTTACATTGCATATCAGCCTATGAGTGTGGAAGATACATACAAGAAGGTTAGAGATCTAATCTAAATAGACATCTCAATCCTGATCTTGCAGTGAAATTCTGGAACACACTAAAATCTTTGAAAAACACTGCAGTGGTTTAGAAGATTTGTGCCCACTGATTTCATCCAGCCACAGGACTTAAAAATAGCTAGTACACACACTTAAACACAAGACCTGGGCATATGTTATTTGAAAACTTTTCCCCACAAAAATGTAATTCTTCAAAACCTCTCAGACCATTCAAATTTGGGACTACCACTACCAGAACTAAAAGCAGGGATCAAATATACCTCACCAGATTAAATAACATGCTTCTCTTCAAATGCTGTGCCTACAGCATTAATGGGGCTTTAATGTGTATACCCTGTAGACAACGCACAGAAGCAAATACAAAATGTGGCGACTGGCAAATTGCAGAATTAAATTTAACCAGATCATAATGGTATCATTTTACACCGACTTACAAGGATGGATTTAGACAGAAAAATGTGCAGTTCCCCATTCTGCTACCAGCCTCTGTATTCTCACAGAATGTTCCGGTCACCTCATGAAGAAGTTAGGCAGACAGGTATATTTGAAACACAAACTACAGTGTGTAAACAGGCAGACTTCTTTAAAACTGGATATTATTTCACTGCAGTACATAGTGAAAATACTGATTAAATTTCCCCTGTACGTGGAAAAGATTCTGAATGGCAGTTATTAACTCCAGTAATACCATATTATCAGGTTTTCTTGTGAAGACAATGTTTCAGCTGATGGGTTTCATGGCAAGACATAAAGAGCTACAGCACTCTTCTGAAAAAACTGGCTTCTGGGTGCACTGTGCACTGGTAAAAAAAAGGCTGGACAGCCCAGCCCAGAGAGTGGTGGTGAATGGAGTTGCATCCGGTTGGCAGCCGGACAATAGCGGTGCACTCCCAGTGCTCAGAGTTAGGACCAGCCCTTCTCAATGTCTTTATCAGTGATCTGGACAAGGAAATCAAGGTCGCCCTCAGTCAGTTCGCAGATGACACCAAACTGACTGGGAGTGTTGATCTGCTGGAGGGCAGGAAGTCTCTGCAGAGGGACCTGGACAGGCTGGATTGATGCTGAAGCCAATGGTGTGAGGTTCAACAAGGCCCAGTGCTGGGTCCTGCCCTTAGATCACAACAGCCCCTGCAGTGCTACAGGCTGAGGAAGAGTGGCTGGAAAGTGGCCAGGAAGCAAAGGACCTGGGAATGCTGATCAACAGCAGCTGAACATGAGCCAGGTGTGCCCAGGCGGCCAAGAAGGCCAATGGCACCTGGCCTGTATCAGCAATAGTGTGGCCAGCAGGAGCAGGGCAGTGATTGTCCCCCTGTACTTGGCACCAATGAGGCCACACCTTGAGTCCAGTTCTGGGCCCCTTCTCGACAAGAAAGACACTGAGGTGTTGAAGCGTGCCCAGAGAAGGGCAACAAAGCTGCTGAAGTGTCCAGAGCACAAGTCCTATGAGGAGCAGCTGAGATAGCTGGGGGTGTTTAACCTGGAGAAGAGAAGCCTCAAGGTTTACCTTATTGCCTCTACAGCTCCCTGAAAGACGGTTGTAGCCAGGTGGGGATAGGCCTCTTCTCCCAGGTAACAAGCAACTGGACAATAGGAAGTGGCCTCAAGTTGCACCACAGGAGATTTAGTTTGGATTTTAGGAAAAAATTCTTCAGTGAAAGGTTTGTTAAACATCTGGGAAGATACTGCCCAGGGGAATGCTTACATCATCATTCCTGGGGCACTTGGAGACATGGCTTAGAGGTGAACTTGACAGTGCTGGTTCATCACTGAACTTGATCTTAAAGGCTTTTTCCAACCTTAATGATCCTATAAAACTCTCATATTTCTGCCAATGTCATCAACTCTCTCCTTATTGACCTTACTCGCTAAAATATTCAGGCTACTGGAGCAAGAAAAGTACATTATCAAGAATTAGTAAATTAAATTTGGCTTCTGCCCTGCTAAAACTATTTTAGAGATGTTACCTTAGGAATTTGCTGGCAAAATAATTTTGTTATTTTTACAAAGCAGTCATTTGTTGAGGCTTAAACATTTTACAGAAATATGGCAATTAAAAATGGTCCAGGAATGGTTATGGAAGGAATATCTGGTAGATGCAAGAATGACACTAATACTTTCCCTCATTAAAAAAGTCAATAGCACAGTAAGAGCCTGTAAAATGTAGAAAAACAGCAGCACAAAGGCCTAAACTGCAAATCTGCTTAGATCTATGAGTGAGTGCATGGTGTCTTTCAGGGAGCAGTTTGATTTTATGCGAGTATTTGAAAAGACTCCATTTTATATGGGGACCGGGAAAATGGTGGAAACAGGATGAAAAATTACTTTTCTTATCTTAGAAGCTGCTGCTGTGTTGTTAGCCTCAATGTGGCAAATCTGGCACTACCAGTACCTTTGTGTCAAAAAAATATTAGAGGAGTAATGACATCTTATTTCACAAATTTGTGGGACAGTTTTATGAGAGAGAAGAGTTTTAATACCCACCTACATCTCAGACTTAAAGGAAAAAATCCCAACTCTATGCAAGGGGCATGGCAAGGAAGATACCAACCAGCCTGTTTTCCATCAGAGAGACTGTCTCAAAATTAAGTCTCAAGTGCTGGATGAAGACCCCTTCCTTCTCACAAGTGGGTGGTTACAACATATGCTGCAAGTTATCTGGGGAAAGAGCTACCATGCTATTAAACAGATGGTAACTGCATCTACCTCTATGTACTCAGCAGAGAAAGAAGATTGTAGTTCTCCATTCAGG
This sequence comes from Dryoscopus gambensis, assembly GCA_013389985.1. NCBI lineage: Eukaryota > Metazoa > Chordata > Aves > Passeriformes > Malaconotidae > Dryoscopus > Dryoscopus gambensis. The sequence goes on along the minus strand of WEIT01015025.1, from coordinate 5,530 downwards.
ATCTATCCTTTCTTTGGAATAGTACTTCTGGCTTTAAGAGTCAGGAGGAATGTTCTTAATACTCTTAAGCAAAAGAAAATTAAGTTTTCACCTTAAGAATATCTGTATCTGTGGTTTTGTGTGGTATGTGTATAAAAACAGGGTTTCTTTCCTCTAATGACTGAGGATTTTGGGGGACAAAAATGATTCTTTTACTTTATATTTCTTTTTTTCAAGTTTTGACATTTCCAGGAAAAAAGATTAAAGCTGTTTTTATTTTTCCACAGACACACTGATACTTTGTAGCAGAATAATAAGATGTTTTGTCACAAATGTAGAATAAGAAGGGTCTACTTTTGTCTCCAACAGTTGAATAGCACTTCAATACAAATGGAGAATGTTCTCACCTATTTGAGACAGGGTAGCTGAGATTAATCACTTTCATCATTGTTTTAGTCTAACCAGCGCAAGCTTTTCATATTATCTGCAAAGATGGTGATGTGCAAACAGGAAGACTGGACTTCTGACTGTGCATGCACCAACCAAGCTGACCACTTCACGCATTTGTGGGAAAGAAGGAGTAAAGGATGAATAAATCAGGTCCACATCCAGCATTTGAGTCTTCATTTTAGAGAGTTTCTCTGATGGAGATCAGATCTACTGGTGTCTTCCCCCCTCATGACCCTTACATACAGCTGGGATTTTATTCTTTCCACTTTTGAGAGAAGTTATTAAAGCAAAAATCTTGGGGCAGCATCTGTAGGTGGTTATACCAGTTAGCGCAGAAGTGAAAGGAACTATCTGTTCTCATAACTGATCTGCACATGGACCTGGGAAGAGACAATTAGAAGGAAATGATTTAAAAATTTGGGTTCTGTGTTTTGCCTTATTCTCTTACACCTTTTCAGATTCATTAAAAAAAAAAAGAATCAAGTTAAGTGGAGTGTTATAGTTTCTGAACAAAGTGTTTGACAAGGAGATGGTTGGTCAAAAGTGGAGCCAGTTCTAACATTACAGTGCATACAAAGATCCCCAAGTCCATATTAATTTCAGAATTGCATGCTCAACTGATGTATGAATACACCCACTGGGAAACTGAAGGTTTTTCTTCTTGTTGCTTGTTTGTTATTTTGCCCTTGCTCCACTTCATCTATTAGTAAATGGGAGAGTGCCAGAGGTGCCGGGAGTTGCAAGGGAATGACCAAGGAGACTGCTGGCACTCAGCCCTGCAGCACTGTCATTAAAGGCAGCAGATTCAATCCAGATTCGGGCAGCTGCCCCATGCACCCAAGTTTAAATCATTGCCATCTTAGGTGCTACATCTAATCAATGGACATTGATGGGTGTCTCCTGGAAGCAGTTCATTCATACTACCCTTTGAACCTGGGGATTAAGAGTTTATTTTACTGAGAATCTATGGAGCCAGAGTGACCACACACATTCCTCAGATGGCTGGGGCAAATCCAGGCACTGGTGCTTTTCAACCAGATTGCTAAACTATGACAGTAAACCTCTAATCTGCAGTGTAACAATATGGTGGCTTTCTGTAAAAGTTTGAGCTCTCAGCTAGATTTTATTGCTTTCTTTAGGAGTGATTTATTATTATATATTATATGATTGTGTACCTGGAGTGGTCCAGAAAGTTGTTTAGTTTCTTGTGAAGCAGATGGAATACATTTCCTTGAACAAAAACTGGCACTAGTTCTTGTTTCGTTCAACCCTGGAGCCAATTTACATGTTAAACTGGAGCCTTCTGAAGGCAAAGGACACAGAACACAGGCTGCCCGAAGTTCCTGTGCAGGTATCCTATATCAGCTATCCTGCCCACTCATTTAATCAAATAATGCTCTTTCACCTATTCTCCTTTCTCATGCTCTTCTATTGTATAAGATATAAAATTTTTTGCCCCCAAAACACTTACTTACTCACTTCAGGAGAAAGCAAGCATTTTTTGGAGGATAGATGTGAGAAAGTTCATTGCCTGCACTACCACAGGCACTGTGCATGATTTTGTTGAAGCTAGTCACAGCCTCTGTCTTAAGCTCCCATCTGGTAAAAAAAAAGAGAATATAGTGGTTCTCAGCTTCCCAGAAATGTGAGATGTTTGCCATTATGAAAATCTCTGATGCTGTGGGACTTTTTAACTTGGACTTGGTGAACAAGGGAATATAGGAATTTAGATAGCAGTTTAGATGGGATTTATATCTAAATAAGATAGTAGGAGTGATACAAAAATATCCACATACTAATGTAGGCCCGTAGAGATCTTTCTTTTTGCCAGTAGTTACTCAGGAACATGTATGTCTGCTACTGGCATACTCAGAGTTACCACTGTCTTGACTGAAATGAGTAACTAGGTATTCACCTCCTACTTGAAGCTATTTGGAATTCAAAGATTAGGGCAAGAATTCTTAAAAGCCAAAGCAACAAAATTACAACACCAAATGAACGACACAGCACAGCCACACAAAAACTAAGGTGATGGATCCAGGTTTGGTATCCTGCCTCAGGGTTAGCTGTGGCACAGTAGCAGGAAAACTAGACATATTATTCTTCTCAGGTCTCTTGGGCTCAAACATACATCTTAACACCGTGATTGTCCTAACTACCAAGCTATTGCAGATTCTGAGGTGCCCTTTGCCTTTCTTTGCAGAAGTTGTACCAGCACATATTAAATAACTCAAAGGATTCTAAGGGCAAATAGAAAATATATACAAGGAAAACTTGACTTTGTAACACAGTGATAGGTGGTTGTTCTGCTGAAAAATGGGTTATTGGCTTGGTATATTCTATTATAAATATTTTCTACTTAGCCGATATTCCTTGGAAGTGGAGTCTATGGCTCTTCTATTACAGAAAAAAAAGTCAAAGTCAGAATTATTCCTGCCACCTCTCTTGTTTCTGCAGAGCTTGATATTTTCAACTGAAACAAATCCTATATCTTCACCCCGCTTTTAATTTATTCCCATCTAAGGAGAAAACGTGAAACTTTCAGACCCCTCCAAAGAAGATTCTTTGCTAAGAGGGCCCTGTTGGTTTCTCTCAGCTGCACTTAACCATATTCAAAGAACAAGGCAGTCCTAGAGAGACTTTTACAGAAGTGTTATGATCAAAGCTGTTAAGGGAAGAGGTAGTATTTTAGACAAATCCCTCTCTCCAGTGTTTCTTACTCACTGCAACCTTGTGTAATATATTTTGAGTCTGTATCTAAGTCCTTCTGCTCAATCAGGCCTTATTTTAAACATTTGAATTATTTCACATACCTGTCGTAAAACTTGGCTACAAACCCTTTATTAGCTTTGAAATATTTATTTCACATGCACTGCATAAATGTTAGTTATTTGTGCCACTGTTCCGTGAGTTCATTAATCCTTGAGTCCTTCTCCTAACAGCATTGTCCCCATTAATAGTACATATTTCAAACTTCAAATCTTATCTACTAATGTTTGTGTTAGACCAAGCGTGGCGAGCAATTCCACTTAATTGTTCTTGCCTATTCAAAGCAGCAACTACTTTCAAAAGACAAGAAAAAACAGCCTATACATAACTGCAGATTGGCAGTGGCTTAAGTTCAAGTGTCTGCTGCTGTTTTATATCACAAAATCACAGACTGGTTGGGGTTAGAGGGGAACTCTGGAGATCATCTAGTCCAACCCCTCTGTTCAGGCAGGTTTGCCTAGAGCAGGTTGTCCAGGTGGGTTCTGAATATCTCCAGAGAAGGGCACTCCACAATCTCTGTGGGCCAGAGCCTGTTCCAGTGCTTTTTCACCCCTAAAGTAAAAATAATTATACTTATATTGAGACGGAACTTCCTGTGTTTCAGTTTTTGCCCATTTCCCTTTTCCTGTTCCCTGGCACCACTGAAGACAGTCAGGCCCCATCCTCTTGACACTGACCCTGAAGATATTTGTATACATATCCTCAGAGATACTGAAGATGTTACTATGGATCCAGCTGTTGTGACCTTAGGCCCAAGAGAAACCCTTCTATAATGGCAGCTGGATGGCCAAACCCACTCAGGTGGCATCAGATCATGCATGGGACAAATATATAAAGCTCTTGGCTGTATTTTTCAGTGAGCGATGGCATGGGACTCTATGCTTTTCTTATTCTTATAGGGACAAGAGAGAAAACGTCGCTCTATGTTTTAGAAAAATAAAAGGTGTCTACAAATACTAGATCACCTCAGTGCTCACAGGGCAATTGCAAAGATGGTTGCATTGCCAAAGGGCTGGTGGTTTAAGCACTGTCAGAACAGTCAGGAGAGGAAGGCTGAAAGCAGAGACAGGAAGATAACTGGTATCATTGCCCTCTTCTCTGTCATGACAGCAAGAAAGGAAAAATTGGCATCTAACTTGATAAGCTGGATTTCATCTTAATCAATATCTCTGAAGCATTTTACTACCTAGACCTCTTTCTGTACCTCTTAACTTGTGCTGAGCTAATAAATTAGCTTCACATTTAATAGGCACTGACTTCCACCTCAAGATTGAAGTAAATTTAGCATGAAATTCTAAAACATCAGGCTTTTTCTGAAATAGTTGTCTGTATGCTCAAAATTAGGGGTCACAGTGATCAATTAGTTTAAACTAAGTGTTAACAGCAGCCTGATGTCTAAAACAAGTGTCCCCTGCTATAAAGTTCAATCAGCTTATATTGCTGTCCAACCTAGCTCACCTTTGCTGGCAAGTACTTGTCACATTTCTCTCATTCTTCAAGTCATATTGGTGCTGTCCTTCTTCCAGCAAATGTCAGTGAATAGCTTCACTTTGTCTATAACTGTTTAAAAAATCTTTCCAATCAAATCAGAACCATTCCCAAGCCAGTTTAATTTTCCCTGGGTTTCCTGGAGAGGTGGAGAGGTGAAAACACAGCAGGATGCTTGCATTCAGCAAGATCAGGTTGAAAAGCATATTTGAGAAACTAGGAAAACAGTAGGAGCAGAGAGGTGAAATATTTAATTCACAGAAAAAAATATGGGAAAAGAAGAACCTTAATAATTACTTATATAATGGAACAGCAATGAATATAAGGCAGTGTGAACTTCTAGAGACTGAGGAGCAAACAAGATAACAAATGCATTTAATGGAGTAAAAAAGGAAGGGATGAAATGGCACTAAGCAGCTTAGTAAGCAGTTGTCTTCATATATATAAGGTACCTGACGGGGATGCAGCAAAAAGGTTTTATCTGGGAACTCAGGGGTGGTCAGTAAGATCAATTCATAGATGCTTATGGAGAACTCTAACATAGCAAGGGTGTGGTAGGCAAAGGGACAGTTTAGATAACGCAGTATAATAGTATTATATTGTTTATGACAGGAGGTAAAATGAAGTTAAACCATTGAAGAAACTCTTAAAATGTTTCTTTTGAAACCTGTTGCTGGTACAGACCTTCAAATTGTATTAGTAATAGTATTTACCTTCCTTATGGCTTTGACAATCATTTATCCTATTACACAGTTTCACAAAGGTGCTGTGCAAGCTGGGGAGAGTTAGGAGGAGGAAGGTGGATATCAACATGATGTCAGAGGCACAGTCAAGAAAAAACAAA
>WEIT01015008.1:1695-16421 GCA_013389985.1 Dryoscopus gambensis | reverse complement strand
TTATACAGGCCAGCTGCTTCCTGCCCCTTCCCTGTCTCCAAGTATCTGTACCATGGCGAGTTCTGGACAGGTCCCAGTACCTCAGATCTCCAAAATTCCAGGCTTTTAGGATTAGCTCTTTTAGGAATATTCAAAATGCTTTGTTCTCCTCTGGTGTTTTGTGAAACTATTTTTCTTTACCTTTATAACATGGTTCATGCTATGTTACAAAGCAGGAGGCTTTTAGAGGCTTGCATGTTTCAGCAATCAGAGCTACAGTCCATGCTAAAATGTAGACTCTTGCTGACTAAACTGCACCAAAGTTGCTCTTTCATAGACACTCCTGATAACAGCAGAGGCCAGAAGCAAACCATTCTCAAAGACTTGTTGCTCTGTTTTTCAGTTTTTAATTTATTGCTTTTGAAGCTGAGGGGAAGGAAAGAGGGAGAAAGACAAAGAAAGGCCTTGAGGCAAGTGAGAGGCCCAACACTCCTGCATCCCAGCCAGGCCCCCAGCGTCCTGGGCTTTATCCCACTCTGTTTATCATTGCTCTGTAGCCAGCCCCAATCTAGGACCTATTGTTAGGGATGGAAGAAGCACGTAGTGTGCCAAAGAAAATGTTCTGTGTTTTTCTGAGTGCCTGAACATAAGTCAGCAGGATGCTGGGAGCTGCCACACTAGACAGAATCATTAGTTACTATGCCAACTACTTTCTAGCAGCTGGTGCTCACCAAGGATTTGTAGTGAAAACTTCCTTGACTTGTCATACCATATGAATGCCCTGTGGGAAAGAAACTGCTGCCCAAGATTGTCTTGCATTCTATGGCAAGGTGGGAGCACTGATTTATAAATACACTGAGTTCCCTTGTTCCTCCTTAGCTCCAGCCTTTATGGGGAAAAGATGCAAAGTACTTTCATTGTCAGCTTGTTTCCTTGTTTAATAGGAAAATAATTATTTTCTCAGTTTGCTAGGCCTCCAGACATACTGATTTCTGCTGTGATCCTGTCAGTTCTCACAAACTAAGCAGGGTTAAACAGAGGAATATTCTTCATGAATGCTGAAGCGTCATTTACACAGTAATTTCAGCCTAGTTTGCACCGCCTTTCAATGGGATGTAGACACTTTTCAAGTATTTCAAAAGTGCCTGCTTAGTGAATGATATATGGAGAACACCAGTGTACTTCGTGAGTTGTTATTGTTGCCTGCCACACAAGAATCAGTATCTAGCAAGTGCCCAGCTATGCCACTGGAAGAAGGCTTCAGTTGAAATAGAAATGTAAGCCTCATGCGTCATTCTTTTAGTACAGACTTGCTGCTTGTCATACAGTTCTTTGGAACTATGAGATCCTCAGTGACTGGTATTCTGGGGTCTGGTCTTGTCTACAACTTCAGTCCTTGGAATTCCCTTCAAATTTTTTTGAAGTGGAAACAGAAGCCAGCTCTCTCCTTTCTTGTAAGAGCTGATAATCACATCCCTTCTGTATGGAGACTGGATTTCATGGAGACTTCTTTTTTCTGTAATCAATGAACAAATGCATTAACATTTTATTAGTATTTAGCATTTTAGTACCTTGACATTAGTTTCTAGTACAGGTGTAGGTAGTTGATTGCGTAAAGGTTGCTTACACTAGAAAAGAGCTAATGAATTGGAAAGGGGAACAAGAGCGGAAAGGTAGTTTGGAACCAGAAAACCTAGAGCTGAAGGTATGGTGTTCTAGCCCTTTTAGACTGGATGCCGATCATAATTGCATGGTGATTTGTTGAAAATGGTCTCAGAAGCAAACCTGTATCTTCTGTGGTACAAAAAAACTGTAACAGAGAGGTTTTATGCTGTCAGTGAATTGGAGGAGGGAATTCTGGCCCAGCCTTTATGAAAACTACAGTTGAAAGAAAGGAACACAGTGGGTTTCTTGCCAAAAACACTGAGTAGCCCGAAGAGCTGCTGGAAGAACAGAAATCTTGCTTACAAAGGATGGGCCATAATGCCAAAGGCTGAGATTTCCTGTGCATAGTGAAGGCCTGAATCCTGGCCAGGTCTCTAAACGAAGCAACTCATAAGTAATCCTGAGCAAGCTGTGAGAAGATTGCTCACAACCAGCCTAGCTGACAGAATGAAACCAAATCTTTTCTGGTGTCACAGGCAGGAATTTCTATTTCCCATTTGCATGTGTGTGCATATGTGCCTAAATCTGTTGTCTGTGCATGTAAAGAAATGAATATTCAATCATTATTGTTCAAGCAATAATCTTGAATTGAAAACAAGCAGGTCTGTGAGTACTGACTCTACAATCCTCATTTCCATTAGGGGTGTGGAGGTTTTTTTCTGTTTATTTTTGGCTTTGCCTAAAACAGTGTGAGTTGTGAGAAAGCTCTTAATTCAGTTTGGGATATTTATACAGTCTCCCTAACAAGTGAAATTCTTTAGTATCCATTAAGGTGTGAGGTCCTCTACAGCTGTTTTGCAGCCTTCATTATGGTGCTGAACCTGTTGTAATTTCCTTAGGCAGAACTAACTTCTGTTTAAGGGTGCAAAAGTGTTGTCATGCTTTAATAAATCATCCAACAGGCAGAGACTGGGAATAGGAGATGCTCCGTGATGCATTCCTGGGAGCATGGCAGATGGACTGAGAGCTGGAGCATGTCTGTGGCAGCAGTGTATTGAGTCTCAGGTCCTAAGCCCTTTTCTGTACCAGGGCAAACATCGCCTTAGATATAATATCAGCCCTTGATAACACATTACGGGGTTTCTGTTGTCAAGTATTGTATATTTATATTATAGAAGGTTGAAGTTACGTTTTGCAACATAATGCATAAATGCAGAATAATGCATTTACTATGATTTCTGTCTGTAAATAAAGAAAACACATAGAAGCTAACAGAAGCATATTCGATCCAGAAGGATTTTACAGGCCATGAGGATAAAATCTACTTAGGCAAGCAACAGTGTTTTCAATATAGTGTCTAGAAAAAAGTAAGTGCTGTTTTGTTGTGTGTTTGTTGACCATGTGGAGAGAAGGTATTGGAACCGTAGGGAGTTGCGTACAAGATTGTGGTGCAAGAAAATGTTAGTCAAAGTTATTGTGGTTTTGATTGGTGTTTTTAAATTTAGGTCTTCCTAAAGGATTAATAACATAGTTTCAACAGTATTTTCCTGGATAATTTAGGTCAAGCTTACCTGGCCAATATTATGTCCAGTATATTGGCTGAAACAGAAAAAGTGAATTAAAGCAGGTTAGAAACCAGTGAGAGCATTTGAGAGTTCATTGAATTGGACAAAGGTTGGACAAAGGCAGCAATCTCAGTGCATTTTTTAAAAATCAGTCTTAAGTATTTGTAATTCTGTAACAGTTAATCCTTTGCCAGATATCTCAAAACAAAAGAAATGAGATTCAGGAAGTATTACTAACATTTTGCCATTTAGATAGTGGTTCTCACAGTTCTGCAGACTGCAGTCATTGTACATCATATCTGTGGCCCAAAATCTGACTACTGGCAGGTCCAGTTTTAATGGAGTTTTCATTTATATCAGTTTTGTCTCCTCCATTTTGTCTTGACTGTTACATTTTAGAAATAATCACTCAATCCTTAGTTTCATAAGCATTCTTTTGGATCAAAGGATGAATTTCATGTATTGCAGGTTCTGAGCTAGAGGTAGATATGGGAAGAGCTGGAACAAACGTTAATTTCTAGAATTAATAATATAACTTGAATGAATAGCTTAAAGAGTGCTTGAGTGAATTCTCTTATTTCTGAATATCTTAAGGGTTTGCAATGACAAAGCTTTTAGGGGAAGGAGCAACACATTCAAGGCCAGCTGTGATATGTTTAAAGAATCTAGGTTGTAAGTTTTGATAGGTTCCTGAAGCAAAGAGATTGCAGATAGCTTGCTTGCCAAAACCACAACCTACGTGCCAAATTGTGGCATGAAGGACACCAATTATCTTTTATGTCCCAGTTACGTATGTGGATGTGGATAGGAAATAAAAGGGAAGTCTGCCCTGGGAATCCAAAGGAAATATTTGGAAGTACTGCCTGAGAGAAACTTGACAAAGATCACCAGACACTTGGGAAGCTCAGGGATTGAGGCTTGAAGGTTATATTACCGAGAGTGTCAGGATTCAGTGGGTCATACAGCATCTGTCTTGTGAGCACAGAATGTGTGAATTGCTGGGCCATTGTAGCCTCTTCAGGACAAGTCGTGGTCCTGTCAGTCTGCCACCTGCTCTCTGCAAAGCCCCTCAGCCTTGTGTAGAAGTGTGTTGGTGCTGCCTTCTCGCCAAGGCTTACAAACTTCAAAGCAAGCCAGGGAGCTTCTGTTGGTACTTATCATGTTGCAGGCCACAGCTGAACTCCTACCATGTAAGCCTGGGTTGTAAGAGCTCCTGTCTCTTTGCAGGAGGCCTTTTGTCCTCTGGGAAAGGCTTGCCTTGCTCTGAGGATGAAAGAAATGAGCCTATCTTGCTCCCCCCAGGCCTTTTGGATTGTAACTGTATGGAGTCAGTATGTATCCTAGTTGCAAGCTCACCCAACCAGTCCTTCGTCCTCTCTGAATGCTGTACTGCGTGTCTGTTTCTATCCATTGCCACTGCAACATGGATGTGCTTAGTGTAAGCCTTGTGTTACTGTATTAAAGTCTCTACAAACCCATATAAATAATTACCTCATTAGTGATGGGAATCAGTCTTCTTCCTGCTGCTGTTCTGCCTGTCTTCAATGCTAATCAGCCACAGAAATGTTCCAGTTTAGAGTTTTTATTCTCCTTTCCTTTTTTCTCCTCAAGAGAATGTCTAGTAATATAGTCCCAGCCTGGAGTTCAAGAAAGTACTTAGCAGGAAGCAGTTGGCACATGGCACCTCTAGCAGGTGTTGTGCTTGCTAAAGCCACTTAGTGCAAATTCATAGCTGGCTAAATATTAAGAAATTTTTTGTAAGAAGCAGTGCCTCATAGGCAGGAGTCCTTGTTTGCAGAGTGGTGAAAACCTGATGGCTCTTCTTTCCTCAGGGCTGTAGAGAATCATCATTTTGCCTTGGAAGGAGAGATGGAGAACAGTGTCTACAGCAAGGTGGCACGGGGTCCTCTGGCACATCCTAGCTATCAACTTCAGTTTGCTGTGCAGCAACTTCAGCAGCAGAAACTTCAGTCAAGACAGCTGTTAGAGCAAAACCAAACACGGCAACAGGTAACTAAGAAAAAACCTGCCTGGGATGTAGCAGTGCTAAATCTTAGATGTGCAGAACAAACCCAGAGACAGTACGTGTGGCACAGATTTTGTGAAGGAAGTAGCTCTTAAAGTACCAACAAAACCAATATAATTGGATATAAAATATATGGATGTAAAATCACTGCAGTGATTTTATAGCATTTTGATACTGTCGTTTCCAATAGCTTCTTCCATTACACTAACATCTTAAGAGCTGGAAGCATACGAAAAAGGGCTTGTATTACTGATGTTGTGGATGATACAGATGCCAAAGGTGGACTGCTGTGTATGGAGCAGCATTTCCATTTTGCCTGGGGAATCTTTCAAGATTATAATGACTTAAGTGATACACTTGTTACCTTATTTTGTTATTATGGGGAGAGAAATATATTCCGAGTAATGTCAAGAAGCCTTCCCTGCTAAAGGAAGGAAGCCTTTGGGTGAACAAACCTTCATTCAAAACAGCTTGGTCTCCAATAGCAAGGAGCTGTTTGTTCACAATCTGAACAAACATGTTCCAGTATGACTGGACTCCCATGAACAGACATAACACATGGAGGTCTGAACTCCCACTTTCCTTCCAGATGAATCATTAGGGTCCTTGAGAATAGGTTATAGGCAAATTGCCCTCATCCTTTTCTGGGAGCATCTTGAAGGAGAGGCCCTTCTTCTTTTTGCTTCATGCTCTCCTTCTTTCAAGGCCCTTACTTAGCCATGTAATTTCTATCCTTAACTTCTCTCACCTACAGTCTTCTCATTCCCACTCCATGCAGGAGGTCTTTCTTTCATCTCTGTCCACGGGGCTCTGGGTGGGCAGATGTGGCTGCTCATGAGCTCAGGAAAGGGCCATAAACTGGCTTGTGCTTGTGAAGAGGCTGGAGCTGGCCGTGGGGCCTGGCTGAGCCCTCTTCTAACTGCTGACATTGAGCTGATGTTATTCTTGGCCTGGGGCAGAGCCATTACTCAGGAGTTTCTGTTAAAATGATTCTTTGTTAAACCTCCTCTCACCCCCACAAAATCCCCCCTCCTTTCTTTCCCTCCTTTCTGCTTCTGAGCCAAGCACTTTGGAGTTGCTGTATTGAGGCTATTGCCATGCTGCAGGGCTCAGGTTGCACTGAATTTGACGTTAGTGGTGAAAGATACTTGCTGAACACGGGGGCCTTCAGATTTTCTGTCATGAATAAAATTTCCTCTTAATAAAATGATTGTCTCTTGGACACTTCCTGTCCAAGACATTGTATGGAGCCTGCCATCCCTCCTCTTCCAGTCACAGTTGCATCGCTCCTCTGATGCCCCCCCTGCCAGTCACAGCACTACCCTCGTCTTCCCCTGCATCCTCTCTAGCTTTCTGTCACTGACCTCTTCCTTCTCTTAGTTACCTTCTCAGACTTCAGTTCTTTAACTAGGCCTTTCTAAGAACTGCTTTCTCTTTTCTGCTGCTTATGCATTCTCTGACCCTCATCTTCCCACCAACACTGCTTTGACTTCTGCACCACCCTTTCGTGCTGACCCTCATTTGTCCTCCCTTTTAAGCTAGAGTTCATGTAGCTTACCCTAGCCTGCATGGCTTTACCACATTTCCTTGTCAGTGTCACTTATGCTATCTATCTCCCATTGCCTGCTGTTTCCTTTCTCTTCCTTGCCATGTATTGAGATCTACTCCATCCTTTGGTGTCTTGCCTGCTGCATTAAAATTTGTCAGTCTCCCCTGAGCAGAAGAAGTGTATCCCCCAAGATTGAAGGCCTATCACTTGAAAGAGTGTCATCATCTCTCTACTTTGGGAAATGCATTCAGGATATCTCCAAGACTCTTTCATCTGATTGTTCAAGTTCTTGTTATAGTTAGAAGGCAGACTAGCTATTTTTCAGTAGCTGAAGTACATTTATTAATTAATATATCTTGGGGCACACCCTGAGTGTGGTGTGACCATGTAACATGATAAGATGCCAGTCTTTCCTTCTGTGTCTGGCAAAGGGACTAGTTACATATGTGACTATATATATGTGATCAAGTAACAGAAGCACCATTATTAATAACACAGCAAATGCTTGTCCTGTACATTAACCAGTTCAGTATGTTGCAGATGAGATGGATGCACTGGAAAGCATGGGCTTTTCTAGTCAAGTATTTGTGTCATAAGAATCCCTCTGTCTACCATGCAGTAGATCTAGCTTATCATGTGTGTTAACGTGAAGGCTTGTTGTGTGCTTTGTTGCAGCACCCACTCTTGGTTGAGCGCTTTCCAGACACTTAAGAATGATGATGATTTCTCCAGGCATTTAACAATCTGCAGAATAGCAAATACTGTGTGGGTGGAGGAAGAGGAATAATAACGAAGTTTTCACTCACTGTATGCAGAAGTTAGTTCACACAGTGTAGTATGGTAGAAATAGACCTTTGATGCCAGAATAGGTACTTTGTTACTTGGAAAAAAAGAAAAACATCAAACTGACTGGGCGAGAATCTAACAAACAAATAGATGGAGTGATATGCAGCAGGAACAGAGACAGTACAGACCTTGAGAAAAGAGAACAAAAATAGAAAGGAGAAGAGTTTGAGCACAGAGACAAGAAGCTTAAATCTGATATCAGTAAAATCAAGGAACAAAAATTACAAAATCAAACCAAAAGACAAGAAAAACAGTCTTATAACAGTATTTTTAATGTTTAAAGGAGACTTCATGTGACACATTATAACCTAGATGTTATTATCACTGCTGCAGTTGGCAAGACAGTTAATATACCATCATTGTTTATTCTCTAATTGTTTCCTGTACTGGAAAAATGCCATTAGCTGTTAGGGAGGTTCCTTCTTTGTGTGGCTATGTTCTGTCTGCTTAGCCTAGCATCTACTGGGTTTAAAATTTTATACCAAACATTTCACATGGGAAAAAAGCTAAATTAAAACAAGGGAAGTACAGTTGTATGGTGGAATGATCCCCGTCAGTCCTGCTAACATCAAAAAGGCTCGTGTTAAACAAGACATGAATCATGTTAATGAGTTGTGTGGGCAGTTATGTGATCACATTTTCAATCACAAGTTTTAAGTAGATTTTATGCTGTAGGACATTAGACTAAGTTAATCTTAAATAATTCTCCTCTCAGTCATTTAAAAATTGTAAGTCCTCTGAAATATTCCTCATTTGATGAAGTTCAGCCAATTTTTGTTGTTTAATATTTGTGATTCTCTTCTGACAACTTTACCATTTATTTAGATCTGACTGGAAGGGCTGAGTACTGTGAATAATATTCCTAGTATTCCTAGAACTATATTATTCCTGCCTGAGGATACAGGGTCTCTTTGAATGCAGCCTCGAATATCATTAAACTGTTTTCTAGACTGTTACATATTGAACTGCTGTCAGATTTGCAGTATCTCTTTTCCTTCAGTTTCTTGTTCATTCTTGTTTTGCAGCTTTCTCCCTCAGATTGTTTTCCCACTAAATGTGCTAACTGCCATTTTTCCTATTTGAGTCTTGTGATACTGATGAGTCAAAGTCTCAGTGTAAGTAAAACAGAACAACCATTCTGAAAGCAGTAGTCTGAGCTGATTTATACCAGCTGAAATTTTGTCCCCGTGTTTCTGCTCCTGTCACTATTATTAGAATTATGGCAACGCCCAGATGTATTAACTATCTTTCCAATACAATGATACAGTCCAATCCTTGCCCCAGAGAACTAGCAGTACCGAGAGAGAAATAAAACAGAAGGCACCAAGTCAACTGAACCTAGTATATTTTTTTCTTGCTCTGAAGAATTTACCAAGGAGGACATAGTTCAGGACAGTCTGTGCATACCATAAGCTTGCTCTTCTTTAAGACCACAAGATACTCCTCTTAGTGCAGTTTGACACTATGGTAGTTAATAGTACATTTTGAGCCTGCTCTTCATTGCCTCTTTGTGAATTTTCAATTCAATGGATTGTTGTATCCAAACTGATTTAACTGAATGCATTAGTATGTGTTCAAAAGAATTTCCACTAAACAATTTATGTGACTGGAAAGGTCTTCCAAGACTGTTAATTCCCTGTATTTTTGCAATGTTATCTGAAACACTTTGCTTTTTCTAAAAGTGGTGGGTTGTATTTTGTTTGGTTTGCTTTCTTTTTCTTTTTTTTTTTAACTTAAAACCTCATTATTGTTTATTGCTTATAAACATCTCAGTTTGCAGTACCAGGGATTTGGAACTAGCTGCACGAATCTTTATGCAATACATGTGTGTGTGCATCTGTCTGTCAGTTTTCATACACTGCTGAGTGTCTCATCTTTTTCAGACTTGCTGATCCAATTGAATGTGAATGACTGTGGGATAGAAATCTCTCAGCTATGTTTCATACAAATTTTGTTAAAATTAAGAGCCATATATCTGAGAAGGGGGTTCAGCTACTGTTCCCATTAGGGCAAAGGCTGCAGCATGAGACCACTCCTAATTAGCACAAAATCAACACAAGAATGCCCAGACCCATGAAGGGAGGCACAACTTTGGGGTATGCTTTATATTAGATGCTGTAAGACAGATTCACAGGAAATGAGCTTCATTACCTCCTCTGGTCACAAAATGAACGTGTTTTTGCTTGCAACATTTGTTCCATTACTGTGCTAGGGATGGGTGTTAGATACAGGGATGGTAAGTGCCAGGAACATTCTTTCTGTTTTTGAAGATCATTAATATATCTGCTTTTCTTCAAAGTACTACACTACCTCTCTGCTTTTAATCACTAACAGCCCAAACTTAGCTGCTACTGACTAAAACTCTTAGACATTCATTGTCCTTACTGCCAAGGTGTACACACTGAGATTTTCTAATTAAAAACTACTGGTTTTTTGTACAGATAATACTTTGTGAATGGTGTTCATGTTGTAGATGTGGAAGCAAGGAGATACTACTTCAGTCTGACTTGAGGAAAAGCATTTTCTCTGTCAGTGCTAACTTTCTTCATGGGCAAGACAGGGTTAATGCTCTCCTGCCTCCCCAGAAAACTGTGCACAAATATTAACTCACTAATAATTTACAGAAATTTTAGCTAAAATGTTTTATAGCTTTTTCAGTATTTTTCTGATTTGTAGCCCTAGAGACTTGTTAGGGTAGCAAATGTCTCCTCAGCATCAAGTTAAATCTGCCATCCTGGGAACTGTAATTGAGAATTTTTCACTTGAAGCAGAAATAGTTGTAGGGTGCTACCTGCTTCAGGACTGCATCTGTCAGGGTTTGTGTAGGCTTCTGCTCTCCCTACAACCGTTAGCCTTCAGAATCCTGAGGGATAAGGTCTGTCTCCTATGTTTTGGATGTGCTGAAAACTCTTCTCAACCCTTCCTTTGTGTGGTCAGGCTCTGCTCTCCCCGGCTGTCCTCTTTATTTGCACAGCAGCTTCTCCTGGTTTCCTGTCCTGTCCCCATGGAGTTCACAGCAGGGCAGTATACTTTGTAGGCAAATCCAGAAGCCATGGTCCTTGTCAACTTCCAGTCTCCCCATCCTTGCCTGGAAGATAGCCAGAATCTCAGCACAGTGTGCAAAGGCCTTTTCGGAAGTCTGTAACCCCCAAGAAAAACATCCATGACCTTTCTTTAGGCAGGTTTCACCACAGTTTTTGCCGGTCAGGCTTTGTTAGAGCATCCATGCCTGCTGTTTCATGAGTCATGGACCTCCTTGCCAATGCGTATTAACAGGGAAAGGGTTATGACTGTATGCATTGTGGACTCCAGAATCTTAGTGATTTTAGTAACAAGAAAAAGAACTTACAGGAAAAATGCATAGTATCAAAAGAACTTATAGGAAAGATGGATAATACCATTTCACAGTGAAATATCACTGCTGAATAAGAAGTGGGTGCAGTAACTTGAGGGTCTCCATCCCAACCCTATGATGCATCAGGCTCTGAGATGCAAGAGACTAAAGCAAGTTCCATGTTAGTTTGTTTTTCTGGGGGGAGGTGGGGTGTGACTGCTGTTTTCCAGGCTTCTACAGTTGTACTAGCTTCCTAATTCAAAATCTGGAAGCTGCAATCAAGGTAGAGCTTCAGGGGAGGGAGAGGTTAAGAAGGATTGGGAGCTCAAGGGCGTCTTGTCAGTGAGCTCTAGTTAGGAAACAAGCCTGTTTTGGCTCCTGCACTTCCTTTTCTCCCTAGAGCTCTGCCTGTCAGAAACGCCTTCCCACACACCACTGCTCTGCCATTTGCCAGAGAATTGCGGGGGAGAGGGGCTTTTCCTGTCTGTGTGCTGAGACTCAGCCAGCTCTCAGACTGTGGTTTTCTCTGGAGCCTGGAGCCCATTTGCTGTGGCTTTGTGTATTTTCCACCCAAGGAGAAACTGAGGACAAACTCAGTGAAGGGTACTTCTCCCAGGGTCACATTCAGGGCTCAGCTCTTCCCCTTATCTCCCATCTCTGACCTCTAGATGCCAGATGACAAGGTTACAGTATTGCCTCTGTGCTAGGAATCTGACTGACTTCGAGGAAAGACAAAGCACAACTCCGAGCAGGTTGCTCCTTTCTGAAGAGAGTTTAGCAGTCTGCAGAGCTCCCAAAGGGGGAATATTCTCCACTCCCTGCTTTGCCAGTCCACTGCTCAGCTCTCCAGTGTCTCATAACATGCAGATCCTTTTGTTCCTTGTGTCAAATCTCCAACATGCTTACTCTCCCACATGCTATAGGAATAGAAATATTTTCTGTTCCCTGATATTACTGGGGATTTCCTTTTTGTCAGTGGTGGACTTAAAGTTCCTTTTTCAGAAGAAAGTACCCAGAGCTTTTCTGTTGTTCCAAGCACCTACACAGTTAGACCAAATAAATGGCACTGTATCATCTTCCCCATAACCTTTCTCTTTCCTAGAACTGTGTCTCAGTCCCACCTCCCACATAAAGAATAATTTGGCAAGATAATGCAGAAAGTCAATGTAATAAAATCTTTACTTCTTTGTGGATGGAAGCCCACTGTAAGATTAGATTGAGGATTGGGCCTCTTGTTTTTTAATCCAGAATAGTAGAATTCTGTGGTAGTAGTGAGGTTGTCACTACTAGCTAGTCCTGGCTAGTCCTGGCTTCCAAGGGCATAAAATGCAGCTCTAAAAACTACTTCCCTGACTTAACAACTTAACTCTTTATGTGTGGGACTTTCCCTGGAGTCCTGAGATTGCCTTCACCAGGTAGATATTATCCCTCACAAAAATGTCACCCACCTCCATCAGCATTCTCAGCAATTTTCACAGAGGTAATCAGCAATTACTGTGGTATTTTTTTCTTTTTTTCTTTTTTTACCCAGGCTGTTTTTGCCAACTACTCACAATCCAGCACCAGTCATATATCTATGCCAGCTGGCTCTGATGCCCGCAAGACATCAAGTGCCACTTCTAGTATCCAGAAGGCAACCAGTTTGCACAAAATGATGCCATCCCAGAGTACAGCTCCTCAGCTGGTTCCAAAGCCTCCAACAAACCACAGACAGGCAGTGATCAGAAAGGCCGCAGCCCAGAGGATTTCCAAGTAAGTTTTATCTCTTCCATCCACAATAGGGAGTTGGCACTGGTTCCCCTGAAAATGAAAATTGGGAAAGAAACTGTCTACGTCTAACTCTGACAGATCTTTTTGGCTGTGCTGTCTAGGATAAATCTCAGAATAACCTGAGGTGTACATACTGAAATAAGCATTGCAGTATGCTGCAGTTGTGTGTTTCACGAGGGTATGGAAGGTACCTGTAACATCATACAAACGTAAGGACATAGGAACTGTCAGATTGATCCCAGAGTGGGATTCAGTAATGTAAATACAGGTTGCTAGTGGCATTTTAGATGCCCAGGGCTATTCCACCTGACCTCCAGCTGCTGTTCCAGATGAGTACAGGTCTTCTGTAGATCTTGTGTTGTATCTGTCAGTCCCATGCAGATGTCTCAAGTAACCTGAGAGCACCAATTATGGTACATCTATGTTTAGGCACTTGAGTCACTCCTTCTGTCTAATCTTTGATGAGGGGTAGAATCTGGTTGATCAGAAGAGGGTGCCAAAATAAAAGCCAAAACAAAGCAACAAAGCAATCCAGTCCTTTTAACACAATAATCTGCCCTTGAGCCAAGTTTTCCCATAAATTTAACACACAATGTTGGATTTAGGCCTTCAAGCACAAGTGTTTATTTCATTTGAAATGTTTATATTGTGCCTGATGTAATGATAGCTTTTCTCATTAACTGTAGAAATCCTTCTTTTAACTTTTAGTAAGTGTTTAGTTATATAGTGCTTGCTATTCTAAGGTAAGTGGATGGATTGGACAGTTATCTTTAAAAACAAATGTTATCTTTAAAAGCAAACAAAAATATTCACCATGAAACGTTGCTTAATGATTGTAAGTTTCCTTCCTTTCCATTTCTTGGTATGTCTTCTCTTTTGTGCATTATGAGAAAATGTGAGCAAGACCTCTGGGCTTTCAGCTTCCTCAACTCTCTGTTTATCTCGTCTTAAGTGGCAGAACTGCTTTAGTCTAAATCCTTCATCACGTTTTTCCTCATATATCCTCAGACTTATTTCATCCTGAAAAAGTGCTTTCATATCTTCCTTCCTTGTAGTTACTCTACAACCAGAAGAGTTGTAAAGCTTTCAGAGCAAGCTCCTGTGAGTTTCCTGATTCTGTTTTCACTTCCTGCTTAAAGAGAGAAGTTTTAGTTTTAGATTACTGATGAAAGACACCTTATGAAGATGCTGTCAGTGTGTGTGAATCAAATCTGGAACTGCAAGGCATATTTAAGGAACTTGGACAGAACTGCTTTGGGGAAGTTTGTGTATTTGCTGCCTGTATTCTTGCTATCTTAAGAGATAGCACACAGAATTAATCCCCCGAAACTATTTAAAAAGAAAACAACCTGTTAGTAAATCTTGTCAACTCAGCAAATGCAGATATGAGCATCAGGTCTGACAGGTATGTTGTGGTAGGTTTGCTATCTGATTTCTTTCATGTTGTGTGGCTCTTGTTAGTACAGGTGACAGGCTGTGTCAGTGGGATTCTCTGCTGGCCAGCAGGGATGTGTATTTGAAGATGCCGGTGTGCTGTGCTCACTTCTTGGCAAACGAAATGTTTATCCTTGTGAGATGGAATTGCAGCTCCTTGGACAGACTTTACTTTGCTGCATTTTTGTGGTTTCTGCTCTGTGACAGGCAGGAGTGTGGGAAAACCGGAAAAAGTTCAGCACCAAAAATGCACAGAAGGGGGGAAAAAAGCAAAAGATTCCTTCAGAATTTCAGAAAACTAATCCAAGTATTGAAGGCTGCAAGGAGCCGCTCCAGAAATATTTTCCAAGTTGCCTTTCAGTCTCCAGCACAAGGCTCCAAACCCATTCTTGCCATTCATGGGATCTTGCAGTAACATTTTTTCACTTACATGGAAAACAGCAGTGCCTAGCTGTATTTCCAGCATAACGAGAGCTGATCTTTTAAAAACTGCCATGTCTCAGACTAATTTAATCCGTTCATTGTTGTCAGGAGAAGACCAGATACACATCTACAGAGAGGAGTGAATGGAGAAAAACCTCTGTGTCAAAGGAATATAGACTAGAGAAGAAAAAGATG
>WEIT01015007.1:749-21339 GCA_013389985.1 Dryoscopus gambensis | reverse complement strand
AAATTTATCTCTGCCTCTTGCTATCAAGCTCAGGTTGTGGGTGCTTTTTGTTAGTATGTAAGTTACCTGAGGAGTTTTGGTCAGTTGTCTTGGAAGGGATGTGTTTCTTAAATTTTGCACAGAAGTGTGTGATACAGAATAAAGATGTGACGCTTTCCTCTGTTTTGCACTTTTGTAGCATCCCACCAGCTGCATTAGATTTATTCGATTATATGCTTGCCCTGGATCCCAGTAAGCGCTGCACAGCTGAACAAGCTCTTCAGTGTGAGTTTCTGCGGGACGTGGAACCATCTAAAATGCCTCCTCCAGAGTAAGTAATTTCCACTGGTAATGCTACTGACCTCTAGGAAGTGTGAACATGCACTGATTTCATTAAGTTCAGTGTGGTTCAGTAAAGGAGGTGGTGGCAGAAATGTTGACATATACGGTTCTTGAAAGGTGCTTCTGCAGTAAAATGCTTGTGTAGCTAAGATAACAGTGGTTGTGAGGATCTGAGAATTGACTCATCATTCCTAGGACTAGTTACTGAGTTACTACTTTTAAAGAAAACACTCTTCTGTGAATGTTTCTAATATTTTAAAAACATAATTTCCCTTTTATCTTAGTTTATCAGTGTCTGTTTTTCCAAAGGATTTTGAGGTCCTCCATGAGTCTGAATTGCCTTCTTTTATTACAGAATGACACTGGGTATAGAATTCTGCACAGGTACCTGAGAGTTAAAGTGAAATACAGTAAATTGTTTCATGAGCCAGATGAGAGCCTTAATTTTACAGGCAGGGAAAGTGAAATTGTGCAGGGTTGTTCCTGTGAGTTTCTCTAGAGGAAATGTATTGCAATGTCCTGTAGGATTTTTGCAGTGACTTAGTAGTCATTTTAATCAGTACAAATCGTATTGGAGCATCTCCTGAGGAAAGCAATGAAAAGGTACTAGAGAATCTGCAGGTCTCATTCTTTCCTCAATATAGCTGTCAGAACATAGAATCTATGATGCTGTTTGAGTAAACTAAACCTTCAAGGCAGCCTGTACTGGCTTCTTTTTAATTAGTTACCAACTGGGAAAAATGTTTGAGTTTTATCTAAGAATTTTATTAAAATTCTTTCTAGACTTACCTGTTATATACACAAGGTTGTTATACAGAATCACAGAATGGGTGAGGTGGGCAGGGACCACAGTGGGTCATCTGGTCCAACCTCCCTGCTCAAGCAGGGTCATCCCAGAGCACATGGCACAGGATTGTGTCCAGATGGTTCTTGAGTATCTCCAGATGAGGGACACTCCACACCCTCTCTGGGCAAACATTACTAATGTTCCTGAAACATGAGGCAAAGAGGTTTCATTGCCTGAATATTACTATGTCACTGTGTGAAAATCAGAAATCAGCAATCTCAGGGTGTTTGCTGAAGTCTCAGAACCACTTTTGTACAGCATGTTGCTTATGTGCATTTTAAAGTAAGTGAATGGGAAGATCATCTTTTCTTCAGGGATATGGTAATGCATCCATTCTAGAAGCTGATATATGGAAATTCAAAACAAACTAGTCACTGGTGTCCTTTTAAAAATTAAGAGGAACCACACGCACTTCTGCCACAGCACAGGAAAGTGTCGACGGTTCTCTTGAAAGACTGAAGTTCTGCTTTGGGAAGGAGAAGCTGTTTGTTCAAAAAAAGTGACATGCTGATTGCAAGGACCATAGGATACTTCTCACAATGAGTTCTTGCTTCCAGTTGTTTTTCAGAAAATACTTGGCCAGTGGAGGGAGAGAGTAAAGGAAACCATTGTTGTAATTGCCTTTCCAATGTCTCTTGTCATCTGTCAGCTAATTTTTGCATGTTCTTGGGTGACAGAACTGCTAAAACAGTTAATATGTAATAGGAAAACATAAACCACTATTTTTACTGCCCATCTCAGTATTTCTGTTATCTATTGGATTGGTCTTTGTGCTCCTTAGGAAATCAGAATTGAGATGCCTGCAGGGAACTGTAATGGAAGGACAGAATTGGTGGTAGATAAGTTTCTTAAAAGAATTTTGCCTCTGCATTCGTATGTCTTAAAGAATATCCCCTTATTCTTCCTGGTATCCCAGCTTTGCTAGTGTCAAGTGCTATTTATTCATGCACCTTATTTCTGCAACTTCTTCCTTTTTTTCCCCCCATGTTTCTTGTTTGCCTGAGCTGTATACTATAAATACTAGATAGCCATGTCTGTTACTGTGGACAAATATATGACCTAATTAGTCAGCAGTACTTTTATAAGCAGACAGAAGGACACTGAAAAAAACCACTTTCATATTGATAACTTAGTTATCTGGTAGTATGCAAGTCGTATTTCATAGCAACTGTGCAGCATTGATTTTGAAGTTTTGAATTACGCAAATAATTAGGAAAATAATTCTCATTTTAAGATACTTTCCCCCCTTTTCTGCTAGAAGGGACTTTTCTGCACAGAAGGACTTGTGCTTCTGAAAGAGGCACTCAGTACAGAGATTTCAGCCAGAAAAAGCAGGTCTGAGATTTTGCTGGCTTTTGAATGTTTCCTAATGTATTTCCGAGTTCTAGTAGGTTCACCTTTCAAAAGTTACATTATGTGTAATTTAAGTGTTTATTTTACCAGTATGGTTAAACAAAATTTAAAGATAGGGATAAAACTGATTATCTCCAATCATTCTTTGCAGCCTTCCTTTGTGGCAGGATTGCCATGAGCTGTGGAGTAAGAAACGCAGAAGACAGAAGCAGATGGGCATGACTGATGACTCTTCAGCAGCTAAAGTCCCTAGGAAGGATCTGTCTCTAGGCATGGATGAGAGCAGAACCAACACCCCACAAGGCATGCAAACTTCCTCCCAACTCAAAACTCAGGGCAGCTCTAGTGTAGCACTTGGTCAGTAATATTTTCAGTTGTTATAATTACCTACTACTTGGATTGCACCTCTAGAAATTTTAGATGTTATTTGGAGAGTATTGACGTCTCCTGGATTCTTGAGAGAGGAACAGTATTGTAAGTTTAATCTTTGTTACAAAAGATTTGTCCTTGATTTTGGAAACATAAGTGTTCCTTTCCAATTTTACCTAACTTTTCAGCCTGGTCAGAGCAATTATCTTGCTTGCTCTGTATTTTGAGGGGATTTTAGCTCTTGCTCATCTATAATTCTTTTGTAATTCCACAAGCCAGTGGCTGTTCAAAGTTTCTCACAATCTCCATAGATTGGATAAGCTTTATTGGTATTGATAAACTGATCAGAAGGCAGAGTTTAGAACAGCCATAATTTCAAATGGAACAGATTCCAACTGCATGTTATGGTAGTCTTCAGTTTTCCAGGTTGTTGGGGCCTAAATCAAGTTGAAAAAAAAAAAAACAAACAAAAAAAACCAAACCAAAAACAACCAAAAACAAACCCAAACCGACCCCCGCAGAATCTGGTATAACATGAAGTAGCTACCTCTGTGAATTACACTGCCAGTAATTCTGAAACTTAACAAAAGTATCTTGCTTGAGACAAGTTTTACAAATACAATATAACAAAAAAAGTAATGGTTCCAATATGGAGACCGTTTGAGATACTCAACAGTGAAATGATAGTTCTCACAAAATATGTAGAAATAGAGAGATTAACAACACCAGATGGATACCTGTAAGTTTAATGTAAGACCATTTTTGATTGTGCAAAGTGACCATAAATCCTATGGCACTGATAGAGGAGTTCAGCTGAAAAACACGGTTTTTGCATTCATAGTAGCTGACAATTCTTTAATACTAACTATCTTGAATCAACCCTTAATTTAACAGTAGAGCAGAGCTCCAAACATTCTCTGCAAAGTTGCATAGAAAATAGTTATTTTGATCTTATTTTGTTGCAATTTATTGCCTCTTGCTCCATTCATCTGGTTTCTCACTGTAAACGAACTGTGAGATTCTGCTAATCTGTATGTTTAAGCTAAAGTTTTGCCAGCATTTTCAAGAGTGACTTTCTGTAACTCTTTTTCCCTTATCAATGAAACTCTATTAGAAGTTTAAAGAGTCCAAAGGATATCTTCTTTGCGCTTTTATAACATAATAACCTGGTGAGAGACTACCGTTAGTCATTAATACTGACTAAGCAAAATAAACTAAGCAAATAGAGAAGGAATCATTCAGACCTATATTTCTGTTTACATATGTACACAGAAAAATATATCTAGATAGAAAAGAAGACCTTTAATTTTCAGTGGAGCGTAGAGGCATTTCCGGTATTAAACAAAACACTTCTGGAAGCTGTAATGCACCTTAGATAATATTATTAATGAGACATCTTATGTAACTCCATGACCAAGTGCATGCTTTAGCCAAAACTCTTGCATTTGTTTCTAAGCACCCCAGAAGGAGAGGTTAAAAAGACATTGGATCAATTGCTAATATTCTGATTCGTCAATCGGAGCCCTGGTTATTGCATTTTGCAGTTTAACAGGAGCTGTTCAGAGCTCAATAAGTTTGTTATGACAGATTTCCCAGAATACAATTTCCTGTTAGAATGAACTTAAAGCTAACCAGAGAGTATGGAATAGGTAGATTAGTTTCCCTGTTTGGCATTTGTCTGATGAATTTCCACTGAGAGTCTGAGAGAAGTTTTAATGTTGAGTATACCATCCTCAGATGTGACAAAATCTTCCATTAATCACAACATCTGAGTGAGAGTCAGCAGTACAAGGCATAAGAAATTGTGATTTAATTTTTTGTATTGCCAAAGAGAAGGTGGTTTATATTTATATAAATATATCAAAATTTTGAAATCCCTGGATCCCGTTTAAGTAGGTTCCAAGTGCTTGTATCCTGGTGCACATCCACAGGTAGAATTGTGGGTTTTGCAGCACTTTCCAGTTGTGCTGCTCTTAAATCTTGCAAGGCAGATGCTTAATATTTTTGTGTGTCATGCATGGCTTTTAATCTGCGATGAATTAATATATTGGTAAGATAGCACAATGGCAAGGATAGAAGGAGGACTGAATGTGTTTGTGCTGACCTGGGTTAAGAACAATTCAGAGCTCTGCCAGCATGTGCACACACTCATTTTCTAATTTTTAACTGCTTTCTTCTCTAAGTCATGTACTCATAGGGCATGTTGCAATCCATGCTGCTTCACTTTTTTCAAAATAAATCGCCACAATGGGTGTTTGAAGCTAAGAAACTACTTTGATATTCAGACATCCTTATTCATATTCTCCTGCATCATCATAATCCACTCTTATTTGCGGCAAGCTCCGCTTAATTGAATTAACTGTATATCATCACATATTTCCTGCTACTGAGTGATTGACTTCTTGTTCCTCAAAGTCAGCGCTTCCTTTTGAATTTATACTGTGAGCTCCTAGGCCACCTAGAGCCAGGTCACTTGGGCAGGTGTTAAAACCCAGACACTGAATTAGAATGGGCCAGAATATGACTGGAAATGGATTTTGCAGATGGCTACCTTTTAACAAAGGGTTGTGATATGTCAAAGATAGGAAATTTTATGGGGATTGGAAATCTTACAGCTGCCTAAAGCAGGTGGCCTTAAGCCCCAGCTTAGTTATATTGTGGAAAATTGAGCTCTAGCTTGGTGTTTTTCCATCTGTCATAGTGCCTGTGTTCACCTCATGGAAGTCACTTTGGTTATATTGGATCCCACTGTTCCATTTCCTATAGATACTCCCCAAAGACAGTTAATATGTAAAAGCATTCCATTTTTGTGTTGTCCAAACCCATGCTTTGCCAGTTGTGTCAGCCATGCTAGATTAGTCTTCTTTTGAGTTTCTGAAATATGTCAGTACTAAATAATACTTAAAAACACCTTTTTTGTCTTTAGCAAAAACAAGCACTGGACAGCAGTTAAACCAGAATGAAGTGGCAATCCTGCTAAACCTGCTACAGTCTAAAACAAGTGTTAGTTTGGCACAGTTTGCCCAAGTATTGAATATTAAGGTAAACCCAGAGACTCAGCAGCAACTAAATAAAATAAATCTTCCTGCTGGAATTTTATCAGCAGGTGAAAAACATTCAGAACAGCAGCAACAGCCGCCACCACCTCCACCACCACCACCACCTCCAGAGCAGGAGCCTCTAAAACAGCCGATGGTCACGCAGCCCCCTGTGCCACCTGCTCAGCTGGGTCAGCCTAAAGTTGAGACTGATGCTGCCCAGGCAGCTGTGCAGAGTGCATTTGCTGTTCTGTTGTCTCAGTTAATAAAGGCACAGCAAACAAAACAAAAAGATTTTGTGTTGGAGGAGAAGGAAAATGGATCAGGAAATGAAATGTCATTACAACTCAGGCAGCCTCCAGAGCCCGCCACTCCTGTGTCTGTCAGCCGGGACGACGTGGAATCTCCGGCACCTGGCTACCCACATCTGATCAAGTCATTATACATGTCTGCAGGTACTGAAGGCCTTTATTGCTAACCAGCAAATACCTGGAGCACGGGAGATGTAATAGTTTGGGAGTAGAGAATTAACATGTTTGCCATATGAATCTGTGTGAGTATAGGAGATTACCTTGATTTGTTCCCATTTTACATCTGGATCAGAGAATTTGTCTCTTAGTGTAACAGGTGCCATGCAGACAGAGCAAACAATGATACCCAGCCTAAGAGGTACACAAGTATTTGAGATGAAATATTGATTATTGTTCTGGGGGGTGGGGTTTTCTTAACGGTGAATGTGGTGAAGACAGTCTTTTCTAGCAGATGCAGAGATGTGATTTGCTAGTTTTGACTGTGTGTTTAGGTAAAGCTTATTTTGGTGAGACAGTATTTTATTTTGGGTTTTAATGCTGACTAGAGCAGTTCCTTAGTGTCAAATTCAGTGGTTACCTGTAACTGTCACACACATGGCTAAAGGTTTCCACTGAGGTAGAGTAGTGGCTTCTGTAGTCTTCCCACAGTTTAGAGCTCTGTTCATCTTTTTGGATTGCAAATTCAGGTTTATTATGGTGATTCATGTATTGTTTTGTGGTGTTTGCAGCTATTGAAAGAAATATTCCGCAGTGCTTTGGGGCTGTTCTTAAAGGGTTTTGGGGGGGTCTTTTGTCAGATGTGCTTTTTTGTTTGTGTTTATTTTAAACTTTTGAGTTTTCCTGTTCTTTGATAGGGTGGCCTTTTGTCCCTCGAGACTTCTATCCCCATCTGCAAATGTTTCCTGATCCTTCTGTGAACTTTTAGTGTGTGTGTTGCTTGAGTTTTGTTCTGGTTGTTTGGTTTTGGTGTTTTGGGTTGTGGTGGTGTTGGTGTTGGTTTTGGTTTTGTTTTGTTTTGTTTTGGTTTTTTAAAGGAGCTTGTACTGTTTTTCTTTAACTGACTGCCTGGTAATCTTACTTTAAGGAGTAACCTGCATCATGCTCCTGAGGCAAATAAGCTGTTGCCAAATTTTGTCCAAAATAATCTATATAATTACTGATGAATTAAACTAATAAATTCATGAGAATTGAAGTTAAAAAACCTCTCTGTTTTTCCAGGAAGGAGTCCTTTTCTTTCTGGTCCTGTTTTTTGTACATTTTTATTCCAAAGCTTTTTTTTTTCATCTTCTTAGGTCAGGAGGATTTGGTTAGGCAGTCTGAGATGAGGCTTCTGAACCGAACACCTGAGCAGGAGCGCCCTCGGATCTTGCCTCCAGACCAGCGTCCCCCCGAGCCACCGGAGCCTCCGCCGCTCACTGATGAAGACCTTGATTATCGGACAGAGAATCAGCATTTGCCTATAAGTAACTCTTCAGGAACAGATCCTCATGCAGGAGTGAAAGCAGCTCTTCTGCAGCTGCTGGCTCAGCATCAAGCTCAGGCGACAACAGAGGAGCCAGTACAAACAAGTGTGGATTATCAGGCTAGAGACTCGTATGTAACAGGCCCAGACTACAAGGATAACTTTGCATCATCATCCTTCTCATCTGCCTGTTACAGCACTAGCGATGGAATAGGAAGTGGATCATCAGCAGTATTAGAAAGGAGGAGTTTCCTCGGAAACTCGGATATTCAGTCTTTGGATAACTACAGTACTGCTTCATCTCACTCTGGTGCTGCCCCTCCTCCATCAACCTTTCCAGAATCCTTTTCCAGCTCAGTAACTGGTTATGGAGACATTTACCTCAACGCTGGCCCGATGCTGTTCAGTGGAGATAAAGACCATAGGTTTGAATACAGCCATGGCCCAATCCCGGTTTTAGGGAGCAGCAGTGATGCTTCCACAGGGCCAGAGAGTACGCACTCTTTGCCCACAAAGATGCACAACTATAGCTATGGAAGTAATTTACAGGAAAATCCCACTGGCATCAGCCACATGCATGGACAAACATGGACTTCTCCTGCCCAAGGACCAGGCTATTCCCAAGGATACAGGGGACACATTAGCACATCTGCAGTGAGAGGGCGAGGCAGAGGATTACCATATTGAGTATCTGTTTTTCCTCAGGCACATCATTTTTATCTGGAAAAACTTTTTTTTTCCCCCCAGCTGCAATTTAAAGCAGCAATTCAACAGACTTGAATAATGTTAATTCAACAGCTTTATTTTTATGTGGAAAAGGGTCTTGCATACAGTAGGAAAAATTAAAAAATGCTTACAACTCATGCTGTCTAAAAACTAGATGACTTGATTGTACATGTTCACAAACTCTAGTTCTGACTTTTATTTTGTATTTTGGCAGTTTTAAGTGGATGCTAAATTTAGGGACATCAGCTTTTTATGGCACTCTTTCAGATCTTCTGAACTATGCACATTTGTGCTTTTTTTGTAAGTTTGGACCAACTTTTATGTAAAAAAAGAGAAATTTTACAACAATCAAAGCAGGGCACTGATTTATTTGGTATTTTTCTTTTTACAAAACTACCTTTAGTCAAAGGTCACTGTCAGTCTTTGCACTGCTTTCAGTGTTAATGTGGAAGGTGTACTTTGTGCTCATTTCAGATAATAAAACACAACCTTTCTCTTGATGCAAAATTTTATAAATATTTGGTCAACGTTTTTTTTTTCTTTCAAGAAAAAAAAAGAATGGGTGTTCTGGTAAAATGTTCTCTCCATCTCCCACACTTGTTTATATCAAAACTGTTTTACTTGAATGGTAAGTGCCTTAACATGTAAGCTTAAGGTCTGCAAAAATTTGGAAGTACTTCATAGATTGCTATGAACATAATTTCTAAACCTAGGTAATTAACAAGAGAATTCAGACAATAATAAGAAACTTGAACAGGTCATAACCTTGTGCTGTTTGCTTCACAGGGGCCAGTTACTTAGAGACCTGATCTTACCTAGATAAAATTGTAATTTCCAAATTGAACTTCATGAGAAACGTTGAAAGTGAGGAGAAGAATGAAGAGTGTAGTTTTTCCTCATCTCCCTCTTGGAGTTGTAGTCAGTGTTTTAGTTCCTCTGCCAAATAAACTATATGTCCTTACCAAGTGATGACATAGTTTTTTTTCTCTTAAATGTCAACAGCAGTAATTTCGTTACTTTGTCTGAAAAGCTGACACTGTTGTCTTTTTACCCCAAGTACTGCATCGTAGGAAGTAACCAAAGGAAAAAAGACCAGTATTTAAAGCAATGGCAAAATGTTTGACACTAGTTGTAATTTGCTGTAAATTTGTGTTTGTGCCAATTAATTGCTTTTATGTCTGCTATTCCACAGAACGTTTTAATATTGGAATTGAGTGTCTCAGAACAACTAAAATTATTATAGTTAAAACTCTTACCAAGAGCCGCTCCTCATACTAATTACAGCTTCCAGCACGTTTTTTTTGTTTCCTGTGATAACAAGTGGTCTCTCTCCTGCAGAGAGGAGGTATGGTTATATTTTGCCTGTACGTAATAGGATGTCTTGAAGCCCATATTGGAAACAATTTTCCAACTGATTATCCAGTTGACAAATCGGTACCTTATGTAACTGAGTGTTTAAATACTACTTTTTAAAAAGTAAAATTTCTACTTACGCTATTACAAATGTCTTGTCAATGACTTTTTGGATTTTCAGAATAGAAGCCAAAGCTATTGGTGTTTTGTTTTAATTGAAAATCCTGGTTCATATATGGCTAATCCCCACACTGTAGAGCA
This sequence comes from Dryoscopus gambensis, assembly GCA_013389985.1. NCBI lineage: Eukaryota > Metazoa > Chordata > Aves > Passeriformes > Malaconotidae > Dryoscopus > Dryoscopus gambensis. The sequence goes on along the minus strand of WEIT01015007.1, from coordinate 11,298 downwards.
TGGAGAGGGATTCCCTTTGCTAACTGTGTAGTGTTTGAGGATCTGGCAGATGAGGAATGGAGAGAGTCCTGCTGCTTACACTGTCCCCAAGTCTGGCAGTTGCCTTCACTAGACACAGTAGAAAATCCTGCCATCTGAAAATAAAAGTGGCCAGGTCAGTCTAATACTTACAACCTGAATAGCCTATGCTTAAGAAAGGCAAAAGCTTCACATGAATGACAGTGCACTGGACTGTTTTTCCCTTGAGTAAGGACACTCCCATAGCATTTTTCTGCTAGTAAAATTATAAAGACAAAAATCATTAGTGGCATTTAGATATGGACAGTGTTGACTAAGGCTCTTTGTTTACTAATCTTTTAAAAACCCAAACCACAAATACACACACAGATTGCTTTTTCTTGGTTTTGGTTTTTTTTAGAATCAAGCAAAAAACTTTCAAAGCTTATATGCACTTGTTTCACTAAAGATGTACAGTCTGAGGTTACTCAACTGCACTTGAAGTGTAACTGCAGGCAGTAGTTGTCTACAAACACAGGTAAGTTCAAATGGAAAGTAGATCTCAGAGGACTAAATTAATTGACTTCCAGTACAAAATGCAAGGAAAAAGTTGTGGCTCCTACCTTCCCTTTTGGACATAAATTTTGAAGTCGTTTAGTTTGTTTCATTCAATGCAGAGAAGTCAGTCCCCTCTGCATGTGTAAATGACTGTGCAGTTTCCTTACGGGCTGGCAGCACTCTCATACATTGCTCTACCGAAATGGATTTCAGTCTTTGGCCATAAAAAAAACCCCAACAGCCCCAGCACAAGTAATCCTGACTGTGAGGAAAGTTGAGGTGCAATGAACAGTTGACTTCCAGATGAATCAGAAACAAAACTCTGGCATGCTGTAGCAGATGAATACTGTACAATGACTTTTCCACAGCTTAAAGATTACTAGCCTGTGACTTTGAACACTGTATTTGCCTGGGACAACAGTGTTGGGATAATTTGGAGGGCAAGTTACTGTATTTCCAGATGTGATAACTCTGAAAAGATTGCCTTCTCTGCAACCCAGGGAATCTTCTTGGCTCTTTTGCTGACACGCTTCCTCCTGGGCTGGTGGAGGCTGGGTGCAGGTGAGGAGCTCTGCCCTTGAGGGTGTGGCAGGAGGATTGGTGCCTGTAGCCACACTCCCCTGGCCCGGCATTGAGTCTGGGCAGGTTAGCAGCCAGGGAACTGCCCGGATCTACGGACAGTAGGTCCACGTTCATTTGTACCAGACGTGTGTAGTACCTGTCAGCATTTCTTTTGAATTAAATCACATGACAAGGTGCTTATGGTGGCATTTTACCCTTATGAGTGAACTCCACTCAGCAGAGGCTGTACTAGTTTGGCATTTTACATCATGTGGCTCTTGCATTTTTGATGCAGTAGTAGGCATTCTGAAAACAGCATTATTTTTCTGTGGAGCTGTGGCTTTTATTACTTTCTCCCTTGTTCCTTTGGGTTTATGTTTTCTGTGCTGCAATTCCAAAGTGAGCTACAGAGACCTGGATGCTACATCAAAAAGTAAGTGTTGTGTGTTTGTGTTTCTAAATAAACGTAGTGAAATACTGTAATAATGGACTACCATATAGCAAGTACGTCATTATTTATATTAAGTGGTCTTTAGCCATACCAAGAGGAAGAAAGCGAGCACAACTGGACTGCTTATGACCATGACTTAAAACACTTAGACTATTGTAATACTTAAATTCAGCCAAAGGAAAAGGAAACCGCTTTTATGGATCACTAGTTGTAGTTATCCTGAACAGAATGAGCAGTGCTAGGGAGGAGGTATAAAAATACATGTATCCTTAAATGTTAATATAATTTCTTGGATAAATAATTTTAAGATGGCAAACTTCTGTATTTTCTTATGTTTCCATAAAATGTGGTCTCTATTAAATTTTCTCCATCCCACTGTAATGTCAGGTGCTTTCTAGAAGCAGAGGCAATAAGTGCCACGTTTTAAGTTCTTACGGTTTTGAGCACTCTTCTCCTTTTGCTTGGTGTAGGAGGCAGTTTCAGTTTTGGTGAAGTTTACAGTTGGATGAGTTTGGTAGATAATTGTGTGGTAAAAACTGAAGTACTGAAAAATACAGGATACCTCTTGCCTCCAGGCAAATTAGGTCTTGGACCATGAATTCTGTTTCCAAGAGAGAAAAATGTCAGATGTACTACTTGCATTCTTCTTTTCATTACTAAAACAGTCAAGTGTTTTACATACAACATTTCTCCAGTCTGTTCTGTTATAGTTTTTTACATGAGGAAATTTTGGCTATTACCCTTCTTGAGAGTTTTGGGGTGTTTATATTTGCAGAAGTGTGTCATGAAATTAAGGAATCACCAGAAAATTTATTTGAATTCTATATTTAAAAATAAAATTACCTTGGGTTGACTTAAAATCAAATTAACTTGCTTATCAGGGTGAAGAAACTTTAGTGCAGGAGTTATTTCGAGACAACTTAATTTAAAATAAATTGTTATGCTTCAGCTTGCTTACTCTTTGTTATTTTTAAGCCATTTGTATATAAAATGTATTGTGTGGCCTGTAAATAAAATACATGAAAATTGAAGTCTTTCATTGTTTTCCCTCTCTGCTTGTAAAATAGCATTTCAAAAGAACATTGGGTTAAACTGAGAATGTTTTTAGTGTATTGAAATTCAGCAAGTTATTAATAAAACCCATTTACTGCTCTAGTCCTGTTTCAAAGGAGCCCTGCAGGGAGTGGCAGTGTGAGCCTTTGCGGGCGGAGTGGGTGATGCGGGAGCCAAGGTGCAGCAGAGCATCCCTCCGAGCACTGATGGTGCCCTGAGAGCAGGTGGAGTGCTGGGCTGTGGGTGTGGGACAGGGGTTGAGAAGCTGCTGCTTCAGCACCTGTGAGCTGCTCAGGATGGTGAGCTATGGACAGAATGACATTTTTTCTTTGCAGTGTCCAAAGGTGCAGTTAATATTCCCGACCACTGTCTCTTTAAAGAGGATGGTGTGTGCATTAGAAGCAATGGGAAATCAAACCCAAAGAGCCAGGTATTTTCAGTGTCTGGTGAGATACTGTGAATTGAGCCTGGCTTAAGCAACAGTTCTTTGAATGCCTGAGGCTTTTCTTGCCTTTTTCCTACTGTATTAGTTAATCTAATGAAACTTTTGAATCTTTCAATAAATGCTATACCTCCAAATACGGCATTTGCTGTTATGTTCAGTCCTCTTAAACTTGAGGTTGGGCAGAGTGCTGCTTCATCACTTGTCATTGACAAAGTCCATAGATGGGCAGTGAAAATGCAGTTGGAAGTTACAGGGGCCAGCAGCAGTTACGTAGGTGTCGTTTGACATTAGGTTGACAAGATGTGTAGCTGCAGCCCAAAACATCTCACTTTGGAAACAATACTTTGGTGACAGCTACAATTAAAGCCTGACCTTCAGTTCTGGTGACAAGCTCAGGCTGTATTTCATAAGGTGTTGACTTGCACGTAGCAGATCTGGCAGTTGTGTGTCACCAATTCCAGTTGTCTGCTCAGTTTTTCTCATGAAATCTGCTATTGCAACTCATAACAAAGTTGTGACAAAGTTGGCTCTGGTTTATGTTGGAGCATGAACCTGAAATGGTTTGAGAATGGTGCAGCATCCCTTTCACTGAGCTCTTACTGCCATAGGGGTAGCCAGCTGTGCAGTAAGGTACCAGTAATAATTCTGGTGGGATCTGCATGTCAATCGATATCCTCAGCTGCAAGTAAAATAGCATCAAGTGAAAGAGGAGATGCACAAGTAACTGCAGCATAGCCTGTATCAACACAGAGCAAGGAATGGGTCTATGAAATCAGTGGCAAGATTTCTCATATCAAAGCCCTGAATTATTGCCTGCTAGCTTTGAAAGAACAATGCAGTTTTGCAGAAATTTCTTTTAAATACCTGAACCAGGATTAGGTTGCTTCTATTTTTAAGGAATGCCTATAAAACCTGACAGGTCATCTGGATGAACAGGATTAAAGCTACCAAACTCCCCCACCATATGGAAGAGAATGAAAGTTGGAGCACTTTGCAGTTGCAGCAAACGTGGGCAGAGAGAACTTCGTTTGACAAATAAGAGTAACTGTTGCTTTTCCCAGTCAACTGTGTTCACGTTGATGGAGCTTGAGGGTTTTGCTTTTAAAGTTATTTACTTGTTATGGCTGCTTATTTTGGGCTTCTTTTATTGCCTATGGAGAGAAGGCGCAGTCAGAGGAACTTTGAGCCTTATAGTAATGTTTTTTCTTCAGTCAGAGCAGCCCTCGCCAATAGGCAATACTCACATCACTTCACACAGCACAGCTTCAGTTCTTCTTCAGCAGTTCCTCTGGGGGCACTTTGGGCATACTATTGATATGGCAAATTCTCCTAACATGGTGAATGTACCTTTAATAGGACTTTTTGCAAACAGGCTTTGTGAAGATTTTTTTTCAATATTAGGAAATACAGTGTAGAGAAGACATAGCTGGTTAGAAAAGGGAATACTCGAGGGTAAGTGTTACAGAAACCAGCCTGGGAGCTTCTGGTACTCGCAAGCAGATCTGACAGCTGGGCTGCCCTTAAGGTAACCTGGGGGAATAAATGGTTACTATTTGACTTGTGCAGATAAGTCTCTCTGCTGTACTCCCTCCTGTGTGCTAGGGTGTGGTATTAGTTGCTAGAGGACATAGCTGGAAGCAAGTGTTGAACGTGCAGCAATGTCTAACACTGGTCCCTTTTTCCTTTCCTCCTGCAAGCTCTTTTCAGACCTGTTTTACAAATGTGTAAAGCATGTCCACAGGTTCCACCAGGAGGAACAGCACACTCTCTACTGCCTTTTGAGGATCTTGGTTTTGCCCAGGTGGCAGTGGTCGGGAAGCATCGATGTTTGCTTGCCCTGCCTTTGGGAGCCTCTCTGAGCATCAGTGCCCCAGTGTTGCTTTCTCTCACTGCTGTCTCCAGGTCACCCTGAGCAAGGAATGGGCTGTACAGAGAACTGAACAGAAGCCTGACTTTAGGAGGTGATTTTTCCTGAACAAGGAGCAAGGAAGAGATTATCTAACAAGGGTATTTTTATTTTCATTCTCCTTCATCCTTACCAACTGCAAAAAGGATCTGCAGGAATGATTTCAAAGCAAGACCTGGTTTGGTGGTGTTTGTTTGTTTTGTTTTGGTTTTTTTAAATTTTCTGGTTTTCTTTACTGGTACTGCTCTTCAGAGAGTGTTTGGATGTTAGAAACTGCCTGCAAATCAATGTAAGATTGAGGGATTGCGCTGTCTGCTTTGCAGCTAACCCAGAGGCAAAAATACATGGAAGTTACAGAAGAGGAGCAGGCCATTCCCTGCCTTCCTACACTAGAGTTAAAATTAAAACACATCCCCACACTGGAAAACAAGGAAGATGTGCACAGCAGACAAAAACAGCAGCCAAAGTTATCCATATGCAGTCCTGTAACCTTTTCTGCCCCACAAATACTCTTGAAAACTCGTGTCATCCCTGGGCTGGAATCCTTGTCCTCAAGACAAGGAAGGCAGTGGACCTTCTGACTGCTTTCTTTGCAGAACAAAGATTAATTGTGACCATTTTTTAATCCCATTTTTTCTAAAAATTGTTCAAGACGGGGAGGGGGTAGGGAATGGACTAAGAACTATAGATGACTTAGGAGATGAACAGGAATCTATGAATGCTGTATATAAGAAGTGGAGTAGTAAATAATAGTTAAAAACTTATCTGCAGATGGTTTGGCAATTCCACATCAGGAAAGTATTACTCTAAACCTGGCAGATTTTAGAAGCTATATACATTTTTCCCCCCAGACTGCTTCTTGTTATGGATTGCAGGTCCTGCTGTGAGACTTCCAAGCAAGCACATATGTTTATGCAAGACAGTGAAAGAAGACATGCAGGTAGTAGTAATAATTTTTATTTGCAAACTGTACTTGCCATTACCATGTTGCCTTTTGGGAATAATGAAAAAACAGCTAACAAATTCAAGAGAACTTTGCAGACCTGTTCTATCAGAAATTCAACTCTATTTCAGCTTTTAGCATCAGTTGAATTGGAGATGACCATCTCTTTCAACTGATCTTCTGGGAAGCTCCAGTTCAGTTCGAGCTTGGGTATGCCTTGTTAGTCTCAACTGTTAGAATGCAAATTGTTTCTTCACATCCAGGGAAACATTCTGCATGCTTTATTTAAGTGCCTGTCATTTGTTGCTACCTTGCAGCCTTTTCCACTGCTTTTGGTTTTTTTGTTTGTTTGGTTTTTTTTTTCTTTTTCATTCCTCAGTCCTGTATTAAGGTTTCAATATTATGGAGCTTTTATATTGTAAAAACTATTGCACGATGCCCTTCATTATGGGAAGCTGTAAGTCAAAGCACCATCAAAGCACTGAATAAGTATTTCCATCAAGTTCTAAAAATATCGGATTATTTGAGATGCAGTCCCAATATGAGGCTTCCTCCTGTCTTGGCTAAAGTATGTTTTTGTCTAAATATTTAATCCATGTGACATGTTTGTGGTGGCAAGAGCAGAAAGGGGAGTAAGGAGCATCTAACAGAAGTAAATATGGTCACTGTGGTCCATAACAAAATAAGGAAGCTGGTAGTTTAAATTTAGGTGAGATCATCAATTCCCTACAGAATTGGGAAGAAAAATGCTATGAGAACAAGAGGGATCAGTTATATTGACTAAATAAAAATGTTTAAAACCTTCTTCTGACAACAAAAGAGGCTGCAGTTAACAGGAAGAAGTCAGGATTTCATATGCAGAATAGAAAGAACATCAAATACAGATGCGTCACTGATACTCAACTTGAGGGAATCTATTTCTTGTGTTTTAGGTGTGATGGATATTTAGAACAGCTCCTGCTATAGAAAATGGTGATAACTGACCAAATTTCTACTCAATGCAGAGACAACAGTTTGACAAGACAAAATCAACATGAAAAAACATACAAGCACTTGCTTGGCTGTGCAGAGTGCTTAATAGCTTAACGGGCTCCACCCTTTCCAAGAGAGCACCATTGGGTTGTGTAATGCCTTGACAAGTTGTGCAACTGTTGAAGGATTTCATAGGACAGGAGAGAGAACACATCCACAGCAGCATTATTAAATTCATCAGCACATAAACAGACCCAACAAATGGGATTAGATTTCTTATTGGTAGGATGCTCCAAAGTACACCAAGGAAGCTGGCAGCTCCTACTGTTCTTCAGAGCCATTCTAAAACTGTTCCTAAATGGGAAGGCAAAAGCTGCCTCAAGTTGTCATTAAGCACTCTGTAGGTAGTCATAAAAAGCAAGAAATCAGGTTTGTAACACTTGCATTATACACCCTGTGTTTTGCAAATAATCATCTACATCGTGTGAAGTATTACATTTTGCTGGAATATAAATTTGGCATTTGCACAGCTTGACCACTACTAGGAATGCATTAACATTTTTAGGTTTGATTTTCTGTAGCTTTTAAAAAATAAAATGCATGTAAAGACTTATAATTATGGTTCAGTTCTATGCTTTAGAAAGAGATAATGTCACTTGAAGCTTCTGTCCAAAAACAGTCCCCAGCCAAAGAACCCTTCAGGACCTGAAACCTCAACTCTGGAAATCAATTTGTGGATTATTTTTCTGTTTTGAAGCATGGAAAGTTTATTACAATACATTTTACAATACTGTCACAATTGGCTTTCTGACTCATTAATCTGAAAAGCTGAACCACAGGAGATAAGAGAGCAGGTGCTGCACCAGATTAGACATCAATCAGTTATGAAGATACTGGTCATTAAAAAAAAATAAATTCTTGTTAAATTAATGCCTAGTAAGCTAAAGACTGGTTTGCTCCATGATAATTGCTTGAGAATCTTCCACTGGAAGGGGCTATGCTTCTGATTATAGCATAAATTATTTCCACATGCAGTGAAATTCAATAGTGTAAGTATTCCTTTTCTAAGGTGATTGTGACCTTCATTGCTATGGTGTTGTGAATGAAAACTTAAAACTATTATCTTAGGTTGAAATTGTTCCTGCTGTCACTGCAGATTTTAGTTCAGACAAAGGACAAAAACCAAAGCTTCCCTGTTAACTTTAGCAGGGATTTGCATTTAATTCTCCAGGGTCAGAATTTTCCTTTTGAATAGAATGTTGGGGTTTTTTAATAAAACCACCTTCCATTAAAAAAATTCTGTGTAATTTCGCATACATATTTTGGCCACAGAAGACTCTCTCCTGGAGAGCTGTGAAACACACAAACGTGTAGATTATCAAAGAAATCATGGAAATTCTCATTTATTCAAAGTCCTTGAATGCTTATTCTTTTGTTAAGAGCAACGTTTCTGAGTCTATTTGTATTCTCTACAGTAGATTTGAAAGGTGCGTGAGGAAATTAAGGGTTTCTTTTCAGAGCTCTATCAGAATTCGGAACATTTAATGAACAGTTATAGGAGAGTGTGAGAGAGATCCTCACAGAATTAAACAGCTATCACGTATCATTAGCATGTGTTGGAAAGCATGGCTGACTTTCTGCTGGCATCCCTCCTCCCAGGAAGGCAATGCATTTAAAACTTGATCTGAAAATGTTATTGATTACCCAGCTTTAGGGAATGCAACAGGGAGAGCAGAAAACACTGGATTCTCTTCTGCCACTAAACAATAAAAAGGCTGAAGGAAGACATCTCCCATATGCAAAATGCTGGACTAATAACATCCTCTCTGAAGACTGATGCGCTGTTTAATGAAATACAATTNCCACTAAAATACCACACTTAGCCTTGAAATTTTTTTTTTTTAGATAGCAACTCTAGTTTAACAGTCTTCTTACCGTCTTTTACTGTACTTCACAACTTCCCTTAAACACTTTAGGTATATAAAAGTTGGACAATTTTGCCCATTTTTAGTATCAAAAATAAATTTGGTTTGNATTTGTATTCTCTACAGTAGATTTGAAAGGTGCGTGAGGAAATTAAGGGTTTCTTTTCAGAGCTCTATCAGAATTCGGAACATTTAATGAACAGTTATAGGAGAGTGTGAGAGAGATCCTCACAGAATTAAACAGCTATCACGTATCATTAGCAGGTGTTGGAAAGCATGGCTGACTTTCTGCTGGCATCCCTCCTCCCAGGAAGGCAATGCATTTAAAACTTGATCTGAAAATGTTATTGATTACCCAGCTTTAGGGAATGCAACAGGGAGAGCAGAAAACACTGGATTCTCTTCTGCCACTAAACAATAAAAAGGCTGAAGGAAGACATCTCCCATATGCAAAATGCTGGACTAATAACATCCTCTCTGAAGACTGATGCGCTGTTTAATGAAATACAATTAATGTGTTGGTTTAACTTTATATTAAAAGCAATGTTTACATCTGTAAGGTGAATTTCTGCTTAGCAGGATACAAGGATTAAAGCTATTTCTACAACACTGAATCACTGTTCTCCTACTTGCTCAGATCTTCCACACTTGCATGTCTGGAGTAACAGGGAGGCAAAGTAATTAAAAGATGAGCCCTGATTTCTAAATCAGATATAAAGAGGTTGTTTGTACCTCCAAACAGAAGCACAAGAGATGGAGAGACTTCCACTAAAATACCACACTTAGCCTTGAAATTTTTTTTTTTTTAGATAGCAACTCTAGTTTAACAGTCTTCTTACCGTCTTTTACTGTACTTCACAACTTCCCTTAAACACTTTAGGTATATAAAAGTTGGACAATTTTGCCCATTTTTAGTATCAAAAATAAATTTGGTTTGATGCTATTCTCATACAGAATGAGCTGTATTAACTTCAAAATTTAACTAAACTCATAGCCAGAACAGATATATGAGCCCCAGCACTTCATCTGCCTTTTTACTGGATAAAGGCATGGAGGGCTGGTGGCTGAAAGTGGCCTGGTCTGGAACTGCCTCTGGGATTCTTTCTATTCTTATGAATTTAAAAGAAAGATGAAGTGACAGGAAGCAGATGCCTGTGTTTACATGACTCCAGAACAGTCCTCTCTGGAGAGGAGAGGGAAATTCCAAGAAAAAGCTGTGAATTGTTTTAACTCTTTCTGACTGGGATACCACGAAGGCAAATCTTTGAATATTAAGCGTCTTTGTTGTGGTTTAAACAAAACTGGTGGTTTGATGTGGGAGTCACCAGGTGAGGTTCAGACACAACAATGTGCTGGATTTCACAGGATATGCTTCTCTCTACCACCAACTGATGGACAGTGAGATTCGGGATTTGACAAAAATCTATGTAGCATTTCTTAGTAAAAGGAGTATTTCACTTACTGCTTTAGTTTATGGATACTGAAAAGGTCTGTATGCCATTCCTCTTCAGAACTTGAATCATCAAAGTTATTAATTTTACTCACTCTTTGGGACTCAATATGTATAGATATTACTTGGAACTTGAAAACCAATTTTTCTTTACTGTTTTGAAAGACTCTTAAAACTTGCAACTCGTAAAAAGAAATAACCAAAACATTCAACAGGACCTCAAGACAAAACTAATGAAGCAGCAGAAGCGTGAAAACTGCAGGCAGATGATTGCAACAACAATATTAT
>WEIT01015000.1:0-38269 GCA_013389985.1 Dryoscopus gambensis | reverse complement strand
AGGCGAGGGGAGGCGAGGGGAGGCGAGGGGAACATCCACAGTTCTTGGGAGTTAATGGAAGGAACAATTGCTTATATTACATCCATCAGTGAAAGGCATGACAAAACCCCCCGCATATTCATTAAAAAGTATCTAGAAGATCCAAAATTGAAGAACCATTTTCAGACCCTACATCAGGCAGCTCTCTCTTCTCTATTATCTGTTCTTTCATGCTAATGCATCCAATAAAATGTCCAGCTTTCTATATCAAATCTTACTTCCTTATTATTTCCTAACATTTCCCTGTGATGTTTCCTGATGCTTTTATCCACGTGAAGTATCACTTAAAGCTTTCTTGATAAGAATTCTTCTAGTGGGAGCTTGCAAAAGCAGCAGAAGGTGTTTATACCCAAGATGATCCTAGCCTCTTACATATGAGTAAGAAACTCAATTACCTGCATTCAGTTACTCTGTGAAGGGAAAAAGGCTCTTTCATCAACTTCTTCATCTTGCAAATAGGGCAAAGAATGATTCTCTCCAGTCTGCTGCACATATTGCTGTGTTTTCCTAAGAGATGCTCCATTTATCTTAGATGAAGCAGCAACAGGAAGCACTGCTAAGTCCTGATATTTTTTTCAGAATTTCACAATATTTCAGGCAGGTCTGAGATCCTCAGCTGCTGGAGACCATCAGTCAGGACAGAATGGACCTGTCCTAGGGCAGCATTTGCTGGAAAGCAAGTGAGCACACACAGGCAGGACCTACAAAAGCAAAGCAAGCACAACAGGGCTCCTTGTCTGCTTTGGGTGGTACAGTAAACAAGAAGAACAAGCCCTCAGAAACCAGTTCACTCACCCAGCACACCTGCCTGTGTAGGATCATTATAATTCACAGCTTGAAAGCTCACACCACTTAACTAACAGCTTCATCTCCATCCTCTAATACCTTCCCTTCAGGTGTTTATGTCCACGATTTTGATTTAGCGGGGCTTCTCATAGTGGCACATGCTAGACATGAGAGAAGATCGAGGTTGAGCTGGGCCCTAAGCGTACAACACTGACTGCAATTAGCAATGGTCATCGTCTGCGCTGCCTTGTGTCCGGGTCAATCTTCCCTGAGGCAACAGCAATGGTTTTGGACTCCAGAAAGACCACCTGTAATTTTTTGTGCCCTTGATGTTGAAGAGAGTCAGGATATCTTAATTTTGTACTTATGATCAGAAAGCTTCAGAGGAAGGGTCTCTGTAATTCCTTCATTACAGCTAGGGCAATTGCAAATTTTCGGTCAGCCCCCTGCCCTTATGAGATCAAATTGTTCCTTTAGGTAGTCAGTTAAAACCTGCATTTCCCTGCATGATTCATTATCTCTGTAACATCTTTCTGCCTATTCTGGAGCTGTGTTTGTGATGGTCACAGTCTTAGGGTGATTGCTCAGGACCTCAGACCCTGTCACCTGCTCTCACACTTCTGCTGTTTCCACAGTATGCTGGTGGTGTTTAACTTTCAGCTGGCAGATGTGGCTCAGTCCAGAGCTGCTAAGAGCCTCTGGTTTTTTTCCCAAAACCAAGTGTCATCTAGGTAGACTCTAGTAACCTCCAGACTATCACAAATCTGTTGCTTTTCCCAGTGAGTTTTCATAGGTGCCAAGGAAAACCCAACCAGTAGGCAAGGGAAATAGTTTCTTCTGCACATATAAGGTGTTAAATCTGAACAAACGTGTTCTGTGTTTCTCCTAAGAAGAGTTTCAGAACCCTGCTGATGCACCACATGTAAAAAAATATTTGGTTTCAGCAAGGGCTCCACTCAGAAGCCATGGAATACGATCCTTTTACACATTGAATTTCTTCCATTTGGCTTATACTTAAGCAAGGGAATGTGTCCTTTTTGCACCTTGAACATCTGGGGGTTTTACTTATATTTATGTGATCAAAAGTCAACCTCTTCTGCAATGCAAAAGGAACTTGCCTTCAGACTTGAGTTGGGGAAAGTTTGTCTTGTTCTGTCTCCTCTTTCCATTTTTCTGCCACTTTTAAAAGGGCTTCCTCAGAAAATACGGTCTCTGCCTTTTTGCTGAGATCAAAAACTAGGTATGCTTCTACCCCATTGATGGATGCATCTTGTTGTGTTATAATTACACATATTGTACCTGTATTTTCTTCCTTTTTGTGGCCTATCAACACATTCAGGCAGCATACTGCCTCTCCACATAGAAAAGGTGACTGACCTAACTCCTATATTCTACTTTCAGCTGGTTTCCCTGCCAAAGGAATGATTGTATCACTGTTTCTAGCACCTAGCCAGATCACGTTCCTGTGGTCAACTCCAACTAAACAAGAAAACCTTTTGTTTGCACTTGATGGTCCATTCATTTTCTATTGTGATACTGTACTCAAGACAAGTAACCTTGCTGTCACTTGGTTTCATATGCACATTCCTTACAATCTATTGCAAAGTGAGGTGATTTTCCCCCCCATGCTTTGTCCTGTGACTTTTGACACAGCTCATGCTGGTCAGCATGCTCTCTGTATAACTCTGCCTGTTTACTTACATTTTACTACTTCAAATCCCCTGTCTCACCCAATTCATAATTCTTTATCATCTTCAGAGTGTGCAAACTTTCTGCTCCTTATAAGCCTCATTTTAGACTCAGAAGAGTTTTTTGTCTGTTGTACATATAACTTACCTCCAAAGCTTTCAGGGAAGCTTGCATGGAAGGGAGAGAGCAGATGCTCAGAAATCTTCATTGATGACGTGAGCCAGCCAGATGCCTCTTCACTGTGACTCAGTGTTCCTTCAGCTTTTCCTCTTCACTGCTCTGGCCTGAAGCAAGTGCACAAAGGGGACTCTTCAGTGGGATTTGACAGAGAAAGTAAAAATCCCTCCTGGCTCTACTGTAGTGCACTTGTAGTGTACTTCACCCTGTGCAAGAGCAGAGACAGGAGGGGAGATGTGAGCAAGGAGCTCAGATGGTGGATGTCAGTGTCACCAAAACTCCCTGAACCTTCTCTGTTGTTCAGTTTCCAAAGAATGAGCTGCAGTTCTACTCTGAACTTGAAAATGTTTGTTATTGAGTGTGTCTGACTGGATTTTCAGTGCACCCATTTACAAGTTTGATATAGACCAATATATTGGCGCAGCTGCCTACTGCTGCTCACCCTAGGGCAGGACACAAGAACTCACAATCATGCCAAAACTGTATTGAAATCTGAAAAGGCATAACAAGCAACCTTCTGAAAGGTAAACCCACAGCTTAAAATTAATGAGAAAAAATTTATATTTAAACCAACAAAAAGAGACTGGCAACTTACCAGCCCGTTGTGAGCAACCATCATCCCTCACAGGTCAGTAAGCCTTTCATCCTGAGACCTTCGAATACAACATGTGACTTTAATCCCTTAACATGGCAAAACAATGCCAAAGAATTTGGCCACTGGCAAAGAGCCTTGCTCTTAGTTAGAGTCTAGTCATTCAAGCAGCATGTGTGGTCTGCAAGTGACTCTATTCATTATCCCCCTAATTCCTACTGGGTGTCCTTGCTGTGTTTGCTGGGCTCATTCCTGACTGCAAGCTGGTGAGCAGTATACCACGTCCTCCTGTGCTGAACCACCCTGTCTGGGAGGCTGCAGCCTCTTGCCTTGCAGACCGTGCAAGGACAGGAGGGAGCCCAGCCAGGCAGACAGTGTTCGTAATGTGGCACTCAGCAACATCGTCTGGCCTTCAGCTTTCCAGAGTGCACTCCACTTCCAAGCCACAGCACCTGGCCTGCCATGGAGAGGTTCCTCTGCTAGACCTGCAAATCCTTCACAACCCTACAAAAGTATGGAAACAAGTGTTGTCTGGGGCAGTGTAAAGCTTCCACCTGGGAAGGAGTTAGGGGAGAGAGTAAGAAGGTGTGTTGAGGCATCCCTCCAGTGCCTGTTTTCCCTTTAGACAGTGTGTGGCAGCTAGAGTAAAGTCTCATACCTAAGGAGATTCCTGTCCATTGCAGCTCTGCTCTTGGAAGCTGTTGCATCTCTGTTTTCCCACCTGTAAAAGAAAGTACCTGTTAATTTTTCTGCCTCCTTAGAGCACTCTGTGCTTTGCTGATGAAAAATACTTTATCAGGCATCATTTCTATGCAACTCTGTCTGTCACAACACCAAATATGATGTTCACGTAGATAATTTTTTGATGAGTCAGTTTACCATTTTTTTCAACATATATAATATTAGATGCAGGAAATATACTACTGTAATTTAGAGTTTTATTCCATTAATGGGATTATTGCTTACCACTTCAGTAAATGAAGTCTGGTTCATCCACTCTCTGCAAAGATTCACTCAATGTAGTTTAAAGAAACCCCATAGTTTGTGATTTGCATACTTTTCTGTCTAAAGTAAAAAAAAGAAAAGGTAGCTAAAACTCCATGTCAATATGTTTGATACTACATTTGGGATTCTGTTTTGCCTTTAACTACTTTTATCATACTTTGTTTTAATTTTCTTCTTAGATATTGATTTTTTTTTTTTAAGAGAACTAGAAAGCACATAATGATGCTTGGAGACTGCCTTTTTTTTTCCTCTCCTTAACTGGTGTATGGTTCTTTTCTATTAAGGTTTCACACCTCTGGGTGACATATAATCTGTTTGCTAAGAAAATAGGCTTTTATCAGGTTGTGAAAAGTTCCTTACAAAAAGAAAATCCAGTGTATTTTGATAATTTGCAAAACATCTGGAACTTTTTCTTCTCTAAATGAATTAAGGCTTTTCTTTCTTAAAGGACTGAAGGCATCAGCAGGCTCTGAAGGCAATGGGTGGGAGATGCAATGTGTGCTGTAACTAAAGAGTTTAGAAACCACAGCAATGTTGCTGAAATAATAGAGAGAAAAGGGAAAGTAGGGCTAAACCACTAATGCATCCAAAATCAGCTGGCTCCCAACAGGAATTTCCATTTCGGTTTTGAAGGAGCTTGGTGAGGTCACACGAGCTAGAGCCAGTCTCCACTGCTCTTTGAGCCTGGCAGCATTTGCCCAAGAGACATGGTCAGTTTGGGGGCACAAAGTAGAGAACAGAGGTCAGGAGCCTGGCAAAAGGCTCAGGTGTGTCATAGGGTCTTGGCAGAGAGGGAAGAAATCCAGCACAATTTCAAAGGCAATGGGTTTCAGATCCAAAACTAATCTTGTTTCATCATTTTTGCTGAAAGAAAACCAAATTCATTCTGCTCTGGGCCAAAAAAAAAAAAGGCTATCTCCAAGGCTTTTTCAATTCAATTGTTTCTTGATGAAACAATTATTGTGAAATTATTAATTCAGAAGTACTCCTTTTGAAAATATCAAAGTAAAATATTTTGAGTTTTATAAGCTTGGCAGAAATTTTTTATTCTGAGGAGAAATAGTCTTTGAGACAAGTACGCATTGGGACATAGATTGTTATTTTGCTTTTCTAACATTTTCTCCCTTTCTATCTTTCAGGGGTACTTACGGCTTCTTAAGCCCATTTAGCACTCCATAACCTTTCTCAAAACTGGCCACAGATTTCCCAAAAGAGGAAGGAGTTTCTTTTCATAACTCACTCACTATTTTTTAATGTCTAGGACAACATACTGGTGGCAAATTTTATTTCTGCTCACACAGAGCATTGGCTAATGAGTAAATATTGCAATTATAGAGTAAACATTCAAAGTTTATGGCTCAAAATAAAATATCAGTAGCTAAATTTTATATGACAACATTGATCATACTGCAGAGATTCACGTAAACACGCTATGTATTTACAAAAGCTTGCTATTTGTAAAAATCAGGCACACAATCCAGTTACATAGGTTTAATGAGCTCCTTGATGTCTGAAAGGAAGGTTAAATGAGCTAGTTTAGATAAATGTATCTGGCTGCATTTGCCACTGGCTGAGAGATCTCACATGAGAACCCACCATGCTTACTGGATCCCTCAGCTCCCACTGCAGCCCACCAGCCTCTTCAAGAACCAGATAACTTTTCTTACCTCATCGGCCACAGGCTGGGCATGGTCTGGGTCAGTGCAACCACATGATGTTCCCTTCAGGGTGCTCCAAGTGCACTGTGACACACAAACGTTGACTAGACCTGCAGGAAGTTTTTTGTGGAACTGCTTTGCAGCAGCTCTGGAACTGGGTACCAAAACCACTCCTGTTGTTTCGTGACCCCCTCTGGCTGTACTGTTTTACAACTGCAAATTATCAGGCATGCTAACAGAATGAAACCCAATGCAGGGTTTGGGGGTTTTTTGCAAAGCCAGTTTGTGCCCAGAGCAACTCTGTTTTTCTCACAGAATTCATTCATGCCAGCAAACTTGGGCCACTGAAACTGGGCTGTCCCACCTGGAGAGAACACACCTTGGCATAACACTTGGTTCTCCAGCAGTGATGCTGTGCTACTCAACTAGAGCTGTGGTGCAGCCCACAGCAAATTTTCATACTGGGCTGGTGAGCAAATGTTATGCACAAGTTGTCCTCTCTGGCAGGAAGAGCTACACCCTCAGATCAGTCTCAGCAGGCACTCTGGAATACTCCATGGACTTGGAACCACCCTGGTGACAATTGCTCTAAATCAGAGTGAATGCACATTTGTGCAGTGGTACCGAGGTACTTGTGCTGTCTGCACATCCTGATCCATTGGGATAACAACAAATTTTAAGTTCTCAGAGTCATCACTTCAGTGGCTTTTGGGAGCTGAACATCTACTTTCAAAGAGAAGGAACAGGAGACTTTAGTAACTAATGCAATTGGGAAACTATTCTGTCTTGTTGCTACTACAGGTAGCTGAAACATATTTACATTTTTTTCCTGGCTCTAATCACCTCCGAGGAAGATTTGATACATAATTATTACTAAAAATAACATAAGTGCCTCTCTGTTTTTGTTGCTTAGTGCACAGCTTTTGTATAGCACTACCCAAATGCAAGTGACATTGCATTGCATTATAATTTTATAGTTATTAATTTCTTACCCTTTCTTAATTTGAATCAGAAAATGGGATTCACTAGTAAGAAATGCAAAACAAAATGCTGCAAGCGAGCAAAAATGGTCCCAAATCCGAAAGAGAAGGTGTACATTTCTATAATGGCTACTAGATTCAGAGAGCTGTGAGACTTTGTTGCATATGTCTTGGAAAAGAATTAATAATCTTCACGTGCTTTGTCTTGGTGATTGAAATAAATTACTTGCTTAAATTGCTAAGCAAGATGACCCATCTGTTGGCCCATGCTTGTTCAGATTCTCAGTAGGTTTATTATTCAAAATAATGACTGCCATATGCAACAGTAAACAGTTCTTTCAGAATTGACTGAAAGATCCTGGGCTGCTTTTGAAGGCAATTTACAGAAATCGTTCATGTTCCCCTCCAGAACCTGCCATTTAACCAAACTCACCTTGACAGCACTATTGCGCTGCTTTTCTGTGAAGGCAGAGACAAAACCAAAGCAGAAGCCTGGACCAGATCGGATTTATTCTTCATGAACGGAGAAGACTGAGAAGTATGAATTATACAGCTCTGCAGCCCCAAACAGCACCAGGCACATCCCAGTTTTTTTGTTTCTATGCATCACCAAAGCAACTGTCATATAATCCAGTTGCGGGAGTGATCAGTATGTTTAAACATGCATTACAGAATCTGTCTAAGCTGGCAGCAGCCAATGTAACACTCCCCAAGCCAAAGAAAAAAAAAATTGTCCTAATCCAAATTCACCCTTCTTTTCAGAAAATGCCTGAATGATTAGTCAAACTCTATAATGCTCCTTCATGATCAACAAATTCTGTCCATCGGACCCAGGAAGGCAGAGTATCCCAGGGATGAGGGCTTTCGCTGAGCATATTGTCCCTCACAGGCCCAGAAGCACAAACCAGGAGACCTCCAGCATGAGCACCTCTGCAGTGGGATGGGGCAGAAGGCAAGGGAAATGGCAGGACTTGAGTCATCACACACACATGCTGCTTGCTGTCAGCATGCCCAGAATGAAAGGATCATGGCACAGGGAAATTTGCCTAGACGGGGGAGTGGTTTCCCTGCTGACGAATTAATGAGTGCAGCTGGAGTTGAACATCGGCCTATGCAGGAGATGAGCACCATCGGGTTATTCCCTTGGCAGCTTCTTTTGCCCTCAGTCATTTGTAAGTTCCCCATTCAAGTTAAATCTGGCAGAGTCTCAGCACTGAGCAAGCACAGTGAAAAAGGCCATCTGTCCTCAGCAAAGGAGATGGTGGACGGGGGAACCCCCACCCTACCCAACACACTGGTGTGCAGGTGCCCACAGCTCATGGTGCTGGGTGTAATTAAACAAAACCAGACTTGCCATCAAACACTCTGCATGCCTTTACAGGTTTGAGGTTGTGCCCATGTGTTGGATTTGATCACCTCCCTCTGTTTTATTATTTTTTGTCTGAATTTCTATTAAATTCCACTGGTTGCCATCCTCTAATCTTTCCCTGTTAGCGAAGGGCTGAGAGCCAGACTTTTACAAACAGTCCTTATATACATCTACTTAATAAATAAATAAATGGCAAGGTTCCTTTTCATAACTTCCTTTGCCTCTAATTTAGACCATCCACATTTCATCCCCAGGCTGAACACACATTCAATTCATACAAGTCCCATAAACTATGTTAAGGCCACAGAGCATCCATGATTTGTTCATGATGTTAGTAGTGACTCACCATGGCCAGATTACAGATGTTAAATTGCTGATGGATGGCCCACATCCAGCACATGGTATTCAACTGAAGTATTAATCAAGTGTGGAAAGATCTTTCTTTTCTCTGTTGGTCCCCGTGAATAATGAAACCTCTAATACAGTATATTGTACTTTACAAGCTTACTGAAATGAACTCCCTTCTAAAAAGAGAAAAGGATAACACTATTAAAGCAGCCGAATGCTGTACATGACATGATGACATATTAGGACTTTCTGGATAGCTAAATGAACAAACTCACTTTTTGTTGATTTATGCCAGCAACACTGGCCTTTTTTTCCCAGGAAGGGAAGTTTTCTTGTTTCCCTCCATCTCTGCTGGACAGAGATAACTTATTGAGTGTGATACTGGCTTAATAGACAATAGTTCACAAAAAACACAGTGTATAAAGGAACAGGAAAGAAAGACTAAGTGCAGATTTGGGTAACAAATAACTCATCTGGAGTTGGAAATAATGGTTTCCCTTGGTGTTCTGGCAGAACATCTTCTGAAGTACTGAGTGGGAATCAAATATGGGAATCTCCCACACTGTTTCTTGTGTTTCCTTTTCCTTTTTCTTTTCTTCTGGCATGGGCATTTTCATTGGTGCCAGGACAACAAGTTCTACAGAGCAGTATACTTTACTGCTTGTGATAAAAATGCCTATTATTATTATTGTCCTTTTAAATTTTCTTCTGGTTTAATGAAGATAGTAAGAACTCAGACACCTTGATGCAGAAAATCAGTATATACTGGGCCTTCAGAAATGCCGATATGTTTCAAAAGGAAATGCGAAACTCCAAAACGAATGTGGCTTGTTCCTCTTAAAGCTCTTCTTCGGAGGTGAACAAAGACAAAAATATACCAGAAATGAACAAATATATCAGACTAAGGAAACAGACAAGAAAAAGTACCAACAGTGAGTTTCTTCCTGAAAGGGTGAATATATATAAGAAGGTTGTTCTTACATTGCACTGCAGCCATGCATGAAGCAAGGATAACAGTGATTCAAAAAAATCAGAGGCTTGGAAATATATTCCTGTGCTGCTGAAAATCTTGCCATTAATACAAATCATATAATATAGCATACTCTGCTCCTCCATACAAGAAAAGCAGATGGTTTTGATACAGCTATGACTGCCCCTTCAGAAGGCAAATTCAGAACTGAAACAGTGGGCTGCTGGATCATTCAGCTTCAGGGCTGATGGAGATTTCTGGTGATGGTACTATGGCTAAGAAGGGACAGTCTCTGAACAGTCAGAGGTAGCAGAAATGACATCCTGATATCTGTAAATGCCGAGGGAACAAAACACCTGGGAGAATATTCGGCCTCAAGGCTGCTGCTGCTATTTTGGAAGATGTGAGTTTACTTTTTTCATGGAAAGGAAGTAATTACTCTAGGCCTATGTGGAACCACTGAAGAGACTACTGCAAATCTCTCTCGATAGTCATGGCCAGCTATAAATACTTCTATGCTCTCTGTGCCATAGCATGAGATGATAACCGATATGTTCAGACAGGGATGTCAAGAGGGGGATGGGAACTGGAAACTCCATTTCAGGCGCCAAGACAATTTTCTTGAGAAAGGAAACCTGAAACCGGCAGAGGATGAAATGCACTTCATGCAGAGGCACTGCTGTAGGCTTTGGCCTGCACACCTCACACCCACTTCAGTCCTCTAGACACCATTTAGAGGGGGCTTGAACAGGGAGCAAACTGGCTTGGGGTCAATTTCACCCTAGTTTAATTAATCACTACTGCATTAGAAGCAGTTACTGGGGAAATATAATGATAGTTAGTCCATATGAAGCAGCTGCAAACCTTCTTAGCAACTTTAAGAATGATCCTTCAACCTTTTCTCATTACTCATATGATTAATTCTTATCCATGTGAATAGTCTCATTGATTTAACTCGCCCTCCTTCTGCAGGTAAGGACTTCTGAATCAGACAAAAAGTACAGAATTATACTTTTCCCTTGTTATTTCAAACCCAGCTTTAGTTAAGTGCAGTGATTAACTTAATAGACCTTGCCCCATGGAGAAGGGCAATAGATAACCTGCTCTGTAACTAGGGATTCCACTTTAACTAAAATAGCAATACCAGCATCCATAGTGTAATCTGTCTTTTTAGTCCCACCTGTATCAATGATGTTGTTTAAACTTATATTTAAGTTAGATGTTCATGAGTAATCTTTAAAAGCAATCTCCACTTTAATTCAACACATGAAAATTCAAAAAGAAAAAAAAATGCACAAAATACCAAAAAAAAAGAAAGAGTAATAGAATTTCTTTTTAAAGTTTCAATTAAAAAGTTCTTTTACCCAAATATGTTCAGTTTTGCAATACTGCCTTTATTTTGCGATTTTTTCAAACAATTTTTACTAGTCCAGTAAGTACTCATGGATGGCAATGTGCTCATTTTTCCCTGGAGCACCAATATAAAATACTATTCCACTCAGTGTGGTCTGTATTTTTGGCATATGCAACAAGCCTAGACAACTTTCTCAGTATCATTACTCACTGGGAATCTTTAGCTCATCTCTTGTTCTGTCCCTAAGCAGCCTTCATCTATCTTTTTCAACAATTTTTCCTCAACTCCTTATGAATCATTTCGCTGCTGTCTTAGAGAAAATCCCCTCTATTATGGGGAGCTGCTTCTCTGAATGGGAGAGGGAAGCTAAGAGAATACCATTCCTGTGGTAAGGACTTCATACAGGTTTTCATCATGGAATCATCACAAGGATCATAATCCATATTCCAATTAAAGCTGTAGGGTATTTTTTAAGTGACACATACTGGGGGACTTTCATCGAAGGCACCGGTATGTGCCTGCTATTAACACCACTCCATCAGGTTTGCATTCCATACACAAATCACACCTCTGCAGTTAAAACTTGTCTCTGTTTTAGGCAGCGTGCTGGACAGACCCAATTTGGCAATGGTAGCAAGAGATTTATGGTTCACTTCAGATAATATTTCAGCTTCCACAAATAAGGACATGGACTTCTTTACACCACCAAGCGAAGCCTTATTCTCTGTCCGTATATTAACTCTTTATTTTAGGTGGCATGTGGCATTTTTTTCTTTGCTGCTGTGTCAGAAAAGTTGCTCATCTCCAGTTTTACAATGCAACCAGAAGAAAACTAAACAAATAGACACAGTTAGAACAGTTATGGATAAATCAATTTCATATTTACCAGTATTGTACCTTCAACTCTGGATTTTTTTCATTACCCCCTCCATTTCTCAAATTCCGCTAATGTAAATTTCCCATGATTTTCAGACATATTTACACATCAGTTCTCACACATGAACAACTTTCCCATTATTTAGGGCCTTCATATCATTCTCTTTCTGCACCAAAGGAGCACAAATACTTGTCACAGCATCAGTCCTACCACGATCACACACTTTTTTGGGTTAATTTCTCTTCCTGGTACATTTGCCCTCTGGTGGAATTACTAATATTTATTACTTAAATTTACCCTAGCACTTCTGATCTGCTAGTTTGTTCCAGACCAAAACATCATCTATACAGAATACACTTGCTCTGTGTAATTAAAATTCATTGCATTCACAGCAGAGCACCTTGGGCACCCCAAAAGCTCTTCATGGAAATTGTGTTTCCCAAAGGATGTGTTAAATTTGCATAAACAAATACTCTCAGTTTTAATGGGATGTGTGATCGCGGAATTATGTCTTTCAGACAGAACTGATATAATTAAAGAGTGAAACACCACGTCAGTGCAGCATATAGCATTCCTACGGAAAGGTTTCACACTGAGCTCAGAAGTCTCATCATACCTGCCTCAGTGTAACAACACACCTCTTGTGCAGTTATTGTCTCTTCTCCACTGCTTTCCAGTGTCCAAAACGTTCAACTGTTTAAAGGCAGACTCTGATGCTGCACATTTCCCAGTACCACACACTTCCAGCTCTTCCAGCACATCCAAGATTGCTCCTATAGAGCTGCCTCTTCAGCATCTCCTAGCATCCCAGACACTCCCTCTACTGCAATTCAGAGGTTCATTTGCTCAGAGCAGGAAAATAACAGTGAGCTGTTCTGACAGAAAGACTTTCTACTTCCTCTTTTCTACAAAACTAGTAAAAAACAAAGCCAAAATTTGACATTTTCAATTTGCATGTTAAACTTTCGTCCCAGCTCCTGCTAACTTGGAGCAGCTTGGAACAGAGCCAGACAGATGTGAGGATGTAGTTTATCTGTGAAGGGAAACTAGAATATAATTTTGCAATTCTTCTGGGAGGAAAAGGCATGCCAAAGGGAGCCAAGCCTCTGAAGTGAAACATACATTGCTCAGCTCTTCTCCCACTCTTCCAGCAGTAAACTGACACACTTTTATTAATATTTATTGCCACTGAGCAGCATACAATAGTTTAGAGAAATTACTGGCACCAGAAGAAAGGAGGTGAGCAAGAAGGGGATGGGCAAGTGGGCCGGGTGAAGTTGAATAAGCTGTCCCAACCAGCAATGATAGTGCGTTTGGCTAGTCACTCTGGAAAGCTGCTATGACCTAAGAAACTGAAATTTCTCTGAGAATGTACTCTCAGATGAAAGTTTCCAGTGCAAGAAAGTCCTAATTACAAATTAACCAGGCTAACTCACTGTAAGGGGGATGCTGTCAAGTTTGCTTTCTACCAGATGCACAAAGCAAATTCCAGAACAAAAAGCAAACTCACATGACCAGCAACTGACCCTGTTTCCCAGTTATCAGGCTGAAGGAAACTCAGAGCTGTCTGCAAGTGGTGCAGCTGGGTCCCCAGAACAGCTGTGGAAGGACTTAAGGGGGGCACTGAAACCTATCCCAAAGCAGTGCAAGGCATCGTCAAGAGTTTTCAGTCTTCACCCCAGCCAGTGATGGAGTTTAAAAGCCAGCAGAAACACTTGCCTATAACTTACATATTTCACTCTGCAGTGAAGCCAGTGACAGGTCCCCTGCCACTAGCTGAATACTGAGTTTATCAAGAGCAGACATCTGTGGCCACCATCTACTGGGACCACCCATCAGCAGCAGAAAATGCCTTCATGCACTCACTGAATACCAGAAGGTCAGAGGTCACTTGCTCCTACCAGTTGACTAAAAGTACCTCCATGCAGCCTGAATCAAAGGTCATTTTAAGATACAGTGCAATTCACTGTCAGGGCACAGCTCAGGACAGGACAAATACAGCAGAAGGAGCTAGCCGCATTCCAGCCCTTCTCCAACTTCAGAAGTCATCTCATTCCCTACAGTAACAATATAAACCATAAGCCTCTTATCAGCTACACATTGTATTGCAGACAGAAATGCAAGCAAAGATATTTTCCCCTTTCCAAAAATAGCTTTTTCCTTTTTATTTCTTTTAGAAAATGACAACATGAGGAAAAATACCATTTTGTTCTTCTGTAAGCTTTACATCTTTCTGGTGTAAGTTTTACATCTTTCTGGTGTAAGCTTTACATCTTTCTGGCTCCAGAGAAACTGGTAGCAGCTGGTTTAATTTCCTCAGTTTCCCGTGTCAAAGGTTCAAACACAGTTGTAGTGAAATTCACATTCATTTCACTCACATTTATGAGTGAAATGTTCTTCTGCTCTTTGGATCAAAAAACTTTAAACAAAATCAGATGACTCTATTTCAGTGTGCTGGGAAGGCCTGGGCAAACTCTTTATAAATACATTTCTCCTCAAATTTACAAGACGTGCTCTGCAATGAGATCTCTACAGTGAAAGACCTATGTTTTCAGTGGCCATCCAATTTTCCTCCTTTGGTTAACTCTGCCCAGTCCAAAGGAAACTTACCTTTTGTCAGAACTCCAGAAAAGCCTGATACAAATCTAGATTTGATTTACATTTCATTTGCCCCCAAATCTTTCTCAACATCAAATAAAGACCAAGTAAAAGTAGAAAGAAAAGAATGACCCGAAGGGAGGGGCAGTAGAGAATGAATTCGATAGGAAAAACATGCAGAAAGGTGAAAAAAAATAGTCACAGGGAAAACCAGATGTGAAGTATAGACCTATTGGTGTGGGCAATGAAGACTTACAAAAGAATCTGTGCATAAAGAGGCTCTGACAGCCCTGAGATGTTTCCCAGCAGCAGCTGTCAGGAGTGGGAGGACAAGCCTTATTCCTCTCCTCCAGAAGAGATTATATTTTCCTATTTTGAGAGTAGGTGATAATTATTATTTCTTTTCTAGGATCAAGAGAGGCTTTTAAATCTATCCAGTGCATCAGTAAAATAATCTGTGATAGGCAGATAGATAGATAGATACTTGGCAAGATGGAATGGTAAGGGGCTCTCCCTGTCAAGGCTGAGAGGCAAAATTGAAAACAAGAGCTCGTGGGAAAGTTTAGTGCTTATGGTATGGCGGTGCATCTGGTTATCCACGTGGGGGGTTTCAGGCAGTGGGACCACAGGCTGTGTGACCACAAGGTATGTGATGAGCTGCATTTCTAGCAGCTTGCAGATAATGAATTGGGAGGCTCTTGGGTTTTCCCTGCATGCATCAAGTGCAAAGGTTCACATTTTTGTTCAGCCAAACACCAGCAGTGGAAACCAACACCAATCACTGGGGGAGCCTTTTCACTTCAGCAGGTGAAGGTGCTGACTCCACTTCCTGTAGGCAAGCCAGACCTCATTTTGCTGACTGAAGAAGATGCCACTTAAATTAAAACTTGTGTAACCATATGTTTCAAAACTGTGAGTCATATTTTATACAAGAATGACTGTGACAGGCTGTGTATTTGTGCTGATTTGCTGTATTTCAGCAGTGCCCTGTTGAATAAACTTATCAAAATTTATCCTGTTTTTAAGTTAAAAGAATAATTAACAATCCTATGTGCCAGAAGCATTCCTTGTGTGAATTGGGTATTACAGTTTAAAAAAAAGACACAACTTCCGTATAAATTATATTCTCCTATAATGTTGAGGGATCGATTTATAATGTGTGATTGTATGTACTTAAACCATCCTATTTAACCTCACATCACATCATTTGAATGCTGCATTTCACTTATGCTGGAAACCTTGAGCTTCAAACTACATGTAACACAATACAGCAGAACAAACCAAACAACAAAGTGGCCCAAATCACAGTCCCTCACATCATCATATACAGTAAGGGGACCTCCAGCACAGCAGATGAGGTTGAGCACATGGGTGTGTGCAAATCAAATACATAGAAAACTAAACTTTTGTCAGTTTTGACAGCTGATACGACTCACAACACAGAGCTGAGAGTTGTTGCTAGGGAACACATGAGGCTCTGCCACAAAGACTCACACCTCCAGACCAGTAAGTGCAGCCATCTGGTAAGTCTCAGTAGAAAATGCTGAAGACAATGCTGCTTGGATCAAAGGACTACCTGGAATCTAGGAGATGCATCTTGTTTGCAAGAAGGCAAGAGAATCATATGGAGTAGGACTAAGGAAGGCTACACAAAGAGACCAGTAGGAATCTGCCCGGACTTACAGAAGGGTTGGGGCAAAATAAAGTCTTAAGTTACTTTGAGCAGTTTATCTAGCAGGGAGTATTGTGTCAGGACCTGGGAAATGAGGGGAAATGCTGCACAAGAAGACCGGTGGTGCCCAGAAGAGAATTGATGTGGGGCACTGCCTTCAGAAAGTTTTCTGCTCTGTTTCTCTCAAATATCCTGGGAAAGACCCATGACATACTGGAGTAGTGAACAAAATCTGTGTGTGTTTGCCTTATCTGGTGTTGCCTGTTCCCTGGAGGAGATAACCATACTGTAGGCAGTATGACCACAAGGGCTGGGAATGATTATATTTAAGACACATTGTGTAAACCAGAAGGGCATATTCACAGCTGTTTCAGCTGCTTCGGTGGAAGAAAGAGCCAAAGTGCCAGTGTCTCAGCAATGCAGGCAGCAGAACTGAGAAGGAACAAGTACAGCCTCAGGGTGAGGCGCAAAGCAGTTCAAGGATTCACCACACGGACAGCTTCACATGTCCATGATCCATCAGTGGGAGGCAGAGGGGAACATCTTTAACCCTGTGGCAAGAGCCATGTCCAGGTCTCAGCCCTCAGCTGTCCCCAAGACAGTGTAGGAAGGCATGACTCCATTGGTATACCATGCAGCTGGGTTGTTCATGACTCCCCATGGTCGCACAAATGTTCAAGACAGCTCCCAGCTAACCTCTAAGATGAAATAAAATTTTGATCACACTAGGGACTGAAGGCAAAATCATGTTGTTAACACAATTCTCAGATTACTGACACTTCAGTTTAGATGTAGCCTAAATGGCAGTCACTGAAGCACTTACCAAACCTGTGGTCTTGGATTCTACCAGATTTCTAGGGATCCACAACCTGCAATTAAGTAGTCCACAAAGGTACCTGGGAAACCCAAGTCCTATTCAGTTTGGGAATAAATTGGTTGTATAAGGATCCACACCTCTCTGTGCAGTTCTGCTCAGCCCGTGCTCCTTCAGCATCCCTGGGCTTGGAGGCTCTCCTCACAGTTTCGCACTTTTCAGTGAGCAGAAGAGTTCATCCCCCACCCTCGTACTCTAAGCACCTCAACCCTCTGATTTATGGCCATAGGGAAAAGCAGTCATGCAGACACACACCAGAAAGGGGATTTTTAGAATAAAAAGAGCATCCAATGTTTTAGAATCTGTTAGGGAACAAAAGAGGGAGAACAAAAAAACTTTTATTTCAAATCATACTCTAACTGTTAAATAACAGAGAGATCTCAGCCGATAACTCTTATCAGCTCAATTGTGATGTTTCTTCCACCCGTCTCTGTAGCAAAAATAAGTGTGTGACCACAGTCACATCAACTTTGAGCTAGAGTTGGTTTTATCCGATATGGTAAGTCCTTAGTGACAAACTGGAGTCAATGCTAGAAGCAGGATTCCCATTCAAGAGCTATTGACCTATCTTCTTGTGAGGTGAATCAGTAAAGCTTCCAGCTCCTGCCCCACCAGAAACAGGGCACAGACCTCAGGAGTCCAATGATGAGACTGCCTGCTGCAGCTGGCTGTGGTTTGGTCTCTTCCTGCCCACTACCAAATAGCAGGAGAAAATGCCCCCTTAGAAAGATGGTTTTGACTGAAGAAAAGAAGCGTGTGTAATTCTATGTCAGGTGAAGTTTCTTTGGCCACATCTGGCAACGTTGCAGAATTTCTACACTCCGCTGAGATTTAGAAGAGCATATGGTTTCCACTACAGCAAAACAAATCACTCCTTGAACAAAAAGCTCTGAAAAGGAGTGGGAAAAGGAAGATGAAAGTTTCAAGTCTGTTTGTAAATTATGCATTATCCGTGCCTGTAATGCCCCAAGGAGCCATAAATTTAGAGGTTTCAACAGAAAAGCCTATAGCTGACACCTTACATTCGTAAAACTCATTACTATCCCTGGAGTGAAAATGAAGGGGGAAAAACAGTGAATAAATAATTGAGAACATAAGAACTTTTCATCATTTCCTTTTGCTCTTTTTCAGGTTTTCACTACAGTTTCAAGACCAATATTGGATTCACATCAGCTGTGGTCTTAAACATGAAAAGTGACAGTATTTTTCTGATGCCTCTGATTGTAAAATTGAAACAGCT
The DNA here is from genome assembly GCA_013389985.1 of Dryoscopus gambensis. Lineage (NCBI taxonomy): Eukaryota > Metazoa > Chordata > Aves > Passeriformes > Malaconotidae > Dryoscopus > Dryoscopus gambensis. The sequence continues at coordinate 20,041 of WEIT01015000.1, read as the reverse complement.
CAATTAATCTTACAAGTATAGATCACGAAAACAAGAACTTGAAATCTGAGACATTTTCACATTCAACATTCAGTTCTGCATCTGCCATAGATACCAATTCTGTAAACTGCATCCAAAACCAACCCGCATGGCAATTTTATTTTTGGTGCAGCTGGAATCTCACAAGAAAGAGTGGTTGAGAAAGCAGACATTGGCCTTCAGGAAATTTTTAGAATATTTTTGATGATCCAGAGGTTCTGCCATATTTTAAAACATTTTTTGTAGTCTGTGCATTTTTATAAAACCCTTTTATTCCCTTTTCATGTCTTCGCCCTTTCTATATATTGCCCAAAATCTATAGAATGTTTGTTCTCAGGAGCCTATGTGACATTGAACTCAGTATGACAAGGAAAACAGAGGAATGAGTGAGTCATGCAGAGCAATTTTGTCCAAGGATTACATGCAAATAGCTCTGGAAAAAATGTGCTTTCTTTCACTCTTTCTACAGCAACATTTATGCTTACTGTGGCACAGTGTTGTATTTTTTTGCTTTTTACCTCTTTTCACTTTAAATTACACATGGAATTCCAAGAACTAGGTGCACTGTCTCCCTCATGACTAAATGCAAATTGCCCCTTTCCCCTTCCTTTTTCCTCCAGAATAAAAATCCATGGAGGTTCAGAGAATAGAAAGCAAATAAGTCTCTTTCCTCACTCTTAAAAGCCACAAATGATTCACCAAGGATGATCAGCCCAGAGGCTCTCTGCTGATGGCAGCTGCCAAGATGGGGCTCTGGGCAGGAGCATTTCAGGTTCAGGTCCTCTCTGACTTGGCTCATCCTTGCCCCCCATCTCTGAGGGGTTTCTGCCCCACAGGCAGGCTGCATGCTTTCACTTGGAGCAGCTCTGGATTTGAATGCCAAACCCAGCTTTGCCCCTTCCCCTCTCCCTTCCTCTGCAGCGCCTCACTGCCAGGAAACACAGACTGGATCTCACCTAAAGCCAAAGGCAGCCTTTTCCTCAAAGCACAGCCAGGACCTTCAGTTGTGCCAGGTTTCAGGAAATAAGTGCTGAATATTTGAGCAAGGGCACAGAAATCATCAGAATGGCTTCAAAAAGTGCTGCCTTCCCAGCAGATCTCTCTCTATGCAAGTCAACACACAAGCCTTGGAAATAAATCTGTGCAAAGTGATGTGTGGGTCTGCAGACACAGGTAAGGCTCACCTCCCAGCCAGCCCCAGCAAATGGAAGGAGCAGATACCCACATGCAACAGACAGTATCAGTTTTGTCTTCAGTTTGCTCTGGGAGAGAAGTCACCTACCCTTTTCTTGGGAGGTGAGCCACTTCTCTAAACATCTCTTGGAGTGGTAAGACAGAATTAGGGATCCAACAGTCCACAGTTCCCTTCTACTTTATTCATCCTGGAGGAACTTATGGGCCAAACTCTTTGACACCTTCCCTGAGGTCATACCCATGCAGCCAGGGCAGTTGACCACACTCCCTTTGGACCACAGCTGCCAGCTGGGCACCTCTTGTCACAGAGCCCAGCCCTCCTCCCCTCTCCCTGCTGGTCTGAGACCTCTACCTGACACATGCCAAAGAGCTGAGGCTCAGCAGGCAAATGACTCACAGATGCTATTGAATAGCTGTAAAAACACTGTGCGTAAATGAACAACATGACACTTAGGGCTGCTAGTATTCCTGCCAGTCAAAAGCAGTCCACAGGAAAGAGCTCTGAGTACTTCTACAGACAGGAATGCCCTATGGAAAATTACACATAAACACAAAAGATTGGCAATACAGTGCAGAGCAGTGTTCCCACATAACTTCATTTAGATTGCACTGAGCTGGTATATTTTTGTATGTCTTGAAGAAAAACATCTTTCTCGTTTGAAGAAGATAAATTTAAAACATCAGTGGTATGCTAGTGCCCAGGGCCCTTTATGCATCAGCTTTTACTATTCTAGTCCATGAGTCATGAGTTAGAGCATTTGTCCCATAGGAACTTGTATTCCCTGGGCTACTCATTCAGATTGGCAGGTTTAGCAAACCAGCATGTAGTCCATAAGAGGCCAAAATTAAAAAAGGGAAAGGTGACACAAAGAGCTTCCCCCCCCACCCCGCCCCAGTAAAATAAACAATGGCAGTGGAAAGCTCTATTTATTGAGGCAGGAATGGGTCTTTGCAAAGAGTGACTTCGTGGACTGAGCAGCAAACAGCAGAGGAGGCCATCAAATCTTGCCCTGCATGTTGGGAGTCAAATTAAAACCATGCTGATGGTGCAGGCTGCCCTGCCATCCCTCCCAGCCCACAAGCCCTCCCAGTCGGTCCTTCTCCTGAAAAGCCAAGACATTTGCCAAGTCCTGGTGGATATCAAGACCTGCCTGGGCGTTGCATCTTACTAACCAGTAACCTGCAAGGCCATGTCAAGGGCCCACATGCCTCAAGTAGTGTGTGCATGCAGTAACAAAAGGAGGGACCTACTCTAGCTTAAGGCCACTGATGGAGGTTATTTCCCAGCTGACATCTAGGTACCCTCAGGGCTGATGGAAATAACAGGAAGCACAACCTGTGTTAGGTCGGGTTGCAAAATAATTACTGAAGTTTTGTTTATTAAGGGAGCTGGCCAAATACAGTCTAAAACAGAGCCATGTCCTGCCTGGTCCTTTGTTGCTGTGACACTGATGACCTGTAAGGAGAGGACTCTGCACAAAGAACACAGAGAAAATGATGCCCCTACTCATGTGGTCCATCAGCATCCAGCAAAAGACTGGGGTGTAGCCTGATGCTCCCTTCAAAAGGAATATTAAGAGCTTCACACCATCATTTTCCCATGGGATTCTAAAGGTACATCCTTCTTTCTGGTTTTCAGCCAGTGATCTGAGGAACTCTGGGAGATTCCAGGTCAAGGAAAGATGATGAAAGAGAATAAGTTCATAAATATTAGATAGTGATCTACAGATGCAGCTTTTTCGGAATTCACAGTTTGATGCAGAATGGTTGAGGAAGGATACATTAATCATAAAAGGGTGGGAAGTTAATGTGTTAGCTTTCAAAATACAAAACCACTGGTACAGAAAACTGCATTTCTTTATTTATAGAGGAATAGGTGCATATGATACCATACAAACATCACATTTAACAATAGCAAGACGTATCCAGATGGCTACATCTATTCATAATAACAGCAGTTCCCAGGAAGCATTGTTGTGGATTATTGCTGAGTTCAAACATTCACAATGCATTTTGGATTTTGCCAGTAGAAGAAATGGTTTGTTTCAAAGGCACAGCTGAAGGACCCTTTTTGATCCCACAGAATCCAGTACCGTTTTCTTCCTTCACAGGCTGCTGAACAGATCAGATGGTTTTTTTGTTTATTTTACTTTCTGCAAACATGAATTTTTAGGAAGAATCTGATGTACTGGAGTAGTGGGGACCTCTGCATTTTCATGCAGCTCAGGCAAGGTTACACTCTGATGTTGCTGCTCAGTCTGGTCACTGTTACTTACCCAAATTATCCTGCAAACATTAACAGGAACTTTTGAGCATGAACTGGCTCATCCACATCTCCAGGAGGTTCATTGAGCAGCACCACTGGAACTGATAGTATACCCAACAAAGCCGGGGGAATGCACTGGATCTCCAAAGTGATCTCACAACACAAAGCTCAGGGGAGAGGAGCACTTCTTCCACACTTTGCTCCTTTTGACCGAACAGATAAAAAGACAGGGTGATACTAATTCTTTTAGAAGTGCATTTTGTTGCACAACAAACAGTCCCCAGGGGACATGTACTCCTAGTCAGCAAAGCTGACATTTAGAGGTTTGACTAGAAGCCAGGGTCTATAAGGTTTCAACGAGTTAGGGAGTTTTAATGTACAGTACAGCTAATTTTCAGGTACAAGGTCAAAGCTTCCTAACCTGGCCCCTATTGCTGTTCTAAACATTGACTGAAAGGTTCAATTTAGGCTATTTAGATGTCTAGGTATTTAATTGTGCCTTCAAATCAAGTAGTGAGACACTGAGGTCACTTAAATTGCACCTATAATTATTTGCACACAAAAAGAAGCAGAAACAAAGAGCCTTTGGTGGGCCAGGCCAGCTCCCGGGCCCCAGCAGAGGCAGCCCAAACGCACTGGGGTACCCTGTAGTTCCCACTGCCCTCACGAGGGTGATGGCTCAGAGGTACAGCTGCCACTCATCCCAAAGGCAAAGGCAAACCCAGCAGAATGGTACCCGGGTAAACCCGTGGGAAGGCAGTGGGACTGTCGCTGTAGGGGCTGACTTTACCCAGCTGGGAGGAGGGGGTCTGGTGTTCAAAGGATGTCCTCACCGAGAGGCTGCAGAAAGTGTGTCCGCCAAGCTCTTTGGTTTCATGGCTGTTTTCTTAACGTGTAACAGAGAGTGCCAGTTCAATATCCTGCTATAACACTTGACAGCAAGGGTCAAGAGCAGCATCGGAAGAACTGGGGCAAACCTAATGAAAAGAGGCTTAAACATCTTGAAAGAATATGACTGTGTGGGTCCAGGCACAGCTCGAGGTGCTGGGAGGGACCTCAGATGGGGGTAGTTAAATCACTTGGGCAAAGAAGATGCCACCTCATGGTCTGCAGACCTCCAAGAGGGAAATGTCAGCAAAAGAAAAGATGCGTATTCCAGCTCCTGTGCAAAAGTGAGAATGGTCTACCTACAGCAGCAGGCTTGCAACTCGTGTGTTACCCAACACTGAAACCCAACACTTGGCCCCTGGGCCCCCAGCTTCCTACCCCTTCTCACCACTGTGCCAAGCTCCAGCCTCTTCCTTCACCCACTGAAGGGATCTGAAGCTGCCCCCTTCAAGCATCAGGAAAAGCTGCACAACACTTTCCCTGGAGCAAGCAGGATCTCAAACCCACCCAGGTCCCGAGCAGGACAGACAGCAGCACCTGTTTGAAATTAAATTCCTGGATTAAAAGCAGAGTTTCCAAGCTCACTGCTTGAAATCACCATACCGCAGATGAGGGTCTTTCTTCCCCCCAGCCCCCATTCTTTTTAGGGGTAATATAAGCTTCTTTACAAGAGACATTTTGTGAAACTTTCCATTCCCCTTTAACAATAACCAGAAGAAGTTTGTAGCACATTAGGGCTTAACTTAAGGAAATGAATGAAGGAAGGATCTCCTGTTCATTGGGCTCTTGACCTGGTCTCTGATTTTGTAGGCGTTATTTTGCAAACAGGAACACCTGCACTTTTTCCCCTGTGTGGTTACCAGGGGCACACACACATACAAACCCTTCTGGGCATAAAAGTACAAGTTTTGAATAACTTCTCCCTAAAATATATCCACCCACCCACATATCACTAATTGGTTGTGCAGCTGCAGATTGTGCTTGGTGAAGACAGGGACAACTGTGCTTAAAGCATGTGTGTGTGTGTGCGCGCGCGCACGACTATGACTATTTGATTTTCCGAATTCACAGGGGAGTTTTAGGGCTTGCATTCAGCATCAGTTCAAGGAGTGGGAAATACTGGATGTGTAAGGATATGGCACCACTGGGCAGCCATTACTGCTGGCATACGTGTCACTGAGACACAGCCCTTCAGCAAAATGGCAGCTATTCCAGTAGGAGACCCAGGAATGCACTTTATTTGAATGAACAGCTTCACTTTCTAGTTAAAGTCACAGTTAATAAATGGCAAGAAGTACTTCTCAGCATGGGAACATTCAGGCACAGCCTGAACAAATGGGGTGCAGATTTTTTTAAGGGTTTATTTTCATTCCCATTATAAAATATGTCTCAGCTTGTAAATGCTTTTATGCTAGTAGTAAAAACTTCCATTTATATGGGTTGAATTGAACCTTTGCAATTCGGTGGCAGTCCGGCCACTTTTAAGCAGATGTTGAGATGGCTCAAAACTTACTTAGCTGGCTGAGTGACATGCTGCTAGAACCCAAAGATTTTCCACGGCTGAGCATGCAGACAGGATAGATAGACATCCAAACTGATACATCAATTATTCCCATCAATGGAATTATATTTTGCTTGCCTGCATGCACATGGGATCATATACATAGGATACCATATGTACTTAAAAACATACAATAACCAGACCTACATGCAAAGGAAATTTGTTTAGTTCATTGTAAGTTATGGATCCGAGAAAAACAAAACAAGACAAAACAAGCAAAAAAAAACCCCAAACCACCAGTAAAAGAGCAAAGAAACTAACCAGCCTGGGAAGATGTCAGTGCATTCAGAGAGTTAAGAAATTCTGTTTCCCACATTTTGCAGCCCATGTTGCAGGTTAGCCCAGGCAGTGCGGCTGGGTTTTTGTTTCAGATATCAGCTATAGCACTGTTAAAGGAACCTTTCTTTACAGAGAGGTTTTCAATACATATAAAGGGCCATGCCTTCCCTCAGATCAGCTGAACCCCAACAGGGCTGTCTGATCCTTCTCTGTGAAACAAGGACAGCTTATGTTCAGCAATTACATTCCTGTCCATGTGCAGACAAGAGGCCACCGCCTTTGTCAGCCAGTGCTCCTCGGGCTTCTCTTGCTTTTCAGTGGGGACGATGACCTTTCTGACCACATCAAGATGCACCATCACCATGTGCTCCACACGGGGCCCAGTGTGCAGCACAGTTTTTTTTCCGAGCATCACTGGAAGAGGAGCCAGTCCGTCTCCACTGATGCAGCCTGAGGACAGTGATGGACTGCCCTCTGGGCCTAATTACTCCTCCACACTGAGGATAAATAATCTACATGACAACAGACTCCATTCACTCATGCCCTCCCACACCTCCTCTACCCTAAGCTTAGTCTTGAGTGACAGATGGAGCAAGAGTCCATGAGGGCTCCCCTCTTATGGATTTGTGTTGGCCATCCCAGCCACACTGCAGCACTTTCCTTTTGGGGCACAGCAGATACAGAGCAGATACCCTACTAATTCCGTTACCCAGCAAACCAGTTTGGTTCCTAGAGAACGTAAGTCCATCTAAACAGATGCAGAGAGCTTTATGCAGCCAAATGCAAATGACTTCACCTTACCATCCTTTTTGGGACTCTTACATTGCTTAGCAGGATGATGTCAGGTTATTCTCCACCTCAAGTAATTCTCAACAATATTATACAGGGGCACCTAAGCAGTTTTTCAAAAAATATATCTTCCTCTGATCTGTTCCTTTGACTATGAAAGGAAACAAGTCAAGATCAGGCAGAGGTGACTTCTTACACACCTTTACATCCCTGCAAGGGCTCTTAGCTGGCTGTTAGCTCTGGTTGTTGTTCTAGTTCAGTGAAAGGAAAACACTCTGTTTATCCTAGGACATATCCACTGACTTGAAACTTAATGGTAAGAGTTGTCAGCACTGTAAACCTCTTCTGTCACCATATCAGTCAGGTGCTGTTCTTAGGACTCTGTCCAAGCAAGCCCTGTATTTCTGAGTTTAACCTCTTAGATAACCAGAATAGGCGGTTTTCTACAGCAGTGACACTTTCTATAGCCATAGTTATCTGCATTCATGAAAGACAGGTTTCTAGAAGCAGCTGAAGCTCCTAAACAGTTTTCACCCAGGACTGAGCACAGCCCCACAGACATCACTCTGAACAAATACATGGGAAAGTTTTGGGGACATAGTGGGAGAAGGCAGAGGAAATGCATTTTGCTGAAGCTTTTAAGCAAATACTGGCATGATGGACTGTCTAAACTAGCAAAAGGAAAGCTGTGAGAGGCCACTGGTTTTCCCTGATTTTGCAGGCAAGTGAAGAGGCAGACAGGTTGGGAAAGAAAATGCTATCCAATACAGCATCCTTCCCAGGCAGGGAATCTATTCTGCCAGCTCTGCTGGGCCTGGCATCAGAGCACAGGTATGCAAAACTGGAGGAAAAGTGCAACAGCCCTGCAGGGGACATAAACCCACTTCATAAACCCACTTTATTACAGATGGAAAGCCAGTGTATTTGAGTGCATCAGGAGTCCAGCTGCCACAGTAACACAGAACTACATTGTGTGCTGAACCACAGTTTGCCATCTCTGTAAAAACAGGCAAAAGACATTTCCTATGAGATCTGATAAGAACAGGAGCTGTTTGTTTAAATCTACTCCAACCCTGGGAAAAAAAAAAAAAAAAAAAGAGATGAAATAGCAAACCCTTGAAATGAAAGTAAAGGATCATTATTCTTATTAGAGCAACAGTGGGTACTTCTCATAATGTGTAGTGAAACACCAGCGCTTGAGTGAATGGGACCAACTGTTCAGCCCCAGAACAAATTGCACATCAGTCTTAACTTAATAGGCAAGATTAATGGAATGTCATATAATGGGGGAAACTCAAAAAATTAAGGTAATTCGGCAGAAATGGCTTGGAATCATAGTCCATCTAAATGCATTTCATCCGGAGGATTACTGTCTCCAGTGTTTTAGTTAAGAGTTATATTAATTCGAAAGCCATGCCTTACACAGACCCATCCTGTGCTTAAAGGCTGGCTTTCTGCTAGAAATGCTTACAGCAAAACCTTTGCTGAAAGTTTGCCCAAACATTTCACAGGCGACTGCAAAGCCGAGCTCTGGGGGCTCAGAGCGCCATACCTCGCCGTGTTTATGACCGGTTGACTTTTTGGCTCCAGCACCTGGATTTGTCAGGGCCTCTTAGCTGCTGCTGGGAACGTGCCCCTGCCGAGCCCGGCTGCTCTCCCTATCACCCCTCTGACAGATTAAAACACAACAGGGTCTGTTGGATGACTGACACATTCTTCCTCTGTCTGACTCTGAAAGGACTTCATTTAACAGCTCTGGAGTTGAGCTTTTGACTGACAGATTGTGAAGGGGAAAAGTCATTCAGTTCCATTAAGCTCAGTAACTGCTGTAGAACAAAACACCTTTAAAAAATGGGGATGAAAAAAGAGCTGCGGAGAGCGGGGGCAGGAGCTTTAGGAAGAAAAAAGGGGATTCTTTTCAGGTTCAAAGACAATCTTTCCCTTTGCTTTCTGTCCATCAATGAGGGCAGCATTCCCAGAGGGAATACAGTCCAGCGCTCATTGGTGCCATTCAGCTGCCAATCTCCCTGACAGGGAGACCAAAGGGCCTCATGTTGCACTGCGGAAACTGTCTGTCAGACAATCAGCAGCTGCCATGACATCATCTGCCCTGTTTTTCTAGGGCTATTATAGGAGACTGGGTCCAGGAGTGTTGCTCCAGAGCAGTATTCATATTTTCCTTTTGCCTGCCCCCTCCCCCCCAAAATGACATTTCTTTACAAAAGGAAATGTGGTCTTGGTTGTGTGGCTGTATTTGCAAGGGAACTAACTCTGTGCCAAAGAGTGAGGGCTGCATGGCTTCAAACTGCTCGTTTTCCACTTATCATGCCAAAGCTGCACAACCCCTCATCTATTTTTTATTGTAAACTGGTTTTTATTTTAAGAAATGCTCTGTGTTAAATATCAGTAATTAACCTTTCTCTCTTTCTTCATCTGAAAGCTTGTCTTACTGGAGTCTCTCTGCTTTTGCTATAAATATTGAAATTTTCATAGGATTGTTATTCTTACACTCACATATATGTGCATGCACACACACAGATGCATTCATATAGAAGCCATATTCTGGCTGTATTTACACTGCTGGTGCAGTAGCTGGGGCTGCATTCACTAGACAAAGTGCTGCAGAAATAAATTATTAATCCTGATGATAGCAGAAGAGAAGCTAATTGTGAAACACAAACAAGCCACCAGCTGTAAGTGGGAAGTCAGGCAATGAGCAGGACTGGGACACACTGCTTGGGCTGTCCCCTTCATCCTGTCAAAGACCACTAAGGACAAGCAGGCTTTGGTGGGGCAGGACAAACACTGAGAAATTTCAGTCTTCCTCATCCTCCAAATCCTTATCTCTCAGAGCAATACAAATAACCTTAGTGCAGTTGCCTTGAAGCTAAATCAATTAGTGACTTTCCAGCATAATATGTTCGCTCAGGCGAAAATCCCAGGAAGCTAAAATAATTTTACCTGACTTATCCCTGCCTACAAACCAAGATGTAGACTAGTCCTGCCTGGCAGCACTGGCACAAGCAAGATGCTGGAGACTTGCCCCTCTGTGATGCTCACAACCTCTGCCCTCACAACTTGCAGAGTTCAGCTCAGCAGGCTGAGTCCTGCAGGCTAAAGAGGGAGCACTGATGGCACAAAAAAGAAAGCGTGACATAGAGAGGCGGGGAGAGCCTGCTAGTGGTGCCTCTGAGTCTCACACCACTCCTGGGGCAGGGCTCAGGCTTCACAGCCAAAATCCAGTCTTGAGGGCTGGCTACAGGGCTGTCCAGCTCAGCTGAATGGTGACAGCTCTCTCCTATTGCTTCCCTTGGCTGGCTGGTTGGTCTATTGTTTGGTCTGATGATCTTAGGAGAGCATTATTTCGGGCATTAGTATTAAGGCCAAGCTGCATGAAAGGATGATAGCTCAGCTCCATATGGAACTGTGCTTGGGCTTCTTCCCCTGCCAGGGTCCTGCTGCATGCCCCATTTTTGGCTGTCAAGTCCTCTGTCTTGTTTCAGTAAGGGATTACTGCAAATCTTCACACGTTCCACATGGACCTTATGAGACAGTTAGTCAGATCCTGGATGAATTTGCGCACAAAGGCGTCCTGCTGCTGCTAGGGTCAGAATGTCTCCCTTCCTTTAGTATTTCTTGTATTTTTACAGCCCTGCCAAAGGTCTGCAAGTCTTGAGCAGCTACCATTTCAATCCGTGCCAGCAAGCTGTAGTCTGATACTCCAGCTATGTTTGCTCTGTACGTTCAGGCATTACTCCTTCTCACCTGGCAGTGAACCATGCAAATTAAGACAGTCTCCAAGCACACACACATATACACAAATCCATGGAAACCAAAGCTGCCAGATTTCAACATCAGAAGCGTGCAAGCGGAGAGGGGCAGTGAGCACTCAGGCTTCCCTCTTTTCTGTTCTCTTTTCTTCACAGCGAGAAGGACAAATGTCATGATTTACTCTTCTGGCACTCATACCAAGAATATGGTGCTGGTGCAGTAGGAAGCAATAGTAAATCCTTTGTGAGAAGATCTCCAGATCAGATCCGTAAAGTTTGCCTCTAATGTATTTCAACATTTACATTTTTAACTAATATGACACAAACACTGACAAAGAATCAACTGTCTATTAGGGCTGAAGAGCTGCATGTACTATTTATTTGTGAAGACTAGGAGGTATCACAGAAGTCTGAAAATACCAAAGAACCTTGTCTTCTTGTGACACTCTGCACTTATATGTAGAGACAAACAAACCAGAGTAGCACGAGCCAACAGGGACAGTACTACATAAAATCACTGGGCAAAGCCCTACATGGGGCGGGTCATCAAAATTGGGGGAGACCTTTACCACATTGTACATCTCTATTTCAGATCTCAGTGGAAGAGGTTGCGCACTGCCTTGAGACCCAAGAGTCTACCTCAGAGTCTGAAAATGTGAAGACTTCTCTTGTATCAAACCTCTTTCTGTTCTGAGATCTGATGTGAATAGAAACACCACAAAATAGAAAGACAGCATATATCCATTACCCCATTCAGCTATCTTGTGTAGTATAAAAATATAGGTTTAGATTCAAAAAGGTGTATGTCTTGTACTAATTGACATTCAGGAAGTAGAAAAATGATATTTAAATGTCTTTGCAGGCCAGAACCTTAGTAGTCAAATCTTGTTTCCAAACAAAGGTATGCTAGAAGCCTTTTGACAGCCTGCTATAACAGGCTGCTTCAAAAAAATTATCTTACATGTCCTTTCAATACTGAATTCATCATGAGACAGACCACCCTCCTTTGTCAGTGTCCCTGCAGTAAAAAAACAAAGTTGCTGTTTCAATACTTTTCTTGTTTTAAATACACTTCAAATGTGTCCACTTCTAGTTTACAAAATGGTTTTGTGCAGTGCATTTCATTTTCAGATCATTCTGGAATGCTTCTAGCAGATCCTCTGCCAAAAATACTCAGCTTTTTTGTTTCTATGGATAATAGGAGACCACAGCTTCTATAGCGGTTTACCTTTTTTTGTTCAAACTTTATTTGAGTTGTGAGACCTAAGGTGGGGTTCTCCACACAGTCTCAGTCCAAAATAATCCTTAAAGAAAAAGAGGTTCTCTCTTATTCTAATGCCAGATGTGAAACTCCTGAAGAGAATTTCGGAAGAGTATGGTTTCACCTTCCTCCCAAACCAGTTCTTCTGGATAGGGAATGTCAGCCTAAAACCTCATACAGTTCCTAACACTTCTTTAGCACTGTCTCAAGAGCCTGAAATGCCATAGGACTCTGATATCAACAGCCCAGTTATTTACAACCCACCCATGGAGAGCACATGGAGATGCAAAGGGAAGAAGGAAGGAAACAGAGGACTTTTGGTGGGCCCCACAGGTGGCTGTGGCAAAATTAAGGCCGCAGTAGAGGAAAGAGCTGTACAGTTTGTCTCTTTGTCTTTCATCCAGGGCAATTTCCCTAATAGAGTGACACTGTAGCACCACTAATATTGATAGTCAGCTGATAAATTTTTGGCTAATGAAAGCAGATTTTGATTGAAACAATAGATTACACTGTTTCTCAGAAATGTTCTTGATTTTATATGCTCTCACAGTAAAACTCAATATTTTAATTACTTCCCCTCTGAAATGAAGAGCTAGAGAAAACTTCCAACTGTGAACCTGGTCATTTTTAAATTATTTTTTCAAAGATCAGATGCCCATGGGTGCAGATGGGAGTTTCTACTTTTCATCATGTCTGAAAATCAGATCACAAAACCAAATTCAAGTATCTAGAATTATTCATTTAAAACCACATTTATCTAGCCACCTAAAGGGAACTGGCCTGAATGTGAGTACTATTATAAGTTGCTGAGTGCTTCAGATACTCAGAACCAGGGAAATCAGGTCATAACAAATGAAGCCAATGTACAGATTTAGATAATTGTCTGTAAGCACTTCAAAACATGAGACTTTACTTGTTTCCTGGTTTTATCCAAGATTTCCTCATCTCACCTGTGCTAATCTGAGCTTCATACACAGGTCCAATTTTAGGATTAGCATGGTCCACAACAGAATATCACTGCTTGCTCAGAACTGCAATTTTGTTTGAAAATTCATGGATTCCAATGCTTCCTACTGTGCAAAATCTTTCCTGATCAGAAGCATAGGAATATGTTCTATATATTGGATAAGTACTCTTGCACTGTTCAGAATTACTCTGTCTCCATCCCACCTCCCTTCTGACACATTCACCCAGGAAAACGAAGTAACACAGGTAGCCTGCACTTGGAGGCCAGCAGGCTGCTGTCAGGTTAATGAATCTGTTTGCCTTTCCAACTGCAGGGCACTCATTTGGCCTTATCTCCCCTATCCAGATGCTTATTGTCCCTAGCTTTGTAGGAAGGTAATAATCCTAAAGCCTTTTACCTTCTGTCAGATAGAGTCCAAATTGGCCTGTGGACCCAAAAGTTATTAGGAGGAAAACCAATATAAAGTGCAATCACATTTGCTTCATTTTTTGTTAATTCATTTCTGTAGGAAACATAGCCAGGTGGGGAATGGCCTCCGAGTGTTGCCTTCTGTATTTATTTTCACAATGAAAATATCAGCATCAGTCAGGAGACATGCTCATGAAGGTGGGAGTCCCAGTGAACAACAGCAGAGTAGGTGATGCTTCCTGAATTCAGTTGGCCTCCACTTCTAAACTTGAAGATACCAAATTACAAATACATTGAAGAATGGGACGTATTTGTAATTTGGAGCAGGAAGCGAGGAAGAAACAAAAGACTTGCAGTCTGAGAGTCAGTGAATACCCAGCCTACTCATAACTGCCTGGTTTTCACAGCTTCTCATATTCTTCATCTGCCTTTGGCATGCAACTCTCCCTCCCTTTTGTATTATGCAAAAAAATTCCCCTAAAGCCAAAGTGATTATTGTTGGGAGCAGAGATTGCTCCTTTAATGCCAAAGCTTCAGCACAGTTGTACACTCAGAACAAGGCCAAGGTGAGGGCAACAGGGAGTGTAATTTGTCACTCGTGTTAAGCTCAATTCAGTTCTTGAAATGGAAAGCCACCAGCTATAGTAAGAATCTTAAGGAATGCAGAAGATGTAACAGCACATGAGAAAGGGTTCCATGAAATGTGCTTCTTTCCTTCCATCAGTGCTAAAATAGGGATGTGAAAGCAGCAAACAAATTTACCTTATTCTCCCAAATACATTGGGGAATAGGCATTCCTTTTCCAAGGCAGGGAAGAAAACTTCAAGTATATAATGTCAGTTTTTATTTATTTCCCATTTGAATCTCTATCAATTATTTAATATTTGCAAGGCAACCTTATGCATAATCTATCACAGAAGACAGTTTATCCTTTACCAGTAACATTAAACTCTCAGTAACATATATCCAAGCCCTTGGAAATCCAGCCATCTAAAAGCTTTGTATATCTTTATTTATTTCTTACAAGCTGCAAACAAATCTATCTAATTAGAAAAACATGTCTGAAATTTTAGTCACTGTTGTTCTAGTTTTGGCCAAGACAGAGTTAACTTTTTTTTTTTTTTTTTTTGCAGTAGCTGTGTGGGGGTGGAGCCTGGAGGTGTGTGGGCGTGTTACTCTACACCACCTCGGGTCATCCAAAGGTTAGGGACTTTCTGGCTTCTAGGAAGAAGGGCATGGCTTGCAGTGGAAAAAAAGTGTGGTGGGTAAGCAACCCCTCCATCATTGGTTTCCATTGTCCCAGACTTGGTGAGAATTTCACATATAAATCACCCTCTCTTGCTACACTTTTTTTATTAATACTGTTGCTGTTACGGTTCATGTTCTTATCTCATTGGTGTTTCCAGTAAATTGTTCTTGTGTCAACCCATGATCTTTACCTTTTGCTCTTCCAGCTGGAGCAGAGAAGAAATGAGTGCTGGTGCAGTTTTGGTGGGAGCACTAAATTGGGGAATACCATTCTTAAACCTCGACAACTATGGAATCTACTTTTTTTTTTTTTTTAATAAATGATTCAAAAAGTACTTGGGAAAATAACTAGCACATTGAGTGAAATTAAGGTGAGCCACACTACTTGTATTGCCCCAGCACCAATAGCTGCTAGTGGTGTGTGGCAGGAGCCCCATGTGCCAGCTGGTGTATGACTAAAAGGCCAATGTGTGATTAGAAAGACAGCCCTTGAGCCAAGACACTCATAACAGCAAAGCAGACACCTCCAGCTGTCTATGAACAGGACAGGACAGCAAACTGTTAGAGGACAACAGGAAGTACCATGCTGTAGTGCGAGCCAGAGGGTCATACCAGCTCACTGCAGGGAAGCCCCAAATTCCCATGCTCATGACACCTCCCTGTGCTTGCAGCCTGTCCACATACTTCCGTGCTGAGCATCTGCAGGTACACTGTAATAAAATTGTTATTTTCCTACATTGAATGACCAGATTTCAAGTACATTCATTGTCTCATGGTCTGTGCGATCTCTCTAGAGCAACTAGTTCCAGGTTCTTGGGGATGTGAGATCTCAGACTGGATCTTCCAGTCACACATGAATATTCCCTCTCTATAACATGCTCCAAGTTGAAGATAGTGATATCCCCTCCTCAGTTGCCCATTGTATGCACTAAGAAGTTTTATCTTTCTTTCTAGCTTATCCACAAAACGCAGCTTCAGTGGTCTTGCTAAGACATTGTTGAGCCCTGCATCTGTATTTTGATTTTCACTCAGCTTCTTTCTTATGACCCATTTAAATTATATTTTATGACATATCAAATTGCATCTTTCAGTTTTTAAATATGTGTGGGTCTGTGGAAAGAGGCACTTTTTTCCTTCACATTTTGACTATCCCTTATTTCACGTGACATTACAGCTAGATCCCCCAACTATCACTTTGGCTTCTTAACTTTTGGGTTGGTTCCTAGGGGAGAAGTCAATGTTCTGAATATTAATTACTCTTTTTGATTTTCCTCCTAACTTATCCACTTCGAGATGGATAGAATAATACATGAACAGACAGGAAAAGTTCTTTTGCATGGAAAGTTAATTATGTACACTTGTTGAAGTAGACACTAATTTAATTTTCTCAGTATTTAGACTTTTTCCCAATATTAAAGCCCATTAAAAGCAAATGGAAGGAAGCTGACTTTCCTTACCAGAAGAAGGTATGCCATGGCAAAAGAGGTTAGTCCTTTATTTATTTTCCGCTGAACATATTTAATAAAGTTATGGAGAATACAACTGCTCCTTTTGAATCTCCTTAGTGTTTGCAGATACTGCAGCTTGCAAGAAGAACATAATTTCTCATCTATGATCATGCACATGTTACAAAGCCCAGTGTGCCACATGCTATTTAATACCTTGACAGCTGCAAATAAGATCAACCCTGTCACAAAGGCAACCACATACAGGTTTGTGTAATCTGAATTTTCTAAATGAAAGTAGTATTTTTATGCCTTTATTAATAATAAAGTTATAAATCATGCTTATGTGGGCACTTCTGTTGACTTGAGGGGGGAATGCAAAGAAGTTAGGAACAGATCCAAGAAATTAATGAATTAAGATGTGCAAGCATTTTTGTTGACATCATTTTATTAACTCTGAAAAGAATTATCAGACCAGAATACAGAAGTCGTAAAGGTTTTGAGGTTTCCAAAATCTAGAAAATAATCTAGATAGACTTGCTTCTGACAAGAGGCACAGAAGTTCCTTTCATGTTTGAGACTACAAATCTCACTGGATAGAGAATCCTGGGTCCATTGAAAGCCTTAAGCATGTGCTTACCTTTTACACATATCAATACTTCCATTCACTTTATTAGGCTTGGATACAGTAAATCACAGTCTTAAAGATAAACATGTATTTATATGATTTCTGCACTTGGATTTAAATGGTGTTTCTGTTTATCCATAACTTACATATCCACTTTCCTTTTTCCTATGTCCCATTGTAGCACAGGCGTATGGGACAGAGTTACAGCTGACTTAACAGGAGCCTTAAGTCTGCATTTCATGACAGCTATGAATTTTTAGATCACAGAATTTAATTAATATAAGGAGTCAATTTTTCCACTGAGTATACAACAGCTGGTTGTTATACAACACAATTTATTTATTCCCTGAAGAAGATAACTTTTGTATGTTCCTCGTGTTTTTACTTCCTGCAAGAGTTCAGGTCATCTTGCTAGCAGTGGAAATATGCTGGGATGCATCATGACCCAGCGTCACCCATATGAAAATTGGGTGCCTCCAGAATCCCAGCCCTTCCAGCCTACATTGCCAAATGGCAGTGGAAGGTGCCAGAGAGAGTCACTGGGGTTGTTTTTCCCCAGTTAAAAGAGTTGTTTCATTTTGCTTTCAAGCATGATATGAAATTATTGACATTCAAATAACAGTGCAGAGACTGGAATTCAAAGCCAATTAGAGCAGGATGATGTAAGGCTGCCAATTTACAATTACCACAACACCTGCGACATTTATAAATATTACTTCACAACATTCCTGTGTCCTTAGGTAAATCCTTAGATTTCACTTTGTGAAATGGATCACATATGTTCCCTGCTTCTTTGACTTGACAAACATCTTTATACAAAGCAAGCCACTTTAAAATAGTGTGGTATTTAAAACATTTGACAAGCAAGACTCTTCCTAACATTTTACTGCTGTAATTAAGAATCAGGAAAAGCTACCAGAGTTATGGTTAACTGAAGCATCTGCCTGAGCACCAGGAAATATTTGACAGCCCAGCACAGAGAGATGAAATCCTACAATATAAGGGGTTTAAGTAATGCGTAATTGTGTCCGGACCATCTCTGCACTAAAACAGAATTGTTTCCCTTAACATTTGTTTAGATTAATAACAACTATGACATTAACAATGTTTTTGCTCTTTATAAATGGTAATAATAAAAATGAGAAATAGTCTCCTGATGGTACTAATTGGCATCACCAAAATAGGCGGTTGCAGCCTCTCAGTGCCTTCAGCCCACACCAGCTTTGGTTTCAAAATACTTCCAACATTTGTTCACTGTTAACTGAAATCATTGTTTCTACAAGTAGCATGTGAAATATCTTCACAGCAGCTGAAAATGGTGTTCAGACAGTTCTTTCAGCCCTGCACAGGCAGGGGAATATTGAGGAAGCCATGCAAAATCTCAAGCTGCCAATGTATTTGCTTGTACAACAGCTATGGCAGCTTACAAAGGCACCTCAAATTTTTGTCCACATAATTTAAGTAACAGATAAACTGGTAAGTTTAAGTAATTAACAGGTAAACTGACCCCAGGAAAGTTCTGGGGACCATTTTTTTCCTAAATACCAGAGGTGAATTTAAATATGAAGATGGTGGCAGCTAATAGCTGTGAGACAAAAACCCCATAAATATTACGATTGTTTCACAAACAGATATCCATGGTGGTTATGTTGTTTTTAAATCTTTATCTCATTGCGAACCACTTACCCACAACTGTTAGCAATACAAGGATTATTAATCACACTGGGTCTATTTCTTCAATTACAAGGGCAGGCGCACAGTAAGATGCAAATACAGGTCATGGTGCTATCAAGCTCAGCTCTTGTTGTTAACAGTAACATAGATATTCCTGATTTGTCTCGTGTAAATTACTGAATGAAGAATCAATTATATGCAAATTTTATGATGACTTATTTATTCTTTGAATATTTTTTAATATTAAAAACCAAATGAGAGTAAAAGTAATTAACAAACTCATGTAAATTCGACTTTTTTATTTCAGTGGGATGACATTTACATGAAACCATGACCTTGCCTATGACTTTAGTTGCCCTAAAGTTGCCCTAAAATCATAAACCCTGAAAGAGCACCATGTAAGCCCAAGGGAACTCTTCAAAATTCACACTAATACAAAGTGGAACTTCAAAAGTAATTGCATCTCTCCCATGCTTTCCTCATCACTCTTCTTCTGTCTCTCTTGTCTGCTGTCTCTATCTGAAATATCTTTCTGTCTTGTCCTTCTCATGTATCTACCTCCACTTAGAAGGGAAAAATAGGTATGATTAATCATATAACCTCCTAATATGATATACTGACAGGTTATTTCTTCCTGCCATACTCGGGTAAAAATCCTGCTTGTGTCACATGCTTGTCCCAGTTTATCTTTCTAGATTCAATTTCAGATGAAACACCTATCATTTTGATCTTTCCACAAATACTTGTGTCAAAAAGAAAAGTCTTATCTGATTGCCTATGGACTCTATTAACATGCGCAGCCATGCCACCTAGTTTAGTCAGAAGACAGAAGCATTTTTCCTAAATATCCTAATTTCATAAAATTCCTAAAGGTAACAAATTCCTATTTGTGGAATCAATTTCCATTTTTAGGTCTTTGAGGACCTCCTCTTTTGAAGTTGCTCTTTTTCCTTCATCAGGGAAAGACTGCCCTCAGTTACCTCTTTGTGATCTAAAACTCTGATGTGGGAGGGCTTGGGCACAGGTCATTCTTGATAATGAAATATTTACAAGTGTTCTTTAAGTTGTAATATCATCCAGAATGCCTTGATTCTTATCCTAAAATAGCATCATGGAGATGAAAGACTTCTTAGACATCAAATAACCCCCAAAGAGTAAGTGACTTTCTGTTTTGTGATGAAATACTATGAAGTGGGAATGGCATTGTGATACCCTTGGAGGAAGGCAGAGTCAAGCTAAAAGGACAAAAAGTCAATAAATTACAGAAGCAAACTGAAAATACAGACACAAGGATTTCAGCTGTATAAATCATGGCAGCTCCATTCCCACTATGCTGATTTATTCTTTCTCTGAGCCTTGCTGGTTAAGCTGTCCTGGCTNGCTGGTTAAGCTGTCCTGGCTCACTCACAGAATATACAAAGAGAATGAAAATACAGGGAGGTTAATATCCAGCACTCTATCCCACCTCATGGTGTGCCTGGTATCTGTTACTAAATCTGCAACCTCATCCTAGGGTATGAGAAGAGAAGAATGGTGTCAGTCCTCAAGGGACAGGAGCTGCAGCTGTGACAGGAATGAAATAAGAGGTGCCAGTGTGACAAGGCTTGCCTTCTACCCATCTCTTCTCATCTCTGACATTCTCAGG
>WEIT01014997.1:0-14784 GCA_013389985.1 Dryoscopus gambensis | reverse complement strand
AACATAAAATCCGCACCACCACAATGCACCCCTCCACCTTGTTGATGAATAGCTTTTCAACATAGAATAGATGAGTGAGAGCACAACAGAGAATCCCAAAGACAACTTGTGATTTGAAGACTTAGTAGAAAAAAAAAATAGGATAATGAAAATTCATCAAGCTATGATTAGTATCCCACATCCAAGAAAAATCTTCAGGTTTTCAGGTGAACTGGAGTCAGGAGTATATCCTGCAGGGGTTTTTTTGCACACAGACGAATGCCATATTTGCAGTGCTCATCCTATCATAGCCTCTAAACTACATGGGTCTCCTCTGTTTCGTGCATCCTCCCTGTCTCTCCTTCACAAAGTATTAGTCACATGACATTTGTGTTGTAGTGAGTCCTTCACAGCAGAGGAGGATGTCACTGTGTGGGTGGATGAGTCAAGCTCAGTACATGAGCAGATGACTGTGAGTTCACACAAAACCTTGACACAGGAAGAGTAAGAAAAACACACTGCCTTACAACAGCATGGTGGCTAAGTTTCATAGAATTGTTTTTTCTGAATTAATCAAGGTACTTAAAGCCTACCTTCTCTACTTGTCTGAAGCATTTTTTGTCCTCCTCTCTTTCCTTTCAGCTTCTTTTTGTAAAATTATCATAACTCCCCCTGCGCAAGTGAGAAAAGTGAGAGGAACATGCAGCTTAGTCAATGTTTGTGGCAGTCCTGAAAGAGCTCTTTCCTTTTGCCCAAGTGAAATGCTGAATATCTTGAATAATCCAGTTGCTGCCAAAAAGAACAGGTTGAACATTCAGAAAGAAACGCATGATACATAGCTGTAGCATTCTAATACATGATAATAGGAAGGATTAAGAAAATATAAAAAAACCTTTCACAGCAAGCACTGAAATTTTTCTTCCAATTGATTGTACAGCAACAAAAACTGTTTATAATTTTGTTTTATTTCCAAGATGAAGTATTTATGTTGAAAATTAAATACACCAATTAGAAGGTCAAGTAATTGCTCTCACTGCAAGTCTTTTCTTTAGCAGAAACAGAGCTACATCTGGGTGCCACTTCAAAGTGAATGATCCAGTTAACCAACCCAAGATAAACTTCTACATCCTCCAGTCAGAGAAACCTCTGTGACTAAAGACAGCTAGGTAGTGTGACTAAGACAAAGAGGTAGACTGTACAACAGACAGTGGCCTATCCTAGCCCATCAGAAATGACCTAACAACCATTTCATCATGTATGACCTACGCCACTCTCAGGCTCTGGCAGTAGAAGAATCATCCTTTTTTTCTTGCTGTTCTAAAGCATGTGTGCTCTCCATATGTGGTTCAAATGACCTAGACTTGCACTTGAGCTTCAAGCATTTCCCATTCTATTCCTCTATATCTTTTGTTTTGTTTTGAGTTTTTTTAACATTTGCCTAAGGGTAGACACATACTAATCCTTACAAACATTCCGACCCTGTTTTTAATAAAATGCTTCTGAAAAGGTAGTATTCATTTCAAACTAGGATGACTTTCAAAGCTCGTGTTTCAAATGTATTACATTTGGCTTCCAAATTATGCTTTTTCTATTTCTCTGTGTGTGTTTTACGATCAGTAATGATAACTTTTAAACAAAGTGCATTTCTGTTCTTTATTTCATCCTTTGAAGATAATTACTTATGCAGCTATTATACACTGTTTGCCATTCATTCATCTAAACACTGCTATGCAGTGCATCCTTTTGTGCAGCTGACATTACCTCTCTGGGCTGTCTCCAGCAACTGGTTAGCATTACCTTTTCCTTTCAAGAGCTAAGTGTATATGCGGTATTTTACTGTGACAGCTGGGCCATTTTATTTGAGCCTTATTGGACTTGATAGTTACCTTTAGGGAATGTCTTTTTCAATTGTTTATTTCCAAAGTCTTCTGTCAGTTCAAACTGTGAAACACAAAGAAGAGTGCTGAAATTGTTGGTACTGATGCATCCATATGGGATAACAAATGATTGGGGCATCACTGTTCTTTGGACGTTGCAGGAGGTTATTAGTATCCCATTAGAGCTCCAAAAAGGAGAGAGGAAAGCTGTTTTCAGTTTCTTTAAAACTATTTTACTTTGCTTAATAATGTTTTTTTAGTGTGTGGTGCCATTACATTATTCAGGACTCCACTACTGTGGTGGAAGTAATGACACAGCTCCAAATGAAGTTGTGTCCTACTGATGGCAATGAAGCACAGCGCCATACATAAGAAATGCATAAAAAATGCTTATAGATGTTATATCGTTGTGGATATAGCAACTATCACCCCATATGGGCAGAATATTTTGTCACAGTAAGGCATCCAACAAGAAGAACACCCAGTCTTATTTAAAATACTTTGAATGTCCCTGTACTTGATATTCACAACAAGCCAGTATAAAATTTGAGGATTGATTTGCAAGAACAAATAACTGGTTGCTAGCTCTGTCTCCAGTTACACAGCTGTGAATCTACCTATTTGAGAATTATTAATGTCATCACTCAATTAGTGACTGGAAAGGGATTTTGTTCACAGGAGAATTCCTGTAAAATCCATTCAAGGTAGGCAGCAATAAATGCAGCCCTAAAGGGAAGTGAAAGCATGGCTTGAATAGCTTCTGTTTCTAAAATCTGTCAGAAAAAGTTGTTTTCAAATTAAATAGCTAAATAAATCAACTTATCACATGGGATTTTTCAATAGTTATTTACAGCTAATGCACCTCATTCCAGACAAAACAGGTAGTTTATAGAGTTAATATTTTGATTCTATTTTTTGTCCATGCTAGTACATAGGAAATGTCAAGACAGAGCAAAGTGCTTGGGCTTTTTTTCTTTACCTTGGCACCACTATTTCATAAAAGGCAGAAAAGACAAAGCAAAAGACATTTATTACTTGTATAACCTATTCAGGTTAGCCTGAAACTTGCTTGCTCTCCCATTCTTTCTATAGTATTTTGAGGATACACAAATCAGATTTTAGTTCTGTGAAACCTATTTTTTTCCTAGGCTTTTTTTTTCTAGTTTTATGATCCTCACGGAACTGAAATTTGTTTCCTGTGGCTCCTGGAAAAAAACCCAAATGTTTACACCAATCCAACAGAGTGACAGGGACAACTAATTATATATTCTGAGGCATTATCTGATGCCCATCATCCCACTCAGTTCATCCTGCCCAAGACACTGAAGGGGCTACATCCCACAGGGAGAATCTCCCTGACAAGGCTGTCCTTGACTCCTGGACTGTTCCCATCTCAGGACAGCCAACAAGAGAATTAGTCTTATTGTTTCAGCTCTGAAAAGGGGCAATAATATGCATTTCAACTATTAATGAAATTCGGATTCAGTCCTAAATAAAATACAGCTTCTTGTGAATCAAAACCAATAACATATACATCAAGGGCAATTTACCTTCAAAATATAAGAGATGCCCTCAGATATGGCATGAATTTACCTCTCAGTGTCAAACAGCATGGATTTGTGAGCTACAAAGGAATACTACAATGTGTATCAATCTCTTCAAATGATTGCAGTGACTGGGGTTTTAGATAACTGGTTTTGAATGTAGGCAAAATATTTCAAGTTTGGAGATTGGCCTTAGTTTTGGGGCTGCTGAACTGTTTAATCATCTTCCCTTCCTCCTTCTGACTTTTCTTCTTTCAGCCTTTATCTCCTTCCTTCCTTCCTTCCTTCCTTCCTTCCTTCCTTCCTTCCTTCCTTCCTTCCTTCCTTCCTTCCTTCTCTTCAAAGCACTGTATATACACATGGGCATACAATGTCCTCCGTGTTTTGTATTCTACACGTCTTTAAAATCTATTAGAATAAACTCAAAACCAAAGCTGTACTGAACCTAACAAGCTGTGGAAAACAAGTGAGCATTTACAGTATGGTTCAGTCATACATAACCCAGTACAATAACATTTAATAAAGTGGAGATTATGAAACAAAAGGGCAAAACTGGGCACTAAACAGATGGAGAGAGCAGCGGGAGAGGCAACATTAGCATTCTGCAAGTCAACTTGGCAGCAGTGAGTTAATACCAGTAAGTCAGTGGATCAACAGGCAAAAGAAGGGCATTCAGCCTTTCAACAATATCTAACCATACATTCAATTATTGCAATTTAGAATTTTCTTTCCCCCTTTCCTATTTGTGTTAGTAATTATCATTTTTAAATTTTTAAGTGGTGCCATTTCTCTCAGATTCAGCCTGTGTAGAAATGTTTCAAAAACTTCCATAGAGAACTTAGTCATAGTTTACAACACATAAACCTCTCCTGCACAGAAAATTCTGACACCCAAGGTACTTGTAGAAGCACAGAGAGTGCTGGAAATTTTTATGTGATAGTCGTATAGCAACATACCACAAATAGGCCTGAAAAAGCCCTGCTTTTATAGAAACTGCTGCTCCTATTTTGTTTTAAACAGTCTGATGTGCATGTTTGAATATAATAGCCAGGTAATTGTAGAATTCAGAATTTTGCCTTTTTAATATTTGTGTGGGTGAAGAAAATAGTCGTATGAAAAAGATTTCTGAAATTAAAATGGGTGGTGGACACATCCCCAAAACATAGACACAACTGAACGTGAATGAATCATGTCTAGAAAGCCAGGAACTAGGGAATACAACTTCTCTTTTTTACTCAGAATATTGTGGTGGGATTTTAAGGGAGTGCCAAAAGAACAAAGAGCACTCCAATAAATCTCAAGCTGCTAAGGAAGATCTAATTCTTTTTTTAGTGTGCAGACTTCTGATGCCAAGTGTTTAAATCCTCTTCCAGAGACAACTGGCAGCAGTCTGAGGGGGAGAAGAGGAGCAAGTTCAAAGTTAAACATATCAGCATCATTAAAACTCACATCTGGGGTCATGTAGCTGTGACCAAGCCCATGGGTATCTTTCTGAATTACCTAAAAATAAACAATATGTACCAATGATGTAACAGAAATGCTAGTTCTTTCTTTTACAAGTTCTGTACCTTACTTTTAGACTGAAAATATAAATTTTAATCAACATTTCACAGGCAGTTGGAAGTGCATTACTACTGAGGTGTGCTTTCTGCACCCTTCTGGAAACAGCTAAGCCCGTAGAAGAAATCAGGAAAGACTCATTTTTGTAGATATTTCAGGATGATGTTTATTACCAGCCGCATGGCTGAAGCCAGCACTCAGACTGCCCAAGTCATGGGACAAACCCCAGTTCCCCGGGGCAGGGGAACACCAAATCACCAACCAGAACACAGAACTGGAGCACATGTGACCAGGCAGGGGCAGGGGAGACCCTGTGCCCAGACCTGCTGCCACTCCAGGGTCCCCTCCCGTCCAGGGGAACAGGGAGGGGGGAAAACCCAACACATTACATGAAATACATTTACCTAGTAGTGGTGTTGGAGAAGATCCGTGCATACACAACCACACTCAAATTTTAAAAATTAATAACTATGCTGTGAAATGATAATGAAAGTCAGAAAATAAAAAAACTATAGCTTCTCAAGAATCTGAATTTTGCCATATTGGTTAACACCTTTTGAAGAACATTGACTTTATTTGTAATTTACTGGTAGAGCAAAGATAAATTGCACCCTCTTAGAATACACTACTTTCACCTTCCAGGTCCTAGCAGCAACCTCTTTTTTGCCTTTTCATGTCTTACACAGTAAAAAGGCAGAGGTAGGAAAAAAATTGTTTTGAGAATTTCTAAGCCAATTAGAAATTTAAATTTAGGCTTTCTGAGCGCAATGTTTTGATTTATTTCACTACAAATAGAAACTACTGATTGACCTACTCATCAATCTACCAATAGATAAGAGTTATTCTGTATCTGTGGATACTTACATACACATGTATGGATATATGTGTATATATAGATGTATACTTACGTGTGTGTATATATACACATATATATGCATGTGTATACATAGTTTATATAAGATGCATAATTGGCACATAGCATGTGCATAGTTTATATAATTTATATTGTTTATATAATTTATATATATGTGCTATATATAATACGTGCCTGTTTGTGTTTCTTATTAAATGGCACCCCAAAATTTTGTGATACTTTCTAAAAGCTTTCCCAAAGTTTTCGTAGTGGACAATGTTGTAGTACGGAAGCAGAGGTGCTCATGAGGAAAACACTGTGTGTAAGGCTCACTCACTTGTTTAAATGGAGGACAGGATGGTGCACGGAGAGCTTCAATCAAAGTATTGATAATAGGAAAAATTGAGTGGTAATCTATGCCATGAAGAGTTAGGAAGAATACTGATAGTATGTGACACATATTTTTAATGCCTTTTCAACATCCTTTAATCTTGAAACTGATTTTTTTTACTATTCAAAATTTCCTTTATTTTTCAGTTTGTTTTACAGTTAATTCAATGCACCATTATCTCATTGTTTCAAAATAGAACATCATTTAAGGTTAAACAGATAGTGTCTGAAATAACACAAAAATGTTTTTAAAAATTGCTGTAACGTATAAGGTATAACATATACATGTATACGTATTTTCAGTACCGTAAAAATAAAACAGCCATGGCAAACACATTCTGTAAGTGGGGAAATATTATAATGTAATCATCTTCACAGCATACAGTAGCTACGTATTTGCATGTTAGATATTGTATATAGTAAAATGTAGTGCAATACTTTGGTCTACAGCGAATTCTAATTTATGGGCACCTTGGCTCATACAAAATGATTTGTAAGGCTTTCACAGTCAGCTATGTCCAAATAAGTTGTATGACACTTAGTAGCAAGTGATTATTACTCTGTCAGTAGAAAAATGATATTGAGTGTCAAGAACTGAAGATACTTGAATATCTTCATCTGAGACACTTTTAACTAATTGTTCACAAAATCAGTTAACCAAAGCAGAATTAGACTATCTTTCAGGATAAAACATAGAGTTATTTTTATTTATCTCAAGTCTGCTCTTACATGATATGGGACCAAGCAGGGACATGAAAGCACGGTTTTTATAGCTCTGCACACAAGTGATGCAATATCAAACAATGTGCATGTAATAAGGAGGTAAATGTATTTTCATTTACCAAGTAAAGAAGATGTTTACTTTTTTGAGACTCGAGTTAGTTATTTATCTTGCAGGATAAGTGTGACAGAAGAATGTACATGATGGACAAAATTTTGATAAGTTGAGAACTGGAGAATTTTATGAAAGGATGTTGTTAAAATCCATCAGCAGGTTTTCAGTTTCTGTCTGTTACCAGAAACATGCCATGAAAGAATTTTCACATAAAATGGACCCATGCTGCAACAAGGTGTCATGTCAGCTAGATGGGTTTTTATCATTACTCTCTATGCTCTTCTACTATTGTTATCATTATCTCACATACACATCAATTTAAACACACATCTTGGCTTGCTTAGGACTCTTCAGACTCCCATTCTGTGTAGCCCTGACTAAGCAAAGGCTGACATTGTGAGATGGTTGCTGATTTTTCTTCTTCTTTTAAACAATTAATTCATAAATGATTGTATTTCTCTCAGGCTATATTAATAAATCTTATAAGAGATAAACCAGGAAGTATAAGACAGGAAATGGATGATTTGGAGGTTGAAAGTCTTGCCATGAAGTTACAGAATATATTTTTTTGGCCAGAAAAACTAGCCATAAAAATTCCTTTTATTACTTTTTTTACCATGGATGTTATTCATCAGCCATGCCAATGCATTTGCTTATTAGACTATAATATTAACCAGGAAAAAAAAGTGATCCTAGTTAAAAATATATCCCGTTTTTTGGCAGCTACATCTAAGCTAGTTTTTCTGCCAAATTTGATGGTCATATAACTACACATATAAAAGAATAAACCAGACAACCCCCTATGGGAGAACTTTTCATTTTGTGAACAGCACTTAGGCATCCAATTACCATTTAGCCGTTCTGAAAACTGTACCCCCATCACCCTTTCCCCTGTTTATAAATTTGGAAATACAACAATATTTTTTTTAATCCACTTTTTCAACCTTGTGTATTTGGACTTGCTGGCCATTAGATTGGGCAAGATATGTTTTAATGCTTTCTTAAGATTCCTAAACCTTTTCTGTCTGTGTTCTGGATTGCAATTTGGTTGTGATAACGGCACTTTGGATATGATGACCATTTTCTTCTCTATTCAGCCATTAGCACTAATGATTTTGTTCTCTTACTGTCTCTTTGAGTTTTTTGTATTGCTGTGTTTTATTTGCCACATCATCCATTACATGCAGACACTGATGAGGAGAGAAAAGCAGCCTGGAAAATGAAAGTCTTTGTAACTCCAGGTATGTTGTCAGTTGCTGCTCACTGTCTTTTTTGGTTTTCCTTGGTCTGCTAACAAGAATATGTAACTGAAAAATTCACAAAACAAAAATTAATAGCTACCTGGAGAAAAAAGAACCAAAATAAGTTTTCTTTTATGAGTACTTTGGAACTGGCAGCTTAAAGCACTAGCTGCCTGTTTGTTTTACTATTATTTGTTTTAAATTTATACATGGATGGGTTGGAGGGAAGGCAACTTACAGCACTTGTTCCTGTTATGCTCATTATTTTATAAACTTGAGCTTGGTCCAAGTACAATTGCTAATAGAAAGAAAAGAATCATTGTTCCCCAAATCATGAGAGGGAGAAGACTGTTTTGTGCCTATTTCTATTCCCTCTGTGGTAGCCATGAAGTACTTTCTGCAATGGTGAGAAGGTTAGTCTCTCACACAGATATCTTTATTTCTGTTACTGCTTAGCCATGTTTTGTGTTAAATGCAGCAATCAAGTAGGACATCCAGATTGCAACCTTTCTTCTCAATGCACTTCCAAAAACCCATATATTTAATATTATTTTCCTAGTCAGCATTCTCCTGGCAATGCCTCTTGTTTTGTTGGTGCTTCTATATTACTTAATTATTTTTGAGCACAGGGCCAGAAACAGTCCCAAACCAGCCCAACACTTTTAAGAAACAGTCTAATCCAGGAAAACCAGAGTAGCATGGAAGACAAACCCATGCTTTTCGTACAGCAAGCACAAGTAGGAGTGTGCTTGTTTCCAGATTTTCCTTATACTGATCTCTAATCTCCAACCCAATATTCTACACTCAGTATTAACATATTTGTATGTTGATTACTAGTAAATAGTGTATGCTGTGTCTTTCGCATACAGCTGTCTATGAAGAAATACTTATAGAAATGTGCACAGGAAAAGGAAATAAAAGAAAACTAATAGAATGTATCTTCAGTGTATTTAAAATAAATTATTCAGAGAAAGACTTCCTGGTTCCTAGCAGACAGGGTAAATAAGCAACTAACTGTTGAGGTGGTAAATGCACAGCCATGCAGATTCTACTTTGGCTGGCTTTCTGGAGGATATACCTTTGGGAAAAATCTCACACTACAAGCGTGTAGCGGGTTCAGTTCAAAACCAGGCAGAAACACCAATTAAGCGTGGTGGTTTTGTTTGCATCTTTTACCTCCTGAGAGATAAGAATTAGGAGCAATGCAAAGCAGGTTCTAAACTTTAAAGAATATAAGGAGGTTTATTAACCGAACTAGAAAGTAAAAAGGAATAATAAGGGTCAGAATAAACCTTCTGAACACTTCTCCCCCAACCCTCCTTCTTCTTCCCCTGACAACGTAAAGACACAGAACTTGGGATTTTTCAGTCAGTTTACCACCTCTATAATAGTCTTTCGCCAGTTCACTTAGGGAGAGAAGTCTTTTTGGGGTGCTATGGAGGCTTCTCTACAAGAAAACAGTTTTCTCATGGCTTCAATGCCACCGTGCAACAGCTGCCCAGGGTGGTTCTCTGTTCGATGTGAAAGTCCCTTCCCTCCACTTACAGCTTTCCCCACAACTGTTTTCAAGGGTTCAATCTCAGCTAATGGGGTACCATTTTAAGGATGAGCTGTTCAAAAGCAAAGGTTCTCTTCATCTATCTCTGGGATCATCTTCATCTCTAGGAATAGAGGTCTTCTTCTTTCCTAGGGGCAAGGGTCTTCATTTCATCACTATCTCTCTCTGTTCAGGCTTCTCACTGGATCACAGCTACTTCAACATTTTCCTATTTCAGCACAGGCACCTTTGCTCGTGACTGCAGTTTGAACCCTCTTACCCCCATGCTTATCGCAAAATTACAAGGGGTTTTATGATGTATCATAGTACATTACCGTAGCTTTACAAAAGAATTTCAGCTTCTAAATTTGAAGCATCTCTTCTTTCTCCTCTCTCTGGGTTTCAGCTCTTTCTTCGTCACTGACTTTGGTGTCTCTATCATAGTGTCTTTTTCACGTGCCTTTGCCTTTCTCTTTCCTCTGACCTGGGAGAGGATTGATGCCTGCAGGCTTTATCTGTTCTGGGGAACTTACAACGCTGAAGGGGTCAGTCTTAACCGGGCTGGCAGCTGGAACTTATCTCTGGCTGTTGGTCACATGATCTCTGCCTAGTGAATTCGGGACGAGATTCGACTGTGTGATCTCGGCCTCAGTTGAGGGGGTGGTTTGGCCACACAGCTGCTTGCAGCTTTGGGGTGGCTTCCCAGGGACTGATCCAGCTGAGCCGGGGATGGAGCAGGGCCGTTGCCCAGCCCCGCTGGGCCACGTGGACCACACTGGGGGAGGCTGCTCTAATGGAGCAGGAATGGCTGAGATGTCTAGCCAAGCTGCACGTGCGGGGACTGGCCCGGACAGGAGCAGAGCCACGGCCTGGCCCTGCGGGATTGCGCAGGCAGGGCCCAGCCCAATCACATCAGGGGCCCGGCCACACCAGGGGCTGCGCAGGCACCCCAGTAACCTGTCCAAAACCCTAGAAGCAAGAGAGAGCTTCCCAGTTGTTTGTACTAAAATATGCTTTTACAGAGGTGTGTTCAGCTTCTTAAGTGGCTCAACAGAGTTGTCAGTATTCAAACTAGCCAATTGATTGGTTCTATGAGGTCTGGAGGAAGTTAGAACAGCCTCCCGCAAAAGCATCACTTCCATAGCTGGTGGACTTTTTTCCTTAACTAAAAACCCAAGCTGTGCTAAACCACAACAAAGGGATCACGTGAGAATGTCATTGTGTCCTTTCTGCCCTTTAAGTCTCTGAGAAAAGCTTTAGCAGCTAAAAAAGGCTTTGTAACCACAAGTAAGAATAAGAGATGTGGCTAATGGGCCCACAGCTGACTAAACTCTTGTTCTCTTGGAGTAGGCCGAATGCCTCCATTTCACAGCCACACCAATGAAAGGCTGAGAAATCCCCTGCAGTTTCTGAATTCCTAAGAACACAACACATTTAGCATTTTGTGTTGTGACCCCACCAGGGTTTCCACTATCAAATGTCATACAGAATGCAGAGGCTGAACATGTGAAGAAATGAGTCTCTCAAAGGCTGAAAGAGCTATCAACAAACCCTACAGTACAAACTTAGATATAATACTTGGCATTTACCTGGATCATTTCAGGGTATGACATTAGCATGTGCATCTTTGTGTGAATTTGAGCCTGGCCACTGTAAAAAGAAACAAAAAAGCAAAAAGCTTTTTTGATATCCTTATGAATTCCAGACATTCTTTAGTTACATTTTTAAAAAAGCAAGAACTACAAAGTGAAATGGAAGCTGTTTACAGCTGGGTATCTGTTTTACACACCTTTACAAGGCAGTGTATTACATTCTTCAGAACCAGCTGGAAAACTAAGATTAAGCCTTTCACTCTTCAGAATTAGCAAGTGCCTTGCTGGAGCTAGTAATTCTGCCCTTTAAAAACAGAACAGCCTAATGGTCTTTTCCAATGTAAGGGAAATTACTTCCAAACATCTCTTTATTTACTGGATTTTGGCTGCTTTTTGAAAACACGCATCATAAATTCAGCTCAGGGAATGATTCCTTGGGTTCATGCCAAATTACCAGGTCATTTAAATAGATGCTGTATGATGTTATGCACTTAAAATTATTTACACTAGTTTTATAATTTCTTCAATCTGCTCTCTAACACTAACACTGTGGATAACCATTTAACCCAGAAAATCAACACCTTTCCTTTATTTTCTTTTTGTGGAGACAATGTTATCAAGTATAAGTGTAGCTGCAGTGATGTTTCAGAGCATGTTTCATTTACAATGCAAATAGCTTGATTCTTTTTATTTTGAATACTGTATTTGTTCTTGTTAATTCCTCTCCCTTTCATTTTTCTCTTTTGAGTTCTGCCTATACTGCTTTGTAACTAGCATCCCAGGCTTCTGAGGCCTGAGAATTTAGTAGTTCACATTTGGGAGCTGGTGAACAGCTTATTTTGCTGGCTGAGATACATAATGCTTGTAGCAGTATGGGCAATTATGATTGATCAGAAATAACTAGTTTATGAGCCTCAGAAAATGTCAATCAAAAGTGCTTTGGTCACTTTAATATCAGTTAAGACTGTAGACAGATAGATGGAAATAATTTTACAATCATTCACTTTGCATGGTAGACACAAGGGGAATGACTTAAGGAGATAGCCTGAGAAGTTAAATTTGGAACTGTACTGCTTTTACTATGTTGTATAATTGCCTAGCTGCATGCCATCTGTTCCTCTTCCTCCCTCCAGGCAAAAGGGCATTCCAGCAGAGCCAGCAGCAGGAAAGGGTAAAAATGGAATCCTATACATAGAGAAAATAGCAAGAAAAGCAATTGTAAATGTCAGCAATCAAATACAAATCTATTTTGGGTTGTAAATTAGCACAAGTAGAGATCTACTTCTCTCAGCCTCAAATCCTTTTGCTTCTGTGCAAAACCCACAAGAGTGATATGGTAGTCCCAAGTTCACACTCCAACAGCTGCAAGGAAGTTCTGGCGCAACACAGTCAATGATAGATGTTTCACTGATTTCGAACGAGACAAAAGACTACTCTTAAGTTTAATCTTGTCTCATGAGACTTTAAAATGATCATCCAAGTTCAACTCCTGATCCTCACTAAAAATATGCTTGCTAAGCTCTTTGACTCTGTTTATTGACAATTCTGCTTGGTAAGTGTCTTTCAGTGCATGAAGTTCTTCCATGGACAGTACATAGGTTCCTTTCTGAAGAACTTCTCTTTCCCAGGTACTTCTGTCATGTAAGCTTCACTGGTTTTCCCCCTTTCCTCCACTGTGCCTGCCTTCCTGCCTATTTTTCTAGAGACCAGAAAGAATCAGAAACTTTTGTTCCAAGTGTTTATTTTCTGGAGAAATCCTGCATCTTTCGGCTATTCCTGATCTTTACATGTCTCTGTCCATACTTCTGCACCTCAGACGTGCTGCAGGTGACTACTGTAATAACTTAATAATTTTTAATAAAGTTATGATTGGATTATGCTTATTTGCAGTTGGTTGAAAGTAGAAGTTTCTGGATACATGCAGATCTGCCTGCTAAACATAAACAAAAGCCTCATAGCATAGTGGGGGAAGACAAAAGGTCATGAAATAAAATCAAGAGGTGCTAAAGTTATTTGGTTCATTTTGGCAAGCAGCAGTGGTGGTCACCCATTCAAAAATGTTTCCTGTCAATTCCTACTACAATTTCACTTGACTTCTTCCATGGGGATAGTCTCTAAAAAAGATCATGTTGCCTTGATTTAACTGCACTTAAAAGAAAAGCAAGGCATTGTAAAAAATGCCTTGGTCATTGAAAGTATGGTGAATATTTGTCCTCCATTTTCCTGATATGATTAGATGCTGATCTGTGGCTTTCCTGGGCGCTAGACTATTGAGCCATCTCTAAAGCCCCAAAAGGATGTCATGATCTTGACTGAAGGCTGCTAGTCAAGAGACACAATTCATCTCTGTGCTTTTCTCATCTTAGTAATAATCTGAGAGGAAAGTCTGTTAGGTCCTCCAAGGTCTTCAGTAAGGATTGCTGTACACTGATTTCAAGCATGGTTGTTGCTACAGACCAGAACTGGGTTTTTTAAATTGCATTTTTTTCCATTAAAGAAAAACTAAAAGATTCTCACTCAAATTGAAAATGTCAGCATTCTTGTTCAGCTACGTATTTAAAACAACTTTAACAATCAGAAAATAAAAATAGACAAAAGTTCATTCTCATCAAAAAATTTCTTGTGTTGTGTAATGTTATTCTTCCAACACACATACATATTTCAACTTGTTAAAGGTTTACATATATTTGAAGTAAAATGATATATTTCTGAATATATTAGTAAATAGTCCACATGTTCTTACAACTGGAAGCATACTCACTGATATTAATTTTTAATTTAGCAACTTAGGTCCTGGCACAGTACAACTTTAAAAAAAAATTCACCAGTTTTCAGCAAACTTTTTGATATATAATGACAATATCCTATCCCAAAGTTATTTTCCTCACTTTCTTCCCCACTTGTAAACTGATTGTTAATTTTGTTGAAATGTTTAAGATCACTAACTTTCCCAGCATCATAACAAATCTCACTAGGCAAACACATGGGTCTTCTTTAGAAGAAATTTCTCTTTTCTCTTACTTATTGAGGAAAAATTATGCTTGAAGTGTATAACAATAATTTGCTTCCACAAATTTGACGAAATATGTACACACATATATATCCATATGTATATATTCTCCTTTATATTTCTTTNATTCTCCTTTATATTTCTTTGTAGGCAAAACATAAAGAGTCTGGTGAACACAGAGTAGCAAAAAATTAGTAACTAGGAAGATAAACTTTTATGAACAGTTTGTGTAATTCACTTAATGGCCTTATAGGTTGTTACACAAATCTTATGTCCTAACAAGCTGATACATCCTGTAGGTTCACACTACATGAAGCTCAACTTTTAAATAAACATCTTAACCTTTTTTGTTTTCTGCTCATGTTC